>JAJVSH010000003.1:3115079-3220555 GCA_021460005.1 Tetramorium alpestre | reverse complement strand
TCCCTCCCTCCCTCCCTCTCTCTCTTCCTTTCTCTTTTTCGCGCACTTTACTCTTTGTAATTCCATGAATTTTTGAAACCGCAAAGAAGAAAAAAAGGAAACGGCCAACATACTCGTGCAAGTCGTAAGAGTGAAAACGGAATTAAATTGACGTCAATGTAAGCATTTTGTGTCTTTTCTTTTCGCATAGCTGATTCTCGATACGCCACTTTCGCGAACTCAAGTGGGGAGACCCGCGGCAGCGAATTGAGCGAAATCGCACGTGTAGGTAGATAATAATAAGAAAAAGGTGAATATTACGAGAAATGATTTACGATTACATCTGTTAGAGACGCAAAAATTTTAGGAGATATATACTACAAAATTTAAAGCGACGAGCAGACGGATACGTGTTGCTGAAACATACATTAGGCGTTGGAGAAATAACGACAGACTGGCGCGGGCAGGAATAAATATACAGCAAGCATGAAGCGCAACTCTCCAGCAGCAGCGAATATGCAGCTGCGCACCACTCCGAGACATATTTTCACGTCCGATATAAAACTTGGCGTAAATCGATAACGCATTGTTCAACAATACTATTTTCGTTCGTATAGATGTCAAAACTTATGCGAGCGAATGGGGTAGCGTCAGCGAATTAATATATGTGCCCTCGGCTACTTAATCCGTTTATTAAAATCGCATGTTGATCGTCAACGTATGTTATCGACGTGATATATTTTACCTTTTAATTCTAACAGATACGTAACATATTACAATTAAAAATCCAGATATCGCCCGGAGAATTGCGGAGCGTACGCGCGTATCTCGTTAGAGGCGTCGTCGATTGTANGAGTTGAAACCGCTACAGTCTTGTGCGGTTAAAATGTATATTAGATACCGAAAATATAATGACGCGCGCAGGCACAGGGTCGCTTATGCAGGAATAAATGCATGGGAAACGCGAAGGGCCGATTCTGATATTGGATGTGTACTGGGCAAGAGGCACTCTCTCGGTCTGGAGTTCTCGCGCGAGTGTACGCGCGTATATATAAAGCGTCTGTGCATATCGTAATCACAATATTATGCTGGAATTGGGAGGGCCGGGTTTCCCATTTCTATTTTAATGGCATCGGGGATTTCAAGCGGGGCTGTGCCAAGCGTCGCGTAATAACTTGTATCCCGCCGAAAAAAATATCGGAAGGTCCTGCAAGCCGGTTTACGATCCTCGTTTTTCATTCGATGCGTTTTTATTTCAAGCCGTCCCGCACATGGCGTTTAAATGTTAAACTAACGCGCGCGCGTCGTCGCTTGGACTTTTTTTTTCTGTCTTTCGCTCTTGATCGCCAATTCGCGATGATATCGTGTCCGGGACAAGTGCACCGATGTAGAATGATTGTCGTCATAATTGCTCTCCGAGTGAATGTTTAGTCCAAGTTGCAAGCGGCCGTTTAGATAAATCCATCAGTAACGTGCATATTCGAATGGCTGTTTATTAATTATTAGCATTTCTCACACCCATGTGGTACCTCGCGCGTATGTAAAGAAGGGAATCGATCGTCGCATGCCGTGCGACTGTTTAGAAAGTTTCGCCGTATTTCTTTTGCGGAACTTTGCGAATAAAGACGGAACGGATACCGAAACGGGCGCGCGGTATTAGCATAATATATGTCGCAATTATCGTTATAATTGTTCAAGTTGTTGGCAACTGGTTTCAATATACGCCCACTTTCGCGTTCACCCTCTAACGAGGCGTTCCTTTGAGGACAATTTGCAGATATAGAACTTCCTACCGGCCAAAGTGTATGCAAGTCCAAATATTAATCGATTAAGTATCCAGGGGAAAACAAATATACTTGCTTCATTTAGTTGTTCATTTCTCTAAATAATTTTTCTATCGTTTTCTATATGCGCTATCAGAGAGAGAAAGAGAGAGAGAGAGAGAGAGAGAGAGAGACTTGTTCAGTAAAGATTGCGATATAATAAAGAATAAAGATTTTATCTTAAGGTTGCCACAACTGACAAAATTAAAATGATCACGTCAGTATTACAAAAAAACTGTATAAATAAGAAAAGTGTTAAATAAAAAATAGTTAGAAATTAAGACTATCAGGTGTCGATGCGTCAAATATGGAAACAGTGTCGTTGCCGACTGTTTTACAGAGGTAGAGAAAGTTCTTCAGGGAGTGGAGGATTAAAAGTTTACTTCGCCGGTGGACGAGGGGGTTGGCGGTTGGCAAGAATGACTCCGAGAAGTTAAGATCCATGAGAAAGGAGTCTGTAAAGTTGCTGGAACTTTTTAGCAAGAATTAATCACCGGAAGATGGTGACTGGTCCTTATTAAATTGTGACCTCGCCATTTATTTCGATGCGGTTAGTCCAAGCGATTCAATTTGCGGCCATGGCATTGCGCGAGTAAATTACGTTAGCTGACATTATCACCATTGATGTTATCCAACTCTTGTGAGAATGCTATCCGCCGCGATAAATAATTCCTTTCCATGCTTGTTTATGATAATTCGAGTTTTATCCGGCAAACCTTGCCGCAATATACATAGACATAACATTCTACCTCATGTACAAATAACGGTTCGCTGGCAACAGACAATCCTAAGTGAAGCCGCTGATACGCATTTCGCGATCGTACCAGCATGCGGCGACCATACGTATACGTACACGTATGTACACGCACACATACACACTGTCTGTCTGTCGCTTTCTCTCTCTCTCTCTCTCTCTCTCTCTCTTTCTCTGCCTCTCTCTCTCTCTTCTCGCAAATTGCATTTCGCGCTACGTACCTATACGTTAACCAGTGCGGTCTTTATTATGTATGTTCAGCGTATGAATCCTTGATGGATTCCAGATACCTCATTACACCGCTATTGACCTGAATCTTTTATTATCTTTCCACCGCGTAGACACAACGATGCGGCGGTGGCGGCTGGGCTCATTATACCGCAGAAAATAATCATTATGTCCATTGACCGACGCGCGGGTGGGGAGGCAATTTTATTTTCTGTATCCGACTCCGAGCCGGTGAATACGTCTCTGATGACGATTAGTGGCCCTTGGCATCCTTAATGACCGCCCGCACACAATCGTACCGCCTCACGCTTACGCGTTGACGCACGCATGCTCGTTGAGTAATATCTAGATCTAGCCGGTTGAACATGATATTCGGAGCGGCGAGCGTTTAATTAGGCAACACGCGAATAATCGTGCGAAATACAGCGCGAACCGGCATTACGATCCCTCACGTCTTTCCGAGGACAGGTAATATCACCTGATTTAGTTTAGCGCCAAGCGGTAAAATTTCGAGATGGGAACGAGTGTTCGTATAATTGTACCACATGGTCAGCATGTGTAGCTTTAACATGCATTTCAAGGGGTTGCGTACGACGAGGGGAGATAAAATCGATCGACTGACATCACGGTATTTTTTTGTGGACGATTAATGCCTTATGGCATATACTAACGATCCCTCATATATGCGTTTATATATGTATACGATGCCCGATTGTCTGTCTCTACCGAATAAAAATAGGCAGCCTTGAATATGAATCTACTTTCTTAAATGGATATTTCGGAACCAATGAGAAAGCACGTAAATCGGGAACGAATAATTTGGACAATGGTATTCGTGTAGCTTTCGTTTTACTTTGTGCTTTATATAATGATTCAGTCGGATAAACGATATTAATAGACACCGTGCGCTTAACGTACATTTGCAGAAATACATTTTTAATAAACTTGTCAGTTTTAGAATTATAATGTCAGATTTTTTTTTTAGATCCGTAGATGTATACTTGTTATCGCAAAAATCTAAAATATCCAAATTTCTCTCTTTCTCTCTCTCTCTCTCTCTCTCTCTCTCTCTCTCTCGTGATTTAAACGCTAATAGTAATAAATCTGTAATCGCAGTTCGAATTCGACTTTCGCTTCGTTTTCGAAAGATACACGCGAGATATGTAAAATCATGGTTAAAAGCCATGAAGCGTCGGATGAAGGCACGAGGGCGCGAAACGAGCGTGGAAAAGGGATGGGAAGGGCGGAGGGAGAGGAGGAGGGCGAAGAACAGGCGAGGAGAAAGTGGAAAACCGAATAATCGTCCAGCTCCGACCTCGGTGTCGGTTAGGAGCTCTGGCGAAAAAGAGGAGATGAAATGGACCGTCCGACTGACAGGAATTTACATCCTCTCGTGCGCAATCTGCGTGAGTGAATTGTGTCGTGTTACCGTCCGGAGAATTAGATCCGGAAAATCCGTAATAATTACTCGAGCGCGCGGCGCTCGCCGAAGCATCCTCTTCCCTCTGACTTTCGCCCGCTCTCTCGCGCGCCCTTTTTCCCCACCCTTTCCGTACCGTCGCTCCCTCGTTCGTTTCTCTCACCGCCACTTGACAGCGTGAAACACAAAAATAAATAATGATTCACCGCGCGGCGGCGTTGCTCCGGAAAGAAACGGCTTCAGCCGAGCCCGCGAAACACACTGTCGTAGAAAAAAACGCGCGCGGTAACGGACTCGTTTAACTCCTGTGCGTTTTCCCCTCTCCCCCTACCCTCGCGTCGCGATGCATCGCGATGCATCGCGACGTGCACAAATGTGCGCGTGTGTGCATCAACGTCTCAGAATGTAATGCCTGCCACCGCGATAAAATTCAATCTACTTTACACGATGTTCCCTCGTTGTACCGCGTGTATTCTTATCTCAGATTTATTTTAGCGCTATAATCGATCGAGCCGCTGACCGATTTTAACCCGATTTAAGAAAAGCCACGATCTTCCGAGGCGAATGCTCGCGATATTAGATACGTTTTGACCCATTTGACCCGTTTCAAGAATCGTTAAGAGTCAGCGAAGTAATGCGGCGTACTAAATTCGTTCTGTCTTCCCAGAACGGCGAGACCAGTTCAGCGCGGTCCGTTAATGTAGCTGCTTAGGAACAGATGTAATTAGTGCGCTTAATGCTTAATGATTTATACATGGCGTTTTAGCAATTTAGGTTAAATGGAGTAACACATGCCGAAGTTAATTAGTGTGTGTTTATGGGCTTTAAACCCGGCGATCATCATTGATTATGTAACGTATTTAAAAGACAACATCATTAAATAGATATTTCATCGTTAACTGGATAGGAACGAAAGTGAAAATGTTGCATGCGTTTATTGCGTACATTTCGCAATTATTCGGATTTTTCGGATAAGAATAGTCGAAGTAACAAAATGTTTAAATAATCGAAATAAATTGTAAATGATTGAATGATGGAAATAATGAAGTTCTTAAATTGCTGATATTCTTAAATTCGTTTTTGTCAAACGCGAAATGATGATGATTGCGGTCGGCAAAATTCTGTAAAGCATTCAAATGAAATCATGATACGCTACAAAATGCAGCGGACGCGAAATTGTGTTGCTTATATCGTTTTATGTAATATATTTGGCACTTGGATTTTGTCGATTTTGTACATTTCGATGTTCTGCTATATAGTGAGTGTAATATATCTGCAATGTGGATAAATTGTAAAATATGCTTTGCGTTAAATCGTTACGCTAATAGAAGCACGCGCACGCAAATCGGTAATTGTAGGAAGGACTTGCTGTTTGAAAGGGTTACAACAACGATGACTAGTACGGTCGATTGGTTCGCACGAAATTCGAGTTAATGGAGCGCGCGCTGGTAATCAGGGTGGAATTCGAGTTCATCACTTTCTCGATGACTGTTTCGGGTCATCGTTCACTGGCTCGCGTAACCCATCGAAAATGATAATTTGCTCATCGTTGACGCTACGGATCATCTACTCGCAGTAGCAACGTTTTCCTTCTTCATTAATATGATTAATTATAGCGTCCTATGAATTATTAATAATTTGCAACTTAATAAACTCCAACTCATAAATTTGATGCGCTGTATAAAAATTTACCCGAAAATGCTCACATATCGTTTATACGGAAAAACAGCTTCTCGAAACAAATTGAAATCGTTTTCTTTATGAATAAATAAGCGCGCTTTTTCAAAGCGCGCGGCGAGTGCGCAAAGAAACTCTTACTAGAGTAAAGTTCCGAAACTTCATAAACATCCAACGAACCTCGGTATCGTGACACTTGAAAATGTCATCCACGTGAGAGACGCTTATTAGCTCGGCCGTTGTCGAGCCCGCGCGTTACGGCAGACGCGGTCGTTTACATTTTTACCAGGGCGCGCGAGAACTCGATATTCCGACAAACACCGATTGGAAATGTTAAAAGATCGAAAGAATTTTAATGAAAACCCCCGGCCATGGCGTCCGGTCGAACGTGCCTTTTAATAGTTCATCCGCGTCTGCTTTTCCTTTTTTTTTTAACTCCGTTCTCCCTCTGACCCACCCCCTATTCTCGCTCTTTCTCTCTTCCTCGTCGCTTTTTATTCGGTACGTTTCGGTCCGCTCGCGGTCCGGATGCAGGAAATATACAGGGTGTATCACGAATTACGCGCTTTTGCTCGGAAGGTCTAAGCGTTGTATGTTAATTCATGTTTTCGGAAAAAAAATGATTTCGTCGACTTATGCTTTAAAAATACACAAATACAAAACAGATAAATAGATAACAGATCTTTAAACTACCACACATTTTCTGTATAGATTTTCTATTAATACATCCGATATGTCATAAAAATTAGCTCATTGAAAAGGTTGATCAGATTTAAATCAGAGTCTGTTTAAAGAACCATTCGAGTGCTGATAGTTAAAGTAGAAGAAAAGATCACGTCAGTAATTAAAAGTCGATTTCGAATTTGTCGATGAATCTGTCGCGACTTTTGACGCGACTTGTATATCTGTTGGAAGGAGAACACGGTCACCGTACGTTTGCCACCGGACAGACGAACGGATGGACAGGCGACTGGACAAATGGAAAGGGAAACGCGGTTGCTCGCGCCCTGGGAAGGACGAAGGATGGGACAGGGCGGGAAGGTGGGCGAGATGGGTGGCGGAACGACTACGGCAGAATTATCTTCTCTCGTGCGTGTTTATTTTTCGCGTGATTACAAACGAAGTTAATCGGAATCGAACGAAATTAATTTTATTGTCCGTCGAAAAAAGCCATCGCCGTCTATCCGTCCACCCCCGCCCGCGATCTTTCCGCCCTCGGCTAACGGCGACGCGATGCGACGCGACGCTTGTGTGCCACTCTTACACAGCCGGCATCGTGCGGCAGTGTGCGGCGTTTTCGACGCTGGTAAAGAGAACCGGACGGACAGCCCATTAGGGCGGCGAATTAAAATTATTCCATTAATTTCTGATTTTAGAGTATTAAAAACGCGGGCCCGAACGGTAAAGCGCGATAAGCGGAAAAAGTTGGAACGAAATGGGGAGGAATATGTCAAAGCGGTCGATGGTATGTCGCGTTATAGTTTGCGGCGCGTAACACGCAGCGCCGGCAGTAATATAACCGCGATGAAAATATAATGGAAAATAAAGTGACCTCGGATCTCTTCATACGTAAGTATTTCACTGATATCTGGATAGAATTCCAAGTATATTTTAATTATTCTTTTTGCACGTTTTACATTCACGAAATGTGTCTTGCAATATTTCTTAAACGAAGGTTAAAAAAGATGGGATCGTTAGCAGGAACGAACTATCCTCTCTGCAAAGGTTTTGTTATTTATAGATTTATAGATATTATTTATAGATTTATTATTTATAAAATATTAAGAGAAGCTAGTTCGGCGCACGGGAATCGCCGGTAGGGCAAGCCCACGTGTAATTCGAGACAATTCACGAAGTCAAAGTGAAAGTCCGATCGGCGGGTGTAGTGGGAGAAACGATTACGCAACCAGAAACTGCCTTAAGGACACGAGCTCGAACCAAGGAGCTCGCGTTCACCGACGTGTCGCGCCGCGATCGGTGTTGCTCCAGTCCAAGTATCGTTTGCGCATTTAGTGTCTTTTCCTCTCACCCGCTTATCGTTTCTCTTTCGCTTTGCGCTCCCTCT
This sequence comes from Tetramorium alpestre, assembly GCA_021460005.1. Classification (NCBI taxonomy): domain Eukaryota; kingdom Metazoa; phylum Arthropoda; class Insecta; order Hymenoptera; family Formicidae; genus Tetramorium; species Tetramorium alpestre. The sequence goes on along the minus strand of JAJVSH010000003.1, from coordinate 3,212,609 downwards.
CTCTCTCTCTCTCTCTCTCTCTCTCGATTTATCTGTCTTTCTTTCTCTCCGGGGAAGCACACGTTCCATCACGACCACGCGTCGTGGCTACGTACGTACGTGCACATACGCTCGAGAACGGCCGACCTTTCATTTCCCACCCCACCGGCGAGCGGACGCCGACCAATCGGACCTTACCCCGCGCAAAAACATCGAACCGCACACGACCGAGCGTGCAACGAAAGCGGGGTGAGAGCGCTCGGGCGGGGTGGCGCGGGGCGAGGAGAAACGAAAAAATCGTTCAGAATTAAAACGGGGAAGCAGAAAAATAATCAGATTTCCGCGTATATTATTAACGAAGATATGTGCGTGCGTGCGTGCGTTGCCCGCGACCGCGCCTGTGGGTGGGGAGGTTTGGACTGCTGAAAAAGTATTGACTTCAATCGGAATCCACCGGTGCCGATGCCTGCCATCGCCTCCCGCCTCTCCGCGCCCCTTCCCGCCCTCATCCTTCTCCGCCTGCGTCTCCTCTTCTGAATATCTGCGATTTCAATGCGGCCAACGTGAATTCGAATTCACGTGCGAATCACGCGACTCGCCATGCGTCTCCGGCTCTCTCCTGTAGATGCGCGACCGAGCGTGGGCACGCTGCGTATGTGTGAGCACGCGGCCATCCGCGTGTCGTCGGCAAAAGCGCGGAAAACCGGGAAAGCGCGGGTACGGGTGCGGGTGCGGGTGCGGGGCGGCTGTCCGGAGCAGAGAATTTATAATGCGAAAAAAAACTGGTGTCGCGCCGCACACCGTCGCGTCGCGTCGTTCGTTTAGGCGGCGTAGTACGGCGCGGCCACCGCGCGGAGGAAATCACGCCGGCCAAATGGACCGCCGCGAGTCGCTGCGGATTTCGCTTTCGGGTAATCGAGTTGAACGCCAACCCGTGAAATTTTGCAAAAGTGATAAAGAGAATGGCATCTTTTCGTTTAATAAATAGTCCGCTTATAGAGAGATTAGATCAGAAATCATGTGCTTTCGCCATGCTCCAGAAATGAGAGGTTAAGATGATTGCTTCTTAAGATTTCTCTAATAGCTTTCAAGCCATTAGCGAGCAAAAACTGAAAAATGAAGACTAAAGTTTCATCATCAATAGCAACAGCAATACGGTTGATTTAAATATAAGAGACTTGGATGTTAATTGCTCCACGATAATTGATTATAGGGATCATTAACGAATGCGCGAGTATAGTGAACAAAATGAGAAGCACTTTATTTAAAAAATCATATAATCGTAACACCTCAGAGTTTTCGGTTACACGTCTTATTTTCGAGGAAGCTAGCTAACGACTGTCGCTTTCACCTGTCCATCTCGTGATTTCGCTTTGTTTTGAGTAACGACGTCCTAAATACGTATACAATAATATCTCGCGCACGAAGATAGCGATTATTCGCATACCACAGTAGTTTGACTATAATTTTTAATTATCAAAAATAAAATGCTTCCTTGATCTCTAAATGGGGAGGTACACACTGTGTCGACTCAACTCAACATTTGAGGATCAATAGGATCGCGATCTCCCCTACCTTGTCGTACTTGGTGAGCCGTGTTTGATACGTATCGGCCCGAAGTTAATTTCAACATCCTTAATCAAGTTCGATTGTGTCTAAATAGAGAGAATACGAACTTTAGCTTGACAATCCGGGTCAAATGTGTAAACAGGCGCGATGGACAATACAGCGCGAGAGATGCAAATTCGAAGCCGTAGTCTCGAATCGAATCGTTACTCGAACGAGCACCGCAAGCACGACGTTGGACAAATACCTTCGTCGAGGTCCTTCAGGAATCTCCGGAGTTTCGGCGGTAGCAGTGGAATCCTTCGATACTCTAATTGGCGCATTCACGCTGGTGTTGCCCGTATATCGGTCTGCAGACTGCATGCGACGATTCGATTTTCTGCATTTATACTCCCATTAAAACGTCATAACATCTCATTTCTATCTTATTTCGATATTGATTTGCGCAGCAATTGCGAAAGTTATTCAAAATACTGGTAATTGTAGCATCCATTACGCGAAAATATACGCGTACGTCTTGTCGCTCGAATCGAAGTGATTCTTATCGTCTATCTAGGACTAACTATTAAGCTCGAAGCGAGACATAAACGTCGGGCCGCTCATCGTTTGTATCCTTCCGGAATCCTCGTCACGTCGTCTGCTCTCTTCTCCCGGTCTCTTCTCCTTCCTTTCCGGAGGGTAGGTGGGTATATGTGTATATATATATATATGTATATAGATATATATATCGAGCACCAATCACCACGCATAATCTGCGTGCTCATTATTACTAGGACTGCGAGGGGACGCGCATGCATGTACCTATACCCGCGTTCATTATGGAGACGATATGGAGCATTGTTTGCAGAATGAGAGGGGTGAGCGCCGCCACGAACCCTCCGACCGTCTCTCCGCTCCTTCCTCCCCTTAATGCGATACCACTCTATATCTCGCACTCTCTTTCCTGTCTCGTCCCTTTCGTTGTATCTCGTCCCGCCTGCCCGCTCTCTCTCTCTCTCTCTTTTTACGAGCCTCGAGTATTCTTTCTCACGTGTTCGTGCTCTCGCACTTGCCGAGCGTCGCTCTATGTGGCGACACGCGTACGACTAAACTACTTATCGCGCGTTTACGTTGCGCGAACGCGAAAGATTTCCGGTTGCATGCGTGACACGCAACAAAAGGGGCCACGCGCAAATCGCTCGTAGTAATTAGGACACGTGCGCTCGCGGGAGGGATCAATTCTTGTCGCGCGTATCGCGGGCCCCACGTCTAAATCATTATTGAGAAAAAAAGGGGGGCAAAATGAAAGTCTCGATAAAGTTCCGTCTATTAAAACATCAAATAAAATACAAAAATTGACAAAAAAAATGATAATTGTCTCTCGAAATAAATGAATTTTGTAGTAACATGTAACAAATCGTGTTTCGATGCCATGTTAATTGAGGAAATATTTAACTGTATGTAAATTGCGCGGAATGTAATGTTTTTAGCGTAATGTACACGTGAGAGCATTTTGTAAAGTACCGCAGACAAAAATGTTACGTTAATCAAAACGTTAATCAAAATCAATCGCAAAAACGGATGTTCAGTTCTGGAAATGAGATTAATAATATTTTCTAAATATTCTTTCAAAAACTGTGCTACGAATTTATTATCAGCAAACGCATTGAATAAACGCACCAAAGGGTAATTAACTTAATGTACAAAGTGATTCCGGCCCGTCGTTTTTGCATTCGTGTCGTATAATTTGCGAAAGCAATCGCGAAAATCTGCCTGGCGAGCGAGGAAGGCACAGAACGCCTGTTTTCGTTTTCGCGCTAAAAGGTATTACGGGTAGCCTCGGGCGCATTCCTCAAATTATTCCCAACGCGGAGAACACACAGCGACAATAAAAATATGGCATTAATTTCCATACGTTACAGAAGACTCGGCCAGCTCATCGGTACACGAGTGTGCAATCAAGCAGCGCAATTATCGGAGCCTTTGTTCATGAATAATTACAAACAAGAGAATCGTGAGCACGGTCTCCGCTCCTCTTTTCCTTTAGTCCTATTTACGTCCCGCTCGTGTTCTCTTCCTCTTTTACTCCGGATACAGCTCGCAGTTGGAAACGATTCCGCCAAGTGATGCCAAGCGCAACCGTTCAAAATCGAATAGTTACTGTGCTCCTGAATTGTCACCGTTGACTTTTAATGCATAGGCTTATTAACAGACATAAATAATGAAATTATATTCTTATATTCGACGTAAAACGTATCATAAAAAAATCAGAATTTTTAAATAAATATTTTGATTGTTTAAAACTGAATAATTTATTTTTTCACTAAATTTTTAGTTTGTTTTTGAAATATAATTATATTTTTTCTTATGTTTCAAGTATATACATGATAAAAGCGATTCTCGACAAGAATGTCGCTAATAGCGAATAAGATGAAAAGAAGGATAGGGATTTTGCGATCGTCATCCGGACGCTAATTGCATGACGAAATTTCGACCATCGTACGCTTACGGATTTGCTGTCGCGTCGCGGCTACTGCGATGGGGAGTAGCTGCTACCGACAATAATGAACGGCCGTCCACTGTATCGCGACGCAATCTGCACATACTTAACGAAGGAAAATGCATATTCATAACCGGGCCCGTGTAGGCGCGAACGAGCGCGCGAACTCGCGGACGCGTTGCGTCATTCCGCGCGCAGAATTCGCTTTTTCTCTTTCTCCGTTTCCTCTTTTGCATCGAGCGCAAAATAGCGGCGGGAAAAAAATGGAGAATCCGCAACCGAGATTTAACTAATGGCGCGTATACGGTGCACAGTGCTGCGGATGACAAATAGTTGCGCCCGGATATATCTGTTAATCGATCGTTCCTCGAGACGCGGAAGAACGAAGCGACCGAAAACCGATGGGTTAAATCAGAAAACACTTCTTGCGAAAACATTAAAATTCCTTTAGATATCGTGCAAATATTAATATTGTCGAAAAATATGAATATTCTCGAATAAAATTAATTGGACTAAAATTTCTATAGAACCTGTTTTAGAAGAAAAATAAAAAAAAATATTCTTATAAAACAGACATATTGATATATATTTAATAGATACATTTATACATGCATGTAAAATAAACTAAATGTAATGTCTTTTATAGCAGCACGGTCAACCAATAAATAGATTAAGTCTTGTTTTATACTATGACCTAAATTTTAAATTTGATACGAAACGAAACTAGGCTATCACACTCGTGTAAGATAATTGCTCAATTTTTGCGCAAAATACACGTTCGAAAGTACTGAGAGAAATAAGTGGAAATAAAATCGTGAAAGAATAATACTTCGTCGAGCGTGACTGAGTCTGATACGTTTAACCCAGTGACTCGGTAGTCGTTGTCGTCGTCGTCGACGACGTCGGGACGCAGGAAGAAAGGGGCGTCGCGACGCTAGAAATAGACGAGTGTGCTTTCGCTCTCAACGGCGGAGGCGCCGCTCCAACAAGAAAACTTTCAACTTGGCGGCCAAGTTCAAGTCGGCTAGCATTCAATAGCAAATATCTGGGACTCTTGAAAGCGGACATCTCGTTCTCCGCTTATGCTTCCAACTTTGCGTATACTTTGGGCGTGTGTCGATACATTATAATTTCTCTCTATTATACTTTTATTTATCTTAATATTAATTATTAATTATTCAAAATCGCCCTTTATATTTAAATATATTTAAATGTAAAAATAAATTTATTTTTTTAATTCGAGATATTTTTTGAATTTTCACAACTCTTTACGTTGGCGCATATGTGCGAGATTTCCGAATTAGAATCTTTATCGTCTCTCTTCTAATTTCTACGGACAACGCTTCAACGGTGACGAGCGACGAAATCAACGCTCATCTGTTTGCGTAGACGATGGTCGGATAACCAGTTAGATTCAAAATTGCCGGACGGTACCCTCCCGTTCGCGTTCGTCGAATAAAATTGAAAATCGTCTCCCTCTCTCGTGACTCGCCCGCTGTCTCTCGGCATACCGATGGCACACGCACACACCCCGCACATGCCGTCCCTCTATTTCTCCCTTTTCGCCACCCCGTCACCCCGCCGCCATACGCAGAAAGAACTCGTCGTGCACTTGTGCGCACAGATTTACGCGCGTATTTTTCGCCTCCTGCATTCAGCGCGGTGCTAAAAAATATCGGCGTCTATTCAAACTCGCATTCCTATCGCGCCATTTGAATTAAAGACGATCACGATGTACAATATCCTCGCATATCTTTCATAACCGAGCGATATAAAAAAGTTCTCTGACGTCAATGTGACTTCGATACACAATATACATTGTTACATTTTTTATCAAATTTATATTCTTACGGTTAATACAAAAATATTACAATGTATTGATAAAAAGAAAAAAAATGTTAATTATGAAACATAATGCCCGTAAATCCGGGAAGAATGCGAGAAATGAATAAAATCAAGTAAAGCAATATTTTGCGACGAAGAACTGATTGTGAGCGATACTCGCGAGTATTAGGAAATTCGCGGAAAGTTTCTCAAATTCGCGCAGGGGCCGGGACACGCTCAAAGTATGCGCTCGCACGCGTATTTCAACATGCGCGTGGAGAGACGCGCTCGCATTTTCACGTTAAACACGGCCAATGGGATCTCGCCGGATGGCGAGGGAAGATTCGATTCGAACGAACGAGCGGACGGTTTCGGTTGGGCTCGCTCGTGCTTCGTATAAATCAGCTATGCTTATCGGTCTTTCATCGTGCCGGAGGTGAACTCATTTCGTTCCCTCTAAATACGAACTTTTTTTCGGGGCGAAAACCTATTTCGATTAAAATGGCGCGCGCGTTTCGCATTTTGCCGGATTATAAAAGGTTGCCGCCGCTCCTCCCCCCCCCCCGTCGACCGCGCCTTCACAAATTCGCTCTTCGACCGCCCTCGCGCTCCGGTGGTGCTCTTATACCCCCTGTTCGTTTCCCCACCTCTTTTGCCGACTCGTTCCTTTTTTTTTCCACGTTCGGCTTCAATCGGATGCGGTTGCAGCTACATCGAGCGACTCGATCGCCGAATCGTTAATACCGAACTGGTCTGATCCGAATTTTGGCGCGGCCGCTCGCCCGTTCTCGCTCGATACACCGTTAATCTCGTTACCGTTTATATTGTGTTTCGCGCTGCCAACTTCGGAATCTCGTATTTCTGATAAGTATAACGTCGACTATTTTTCGATGCGCTCGGTAAAAATGTATATCGCGAGTAGACGGCGGATTATTTCGTGATACGCTACATTTCTACATTTGTATAATAATATCACGATTTAAGTGCTCCGTGATTTATTAACATGATGCTATAAGTTATCAAATAAATAAAACTCCATTCGATTAAATTTTTATAAAATGCAGATTGAATCTTTAATAATAGCTAATCCTCGTCCGATTCTATTGTATAATCTTTGCGATACCAGAAAACTCTATGCGATAAAAAAAATTATTATCAAGTTCAAGTAAAAAAAAGTCAAACGATAAATATTTATTTTGCCACTATCTATAAATCCTACGTAACGAGAGAGAGAAAGAAAGAGAAACTGCAAGTTCACGACAAAGTTTGCACTTAGCTACATCTGGCGATGCAACGGTTCCAACGAGCCTGACAAAAATCGCCGGCACTAACGAATCGTGATTTTCGCCTGGACCGTTTCTGTGCTTCCGCGAAATTAGGCGGCATTAACGATTCTACCTGCAATTAATTGCGAGCCGTCGTGTCCGCCAGTACAAACGAGGACGCGCCTACGCTGTTTGCCTAACGCATCAATCTCGAACTGCTCGCCGTTGGGGAAATATTCGTGGGGTCAGTCGGTGCGTTTCTACCTCAACTGCGAATTTTCTTTCTGATCGACATTTCGCTGGATGCATATCGGATAGTGACGTGGAGATTAACACGCGGTGCCGTGTAATATTTACAATAAATAACTGAAATCCTTCAATTATGATTGCGCTGCGAAAGTTTTAGCAAAATTTATACGCGTATATCATTTATTAATTCTAAGTCTAGTCAAGTAAAATGACACACACTTTCTTCTCTTTTTCACGTGGTTTTTCGCGCGATTCTTTTTACGCGGCTTTTTTTTAAATAACGCGATTTCTTTTTACGCGGAATGTAAGAAAGTTATACATACAACTAAAGTATTTTTTTTACAGTAGTAGTTTTAAACAACTAAAGTTGTATTATCATTTCTCAATACATCTTCAGAATTCTCTTTGCGTTGTGTAGATGACATTGAGATGATTTTAATCTTGTCGCGCTATAATTATCGAGTGGATCTAATTTATGAACGAAACTGGTTCGTGACGAAACGTTATCGCGCGCACATGGGTGTTTAAACATGTAATCGCGAAGGCGACCGATATACACATTCTATTCATATTATATTAATAAGCGTCTAAGAATGGCCGTGTCGATCATTAGCGCTCGCGCAAACCACCATGAGTGCGCATATGGTTTAACGAAAGTTAATTAGAATCGCCGATCGGGCGGGTTTGTAGCGAGGTGAGAAGTCAGCCGGATGAAATTGCTGTCGATGCTTGATTGAAACGGCGAAACGAAAGAGAGTGAGAGGGCGAATGAGGCGGTCCGATTGTAAGAGGAGAGAGTTTGGACGATGATGCGGAATGATTCAGCGCGTATCACTGAGAGAAATGACGGAGACGATTCTCGCGGATCCCTGCCTTGCTCTTGATAGAAATCAAGTAGCGAGATCTTCTCGTAGTAATTACACTCTTTATATATCTCGATATCTATACCATTTATTATGAAGCGCGTTCTTTATCTTACATTCGCGCACGTGCGTGCGCGCGCGCGCGCGCACACACACAGCACACACACAGCACACACACACACACACACACACACACACACACACACGTATATGTATTATACATGTACAAAAAAAAAAAGATTTAATTTTATAAAAGTACCCTTTTTATTCTTCAATCTTTGCACTTCAAAATAATCCAGAAATCTTAGAAAGCTCATTAATTATGTAAGTTTTTTTCTACTGTTAATAAGAGAACGCTAATTAGTTGAGAATTTTCTCGCGCGATAACGATGTATAAATCACGTTAAGTCGACGAATATTTCGACGGCGATCGGAGGGAGCGAAATAAAGGGCAGGTCTTGTTATTTTAGGAGAATAGAACGAGTTGGCAGCGAAATGGGTTATTCCAAGCCGTTGATTTTCTCCTGCTACTACGAACGGAACGCGGGGAGAATATCATTATAAAACGCCAAGTCACGAAACCGGCCATTCCGCCGTCCTATTAAAATATTAAAACACCTCGTCCAGCCCCTGGTGAGTCCTGGCGTGGGGTGTGAAAAAAATAAATCTACCTTGTCATGCACAGCCCCGCTCCGTGCCTCTCGTTGTCTCCCTACCGTGGTGTTTCAGGAACAGGTACGAACGGCCCTCGAACACATTTGATTGATCATTGGAACGGTTCGTTCTCGCGCTTCAAAAACGAAATGCCAAAATGATGTTCACGTATCGAAAGTCCTTCCAAGTACTTCTAGCCGGTCTCCCTCTCGCTTTCTCTCTCGTTATGTATTAAGTTACTCGAAAAAAAAAATATATTTTCCAAATATAAAAAAATATTTTCGTTTCAATTACGGCGCAAGCAATATCAACCACTGTGCATTTCCGCTACGAAAATTGCAATTAAGAACGTAAAGAAGTGGCGTTTTCCAATGTAATCATATTTCTGATAATACATCTTCGAAAATTGGTCCGGTATGCCACGGTAATCAATAGGGCCGGTATATTGATTTTTATTATATATCGGCGTATATATTTTAATCAAATTTTGACGAGTGATCTTTATTAGAATTTGCGAGGGATATATGAATTACTCTATTTCAGCGCTCGTTCGTAGCTGTTACCACTTCTACGCTATTTCGACCTGGCTGGACTTGTCCAGCCGCTCATCAGTCAGAGTCATTACTGGGATAATTAATTACATTTGCCCCCTCGTCTCCTCAACCCCCAGCATCCACGTCTCGTACCTCCCTGCTTCCTCCCTCGAGTCTGGTACGAACAGTGGACGAATCAATGGAAAAATATAGGATTAGGTGCTCATCAGTCGGTGGTGTCGTATCTACCAAAGCACAGACACGAAGAACAGAAAGATGATAGCGAGCCTGAACGCGATGCGTTGCTATTCTGGTTGGTTGGAAAAAACACAGGAGCTCTTAGTAAACGTGATCTTCTCATTGGTTCGCCGCGAAAGAGTATCTCGAAGCTCTCTCGTTGGCGAAAAGGCGGCGGCATGAAAATCTGTTGAAAACTCGGTTCCTTCTTTAATTAATTATGCAAATGGCCCTCCGGGTACCATGCTTAAACTTTTCGTCCGAGACCTCAGCGGTGGTAGCTCTGCAGCCGCAGCGTTAATTATACACCGAATAATAACAATTATTACAATTACCGTGAGCCGGCACCGCTCGCCTTCAGCCTCGAAGGGGGCAAGGAATATCAGCGCGGGAATATAACGGCGCGCTTTATCTCACCAAGTGCCGTATAATTTGTATATTTCACGATGCGAATTATTTCCGTGCAATATCTCGGCATGCAGGAACGAATGTTCCTTTAATCGCGCCAGTTGTACTTTGGATCACGTCAATGGTTAAAGCTATTTATTTATTCACTTAATCACTTAAGTGAAAAACTACAGTTATATAAAGAATATATATGAGAAAATTCAACAGTAGCCGTTGCTCTTTTGCTACGAGCCATGATTCGCGATATTTATTAAAACTCACAAAAAAATTATGTAAATTAAATTGTTGCAGTTCATTATGTTTTTTGAAATAAGCAATTCTAAATAATCTTAAGAATATTTGCATATGTCAAGTCAAGAAGAAATATAATCTATGATGAAATATGGAAAAATTAATAAAAAGGGAGGGTACATTATAATGTGTCTCAAATAAAACATCTATTCAAATATAACGTTAAAACTTTGGCGCGATTGAATATACTATTATTACGTGTCATTATATGTCCTACATAATTGCGCGGCCGTCTGCGGAAATCACTTGGTACGGTTGAGTTCCACACGTCAGCTTGCGGAAACTTTTCGACGTTGGAGCGAGATGTGCCGATGCCATTTGCGCACCTCCGGCATGAATGGACAAGGACGTAAGAATAAAACGCATGACGTATTAATGTAGCGAGCTTACGCAATGCTCCGAGATGATGCACAAATAAAAATGAACGAGTCGCTTGAAGCAGTCGCAATATAAGTTAATTATCCTGATGTACTTATAGATTTGCACTTATATTTCGATGATTCCGTCTCGTGTCATTAAAATCTCAGAAGAAGGGAATAAAGATGCATTGACAACGTTTAATCCAACTTAAAATCGCTTTCTTCGTCTGGATCGTAATACATGATCAGATTTATATAGGAGAACTCAAGACAGTGCTAGCTTTTCATCTACGAAATATTAGGTCAATTTTTTAATAATTTCTAAACACTTTTATATTCAATATATTGATGATTATTTTATATTATCAAGATTTGTAAAATCTGTTTAATAATCATCTTAATTTATCAATTAATTAATAATAATAATAAATCAATTAAATTTATAATAAAAGATGGTAATTTATATATTTTATACATATACACATAATATATGAATATGAAAAATATGAAATACGTCAGAGGAATAAAACTCTGATTATCTACATGAACAATAATTGTCAGTAGGAGATAATGATGCGACGTTATACTCTTTGCGTTCTTCTCTCATGTGCGCGCGCTTGCGCATGAATGTTTCTACATACAAGTGCGAAAATAATAATAATCAGCCATCTTGCTAGTATAAACGTATTTCATTTAATGCTCTCCAATTAGCAACGCAATTCACCTAGGATATCAAATTTTACTTGTTGCTTTTTATTATTCGAAATTATTTCCCATTTAGCCATGTTAAAAAAAATTAGCTTATCAATGTCGCTATTACATTCTTCCTTCTTTATCTCAAAAACTTTCTTTTATCAGTCATTTATTTAATAACAGAATATTTTTTTAAAAATATTTATGTTTCTTATAAAACGTTAATAATATATATAATAATACAAGCTATTTGGAAATTTACATCTCTTTTTGCACGAATTGCATTTATTCCTTTTCAGAAGAGCCATTCTAACTGGGATAGAGGTGAGGGAGACTATCGCGCGCGCATCGTGCCGAAGCTTGCGAGAAGTCCTGTAGAGCAGCCCTATTTCCTTTTCTCGTCTGCTTCGCAAAAAGCATAGCAGATATCGCGTTACTAATTAGTAAACGGCTACAGATAATGTTGAGGCCACGGCAAAAATCTCGCGTGATACATTATAATTGCAATCTCGTTTACAATCGACCGACAAAGTTATTAAAATTTTAAATCGCATTTGTTCGCGTAGATCTCGCTAGACGACCACTGAAACTAAATAACGTAAATATATATGAATTGACATCGATACCTGACGGATTTGATTCATCGAGTATTTATATATGTATCAGATTTGGCGTACATCAGACAAATCAGACAAGTACGAAAAAAAAACAGTGATGCATAAAATAAAAGAAAACTAACGATAGCTTTTAACAAGAGAGATGTATATTAGTCTCATTTGTTTATAATTTAATTGTTCCTTGCTTAAGTGGATCTTTCATATGTAATAATTTGAACTTGTAAAAAATTAAAGTACTGAACAGAGATTCGTAATCATTTGATGTAATATACGAGGCAAATATGTAATAATGCGATTGTTACAATTCGACAGTGAAATTATAGTGACGACCGAATTTCATAATTTTTTCAAAAGATGGCAAATTTGAATCAGTGGCATCAATCGCACGCCGCTAATACCGGTACGCGGGTAGAAAATTGCGAACGGGATTGCGACCGCCTCGTTCGAGCGATTGGAACCAAATTTGGCACGAAATCACGTTCCACGTTAGCGAGGATTGGGATAAAAATTGCCACGATGTTCCGTAAACTTTTTATTATAATTCATATTATAATTTCGTTGCAAACTTTGTCATGTATCGATATTTCTTATCCGTACGACGAGTTAATTTTAATCTTTCGCGGCGACAAATAGAAGAGTTGAAGAGACAGGGTTGTGAAGATTTTAGATCCGTGATTTTAGAGCCGTGATATGTATCTCGCATAATGCGATTCTCGCCGAACCGAAATCGAGTCATTCACTTTAACATAAACGCTTTAATCAGTCGAGTATCACCTCGCGAGACGGCAACCGGATGAGGCGGAGGAGGATAAGTTAGGAAGGGGACCGAAGGGTAGGGGGAAGGGGGGGGTGGTAGGTCGAATTTGTTTCCGAACAATTTTCAGTGTTCCGCCGTGCAAAGGGGTGGTCGGTAGGAATAATGTATATCCGAGGTTTGGCTGGCTTGCCAGGCGAGCGGGGTGCGCTGGTAGGGGGCTGACGAACGGGTGGACCGGTGCGGTCGGGGGCGCGGAGGGGTGACGGCGATACTTTTTTCGGGTGTAATTTTTTATCAGCACCGGCAACCGAGCGCTTTGACCAATCCCTCAACCCCCTCCCGGCCCCTATATGGCTCGCCTCTCGCCATCCCGCGTACCATCCCCCCGCCGCACCTATACCGACTGGTCTCCACTACCTCTTCCTCTCGCCGCCACCCAGGACACCCCACGGCGGCCACCCACTCCCCCTACCACCGACCAATCTCGCCACCGTATCGGTGCTCAATCACATTTGCGATGCATTTTTTTCCTTCCTCTTTTTTCATAAAGCTGGATTATAATTGCATCGCGAGTTCGAGTTGCGGGATAGCCGGGCGAAAAAATGGAACATTGCCGGGTATGAGAGTGCACCCGCGCTCGACGGGGCCGCGCGAGAGGGAGCGAAAGGAAGGCGGGAGAGGGTGCGGCAGGGCGAACGATCGGTTTTGGCGGAGCGAGGCGGAAGGGGCGGGGGGAGGGGGAGGGTGAGGGTGATGGGGGCGGGGGCCGGGGGGGCCGCGAGCAGGAGGAAAAAAAACCGATGAGGTTTCGAGGCCGCTTGATTGGTAGCCGAACGTACACCTACTCGCCATCAACGAATCCGACTGTCCGCGACCTCATCTTCACCCCTTGCCCTTCGTCGCGCCCTATCCGCCTCGCGTGCCCGAGCCTCCCTTCTTTCCTTTACGTCTCGTTCCGCGCAGCGCCCTGGCGCGGTGTCGCGTGCGAGCATAACGAAATCTGGAACATCGTTAACTCATTGGAAACGTATCCACGAGCATTGCTCGTAAAACGGCAAACCGGAAGTGCCGCGATACACTCGCGCGGCTGGCACCGCCGCTGGTGCGTTGTGCCGTGGCACGGCTCTCGGCTCGACTTCTCGCTAGTCGGATGTCCTCGAGATATTTCTCACAGGTTGTGACGCTCCAATTTCTAAACGTGGAAATGTTCATTAGTCAAATTATAATCTTTACATTCTGTATCAATATCTATTTAAAAATAAATTGTTTTTGATGTGATACGCATTTTCTAATTTTAATCTTTGTAAAAGTTGCAAAAGATTAGCAGAATAATGATGTACAGTAGTGAGTTTAAAAGTACGTTGACAACATAAAGTAAGTTAGAGGATGGATATCTTGTTGCAGGAATTGGCACAATTTGCAAGGTAGCAAAAATCATCCACGCGACGACAACGATCGGCGGCGTGACGCCGCTTAGAGATACCGCAAGTATTTTATTCCCGAGCAGATGAGAGAAATCCGGAGGAGAACGAGATAAAACGGGCGAGAGATAGAACGACGTCCTTTGGACGTGCAGCCCGTCGATAAATAGCGAATGCGATAAAATGCCGCGAATTTAAAATACGTCCAGGTTTTACAGCGGGGACCAAAGGACAAAGCCGCTCTCGTTGTTTCGACAATACCGCTCGTCGAAAGGGGGGTTGGCATGGGAGAACGAACAGGAACGTGCAAGAGAGAGGAAGGGCGAAGCGCAAGGAAGGGTGCGAGTGAGACGATGCGCGGCCGACCGACGCGAGGGCAGGACGCAGAGGTAGCAGACCGGGGGTGGTCGGTGAGGGCTGATTCTTCGGCCGACACACGTTCGCGCACCAGCATCACGCGCCGGCAGGCGTCGCTGGTTTAAAAATGGGGGATTTTTTCACATTTATCAGTGCACGCTCAGATCTGGCTTCCGTATCAATGTCCGAACACACGCGAACACCCAGACAATCGCGCGAATTCACACGAATACATTGTCCCGATCGGATTGTATGGATTTTTTTCCGGGACACACACCACCCCCCCTCCCCCCTCCCTCCGCACCATCCCTGATCCGCCAAGCGAACCCTCTCGTTCTCTCTCTCACCCAGCGGGTCTCCTCGTTTACCACCCCCGGCCGCGCCCGCCCTCCCCCCTGCACAATACCACCCCATCAGCTATCCCACCATCCACGCGACAACCGTAATTTTAAGCTGAAAGGACCGATTTTTGTGCATCTCGATGCTGTTTGCTGCGTCGTCGGCTTCACCAGCCCGCCAGCCTGCGTCGCCAGCCCCCGCGCTCTGCACCGCGCCAATCCTCATCCCTCATCGCTTTCCCAGCGGGCACCAGCGATACCCTCTTTTATTGCGATGCGACAAAGTCGACGTACAAACGATTGTTTTGGTCGAAGGTATGCTCGTTTTGTCAAGCCGTCTTTTTCGCGGGCCTCATTGTCACGCTTGATAATAATTATCGTCGGAAACAAACAGGCGGTCGATGCTGCGTCTCTCTGTAAAAAGATTTACTTTCGCCCGCGTGCGAGATATATATATATATATTTTTTTTTACGCGCATTATTCTCTTCTACTTCTGCCTTCCTCTTCGCGTCCACAAGAGTACGCGACAAGTGCGTTTTCACGACGGTTGATTCTCTCGCGACGATTCTCGCACGGCCCGGCCGACATTCACCGAACAAAGTCCGTCGTCTGTGGAATCAAAAGGTACTTGGATGAATGGAAGACGATCAGTCGTGTCTGCTCGTATGCCCCGATAAATAAATAGGGATCCACCATTATCTAGAGAACCAGCCCTCGACGCCGAGCCCCTACCACCGAACGGGTCAATGGAATTCATAACGTTTGCGCGGATAAAAAAGCTGGCTGGCCCGCACAGGAGGGTGGGGCCACATCGGAACATTACTCATACCTCGGCGTTCGCGCAATTTTTAGCTCTGAAATAAATCATCATTATTGCGGCCGGAGGGATGCGCATTATGGGGGCCGCGGGGGTAGATTATCGTAGGTGGAGGCTACCTATCCCCGCGTCCGATAATACCCTTTCAGAGTTGAAAACGGATGACGGGTAGTACCGTCAAAAAATCTTCGTTGTATCTCTGATCGTTTGCAGACTGTAGTTTCTAAACAGTCGTAAAACTTTGAGCGATCGAACGGCCATCTTTGAAATATCGAATATTATTTGCACATTGTTATCGATAACTGTTTTAATCAACAGACAAAATATATGACGAGTGAAAAATTATATTTTTATGCTTTTTAATTCGACCATCATTATTTTGTATCTTTTTTATTTTATTGACTTAAAAAAGCCTTTCGAATAATTACACGATCATACTTTCCAATAAGATATATTGAAAAAAGAAGATTGTGAAAGTTTATGTAAATCCCAGGATCTTTCGGTCGATGATGCGCAATAACCGATGATTAACGTTAACGATTAAGAATTAGATAATTAATTACAGCCGGACATGATGTAGCAATGCCGCGGCGATATCATCGGGGCATATATTTGGGTACAGGTCAGGACATACCAGGCGGGGTATGAGCGTTGAGTTGATGTTTGCCAGCTGATTGATGATGTAACATCATCCTGGTAGCCCTCCCACCGATTTCCGCCTCGTCGTTGTGCCCTGCGCCCTATTCACTCTCTTTCTCGCTCTCTCTCTTCCTCCCATTCCCCTCCCTCCCTCCCCCCCCTCTCTCTCTCTTTCTCTCTCTATCTCGCTTTCTCCGTCGATTTTCGTTTCTATCTGTCGCTATTAAACACAGCGATCAAGCAACGATAAATAGATTTCGATATTTCTGTAACGGCAAATTAATTAATTATTTTATCGATCACGGCAATGATTCGGTAGTTCGATTAAAGCGATAATGAGGACCGTTGTCAATTGTAACATTGTTATGTTAATCAGATTAAAATGTTAAAAAGGAAACTGCCCGAGTTGGACTTGGGACGCTTTATTATGCAAGATATAATCGATAACGCGTGTATAAATATCCGTCTATTTGTAAATACGACAACGATGCTAACGGAAAGCGAGTGGATTAAAAGCGCGTCAAAAATACACGATAATATTCTTACGTCTATCGCAACCATTGAAACCAATCCCGTTTGACTAATCGTACGTTGATACATTAGACTGATACTTTTTATTTTTATAGATGTCTAAAATTTTTCATTCCAGCATTTTTTTTTTTTTTTTGACAACGCTACATGTAAACTCGTATTTTTAGGTGTCTTTTTTAATTTTCTGCTTATATTTAAAAAATCTGATTCACGTATCTTTATTAAATATGAAAGAGCGCTATTTACGCTTTCAAGAAAGGAATTTATTCATCTGACTTAACAAAATCTCTCGCTATCTGTTTTAGTATTTAACGATCGGCATGTGCTTGTAAGAGAGATTAATATAAATTGAGACGTAAGCTCGACATTAAGGTGAAACGAGGAAGAGTGGGTTAAGGTTGCCCGGCTCATTAGCGAAGTTAAGCGGATGCGCGTCGCTAACGCCATCGAGAAACTTCGGCACTAGCAATCATCGGTAATTGTGACGATCGATCTTGATCGAAATGCTCATTTCCTGTTTGCCGAGCGCTACGAGTCGCAACAGTGGCATGGGGATGCGGCGGAGGGTAGGGGTTGCTCGTGGAAGGCGGAGGGGGAGAGGTCGAAGGCTGCCTAGCCGGCGCATCATTAACGTGATTAATGTTGAAATAAATCAGGAGCTTCGAAACGGTAGTCGATAAATCCAATAATTGCGGTATAATCATAAGTAAACAGGCGACGTCTATCGCGTTAACGTATCATCGGCAACGATCGACGTCAGTATCCAATGTAAAGCGTGCAGCATTTGTTACGCATGATGTTTATTTTTTCATAAAGTACGTTTAAACGATAATTTACGGACACATTTTCTCAATAAAATCTTACTTGAAAAATAAATATTTGGTACGTGCATATATACGCTTCAAAAAGTACGAAGGGATAATCATTGCCGTTTTAGAATTCTGGCAAATTGGTTTCTATAACAATCGGGGAATTTTTGAGAAACGTATCTCTCGCGTGAAATTAAAAAAGTATAGTTTGAAATTGGATAGATGAATCGTGATCGGTAACTGAACGGCGTTGCTGAACAAAGGAACCAAATCTGTTGCTTCATATATAGATTCGCTGCGCGCGAATTCGCCTATCAACGCGCGCGTTTTCGATTTTCAATTATAATTGAATTAGAAGCCGATTTCGCGCGATTTGTTTACGGCAAGCTTGATTGACTATGCTAAGACAATAGCAAAATGCAATAGCAAAATGCACGTTCCAATGTACCTTTCATTATTAGAACGAACGAAACTGGATTAATCCAAGACCTTGGACATACGATCGATTCTGAAAATCGTAGTCCACTGAATTCACCGTGAAATGTCCTTTTATAGTGGTAAAATTATCCTTTAATGAAAATGAACTAGATACGAAACGAGAAAGCTCTTCACTGATTGTTGTACATTTGCATGCTACAAATTGGAACGCTCCAAAGCGATCTGAATAATTTAACAACACAAATTTAATTTTTGCGGTCTCGGTTTCTTTTTTCATATCGATTTTAGAGAACGGAAGACACGGAGGTCATGAGAGGGGTCATTACGAGGCGATAGAACGAACGACGCGACGTCGCTCGTACGCGAGTAATGTGCGAGCGGAAGCGTCAGAAGAGCGTAAAAAAAAAGCTATGAGAAAGTGTCGCGGCACACAGAAGAGGCTGCGATCGTTCGTGATTGCTGGAAGATCTCCGGCGCGAGTTCGATCATCCACAATTAGAAAATTTATTAGAGAAGACCGCGGCCGTTATCCATAATTAGCGCCTGTCCACTGAGCAGCACAGATATCCACTGTCCGCACCGGCTTATCCGCTATCTAGCACGGCGTCCACACGCGTGGGATTAATAACTCTCAAGAGACGCGTAAGAAAATCAATTCGCCCGTGAGACTAGCGCCGTGAGCACGTGTTAACATCGGTGGGTGGGTGGCGATCCAGTCTGGATCAGTCGATCGATGCTTTCCACCCTTTCCTCGGCCTCGCCGGCCGATAGGAGGGTGTGCTGGGCATGTAGGTGCACTCCGCTGCAACGACGTGTGCGTCGCGTCCCTTATGTGCCGCAGCAACTCTGCACACCACGTTGCATTTAACGCGACCCAGTGGATCGATGTGTGACACACGGACGCTCGGTAATAGATATATAATAAGCGTGGAATCGGTATCGCCGCGCGCGCGATCCGTGGCAGAGAGAGGCCTGCCGCCTCTATCTTTGCTTTACTTCGCTCATTACATGTAAATGAAACAAGCACCCAAGTTTTACCTGAAAGATACTTTACGCCTCTTTAACTTTCGCTACTTTTTCGTGATTCTTTCGTACGTAAGAATTATCGCGCGTTCATCATCGCAACACACTCTACAGTCGAAAATCCTTGGGTAAATTTTAAACTTATTTTTTATCGATGAAAATTTAAACTTATGTTGCTATTTAATATGATCACGTAAACATTTATTTAACGCGACCGGAATATTGTGCCAATTAAATCGTAAATTAAATCTCGATCAGATGTTGTGGCAATTAAGTATCTCAAATTAAATATGAAATGCAAAAAGGAAAGGGAGGAGAAAAAAATATAATAAAAATCTAATTGATAAAAATCAATACAAATCCCATATTGATATCGATAGTAAACTAACATTTATAGCGATACCCTTTAAGAGCGAATTAATCACGAATCTAATACTTCTCGATCTACCCATGCGAAAGCAATTTAACCGTCGAGAATACCCGACAAGCATGCGTTAACACCACCATCAAGGTTCCTATCTCGTAAGGACGAAGATCTCGTCTGGATGGATCGATCGAGCTTTCCGCCTTTTCCTCGACGCACAATAGCCGGTCCTATATACACCTATAAGCGCGCCTCCGCACATGTCTCGCATGGTAGACACAACGACACAACGGCCGTGCTACCAACGCACTCGCTCGCTCGTACGACACGCGCACCCACACATGCATGTAGTAATGCTCACGCGCGCGCGCATATATATCACACATATCCACATACACATATACACGCACACAATGTTAAATTTAACACCAGTTGGCGGCTCACCGAGAAACCGTGTCGTCGGGTAACGCACGAGCTTTAACACGCGCTGCGGACAATCGCCACGCGATAGATACATAATAAGCGTAGTGTTGTATACGGGCGTCTAAGGCCGCCGAGGGCTAATGAAGCCCGGGCTAGTTAGGCGCGATGTTAATTAAATGATATGATCATTAGTCATTATAACGTCATTGTGCTGTGCCGGCAACTTGCGACGGGCCTATGTGTGCGCTGCGTTGCTGCCTACTCTTGGGACGACCAGCAATACGACCCATGTGGAACCTGTACCGGACGTATGAGCATGCCACGCCCGCCACCGCAGCATTTCTATGACTATACTCTCCTCGCTGTCCTCGCCCTTCTCGTGCTTCTACCGTTTCTGCCGCTTCTGCATATGCACCGGCTTCTGTCCACCCATCGCGCGGAATCGAACGATTTCATGCTTTGCGCGAAAGACGACCACGAGATGATGAAGAATGATGATTCGAAGGGACCAAATTGCTTTAACGTGAAGAGGTATCCGATGAAAGAAGACGAATCCCGAAAATTATAATCAGATATTAACTCATGTCGAATGTCTGTGATGTAAATTCGTTGACAATTACTTTATCGGTCATTTTTATTCGTTGCACGAGAGACCCGCCTCATAACTCATCAACGTAGTATCTTTTCCTTCCTAGAAGCCTCTCATCGCAGCCAGTCGCAGGAAAGCGGTCATCATTATGCGTGGATGACTTTTTTTTCGAATTTTTTTCGAAGACGAACTGAAGGTACGATACCTCATTCTCGTTTTAAGTGGTTGTTAAATACGGGAGTGGCAATTGACGACTTGGGCTTAACGGGCGACACTGGGCGCGAGGCGCTTAATTTCAATCGAGACACCGAGAAATGCTAATTAGAACGTATTTATAGCGCGGTTTAAAGCGCAGGCATAACCGAGCGTGGATCGGTGTGAACTGCGGAGCGAGTAACGCATCGCCACGTCGCATTTCGCGTTAATGGCCACAATTAGGTGTTTTAATTAGCGCTTACTCCCAGCGGCAGCTGCCACTGCCAAATTAGGACTGCCACGAAACAATAACTGCCGATTGAAGAACCTAATTAGCGGAGTCTCTCGCGTATCGCGCGCACATGGATGAATCTCAGTACGGCTGATATCGCGGTTATAAATTAATAATTGGCAATGATCTCGCTATGATACCATCTACGCTAATATCTCGGGAAGAGAAGGGATCTAATTAAATCCCGATCAGGCTTCGCGTATCGCGATGAAGAGTCTCATCAAGGAATTAGACACAGCTAGCAGAATGTAATCGTTAAGAAAATGACTTTATTGTGTCAAACTTTTACTGAAATTTGACGAAAATAACATAATAAATTAACGAAAGAGAATCTGCTTTATTTATCGAACGTTCCATCATCGTCTCATTAAACTTTGACTTTCGAACGAGTGACATTATTCTAGGAATACGCAGAAATCTCCGTTTCACTTTTGAACGAATGGAACGTCTGTCTTTTAACGTCGCATCATCACCGAGAGTTTCAACGTCCGCGAGCAAGAGAAATCCCAGCTCGGTATTTAACGAGCGTTAGCGTGAGTCTTGCGAGATCGTTAGAGTAACGCGAATGCGTCCATTCGTAGACTGTGCACATAGCCGCACGTAGTCCGGCTACCGGGAGACTTTGGATAATCCTCGAGTGCATGTGCTCTTCCGTAATATGGCTACGGGCCCCTCTTCCGACGAATAGCCTCGCGGTCGGCGGCTGTAATTTAATATACGCACGAAATGGAGACAGTAATGACTCGTATGGTTTCGGGCTTAAAATTAAATGCGACTATCCGAGTTAGTAAAATTCCTAATTCGCGCGCTCCAGATCCGGCCGGGATGTTACAAGGCACACAGGCATTTTTCCTGTGATCTTCCGGGGCTTCGTATCCTCTCGTACCAGTCAAGCGAGTGGAAAGGTGCAACTGGACGCGCTCCAAATTAAATTCAACCAGGGAAATGAAAAAGAAGTTGGGAGAGGAAGAGAGTTGCGTGCGATACGCCTAGGCCCCCGTTTTTTCCTATCTCTTGTTTCCCGATGTAGAAAGAGAAAAGCTTAATGTTCTTAAATAAATCCCTTTCTCATTCGCGTTTTCACCCGATCTCAATGAACGAGGAACATTTTCTGCGGATATACCGAGTCGGAAATTTATCGAATCGTCCAATTTGTTTTTATTTCGATATCCATGTTAAAGAAAAATTCAACAAATCAATTCAAATGTAAATGAATATTTATCAACAATTAAAGGATGCAATAATCGCGCGAATTCCCAGCAAACGAGTCCGCATTTTGTTAGCACACTTAAAATCTAATCTTTACCTAAAGGAAGAAAACGCTAGCTTGTTGCCAATTATGCGATCTTATGGACTTCTCCGAGAAGTGCGCATAATTATAAAGGCTTGATGTCTTTAACATAAGTGCAGGGTATTAAATCCAACCAAGTTTTTTCCCAGGAAGATTTCGAGTACTAAATCCTCGAGCTAGCGACTGGTTACGCGCGCACCATTTAATTAATGTCGCTTATTAGCATATAAACTCATGCGTGCTGATGATGTAACCCGCCTCCATCGCGCATTACGTTGGTCGTCGTAATGATCGCGGTGCCGGTCGTTCGGCGAACGGTCGTAGACCGACTCGACGGAGAAGTGGTCAGAGATGGGAAATGTCGTGGGGAACGCTCGAGGCAGTGGGCATTACGAAGCCCCTGGAGCACTCGGAGTGCCCGGCAGCCACTAGTTACATTGTCTAAGGTTTCAATAACCTAATGAACCCCAACGCGCGTACCAAACCGACCGAACTCGCTTGCAGTCAAGAGGGAACGACACTGCCACGAGACACGGTTAATTAAATACAAATTAGAGCCAAGAATTGCGTCGGCGGGTGGTCACGGCAAGAAAATAACTCTTTAAACGTAAATGAACAAAAAGAGAGGGAGACAAAAACAGAGAAAAATAGAAAACTATGTAATTAATGCAATTTTTGTAAAAAACGCCACTTGCTTATTATCGATTTTGAGTAATTTGGCAATCCGAAATGAACATTTCGCCTATTTTGCTGTAAGAGAACAGCGCTTTGCTAAGAGAATACCATGGATAACTTTATCCGAGTATGTTTGAAATACCGACAAAACAGTGGCGAATAGTGAAATAGATAACTTTTTCATCCTACGGATGACTTGAGAATTGCGATTAAAATGACGACAGCCAGAGTATCGCACCCACCTTTGTCGCATATGTAAGAAGCGTCGTTCTCTCAGTAGGGCGATTAAATTAAAATATTTGATTACCAAAAGGGTCTTCCCTTCTCTGTCCGAAACGTGTCCGTATCGCGCGAGTTCTCTCGCCGAATTTGAAATGCTAAACAGCAAATACGCCTAATGAACACGTATGCTCGGCCGTGTCCGTAGGTATGTTTGTACCAACGGCGACATTACTGCCGGCGTATTTGCGTTGGCAAGGCCCGCGCGGATAATAGATTCATCCTTCACGCTTCTTAATTAGGAGTTAAGTTTTATTAGCCTTTAGCTCTCGGTAGCGGCGCGTTCGCGCGCTCGCGGCTTCCGCGAGCTGCTGGTGCGTGTGCGTCGGAACGACGTTGAACGCACACGACGCCGACAGATTATAAGTGATGCGCCGTTCGAGCGTGTCTCTCTCTGCAAGTGTACGTGTGTACGTGCATGTATGCATGTGCGAGAGTGTATACGCGTGGAAGGTGTACATAGATACATCGGGTGTCTCATTGAAATTGAAGTCGAGCGACCTTGCGCCGCATAAAGGTGTCGCGCAACGTCTACCTGCCAACAAAGACCGATCGTGATAATGAAAATGAGAAAGAATTACACGAGAGTTACACGGAAAGTTGAATCACTCAAGGAAGTTACTTAATGATTTCAGCAAGCACCGCACGCTCGATTATCATTTTCGTACCACGCGAGCGGAGTAAACAGTGAGTACAAATGGAAATTTTAAATAATGTTCGCTGAGCATTATGTTTCTCGGTGTGAGACTTCGTGCCTCCTTGAATGAAGGAACATTTGCGGATGTAATTGCGCATGTTACACGTCAATGATCTGCATTTAGTGCTCGTGGGTGCCGTAAATCTCGCTCTAACTCCCATCTGGCCTGACGGACATAAGGATTAATTTTTCTCAATTTTTGACCCGCGAATATGGAATCGTCAAAGACATTTTCCTGTCACTTGGATGATCGAGAATGCGGAAAACGCACCGAGGACCGAGTTTGGTAGAGGCTATCGACGCATTCTCTTACTCTTCTAGCGACTCCTTGCCAGGATGCTTTGCATTTCGCTCGTTCGTTTTTGCAGGAAGCATCAATATTTATATTGCATAATGCATTCGTAATTGCCGCGTGTACACTCTATTTGTACTGATTTTGTAATGTCATGAAAATGTATGAAGCGATAGCTATTATTAGAAACTGGATGCAAAACTCGCGGCAGCGACCAGGTTAACTAGGTGTAGACAGGTGGGAAAAGAAAGTAAATGAAGCGGAGGATGAGATTGCATGATTATCAAAGAACGTTCTTGCGTGAGAAATTTCTTTCTACGCTCGCGCGCGGCGTCCTTTAATGACGTAGCAAACTCTTTTGTGATGAGAGTCATGTAAACAAGTTCAATACGTATCATGATATTTCGCATACACATCTTGCTGTCAACGACTTTATCACCGCACTTTATTATCAAAGTTTTACATAAACATGTTTATTACGCGCGATTCCAGTTTATTTCAATATTATTTATTCAGACGATTTGCGAGCGTAGTTTGAGAAAAAATTGCGAAAGTTTCCTCCTCGCAAATGTACCAGTTCTTATTCATTGTCTACTCCCGATACGAATCGATATCTCTGACTTTCGGCGTGTGTTAAGGAGAGGATTTGCTGCATCGCCGCCTTTTAAGCTCCAGCATGCGAATTTTTCGCGTCGCTGCGCCGACAGCTGCATCCTTCGTCCGACGCGTGCTCGCGCCGGCTAGCATAAGACGTTTCTGAAACTGTCCGAAACTGTCCGAAAGTCGAGCTCAGAAATGTCGGACGTCTCTCGGTCCGCAGAGGCGTGTCGGACGAAGCCGGACGGCCCTCGATTTATCGACAACCTGTACCGACGCGTTGTTAAGACCTCGTGGAAATGGCTCGCACAGTAGAAATCCATATTAGGAGGGACCGCTCTCGCTCGCCAGCCAAGATCTGGACGAGAGGGTTCCGTCCGAGGGTGAGTGGGTGGCGGCGGGTGAAGCAGGAATAAGTTATCTGCAACTAGCAACCCTTCGGCTAAGTGGACGGTTCTCAAGCAGCACTATTCCGGTCCCGTTGTTCGCCCGACGAAACTTGATTAATGCCCGTAAGAGGACAAACTCGACGGATCGAGGCACTGCGGCTATTCGACGATAATTAGAACCGACCATTTGAAACGATATTGACAAAGGCTTCGATCAATTCTCTCGATCGATAATACTCGGAAACGCTTAGATCCGTTAATAGACGATGAGGTAGGCCAGAGATGAGCGTTTGATTATCTTCCTCTTTTTATCTTCGTTGAGGATTAAGACACGTTCGTCTCGCCGGATCCGCGTTTGGTGCTCAAAGGGTTCGGGTTGGGAACCTATTTTCCCAAGAGGGTGGAATAAGGAGGAGAGGCTGAGGAGGGAGTCGTTGTGTCCAGTGTCTCGGCGTGCAGCCGCTGGGGTGGTTGTGGCCAGTCACGAGGGCGCATGGGATGGGGTTAGGTCCCTCTTGTACACGAGGCGAGGTTCGGACTTGAGAGATCAATAAACGACCCTCCACAACCTGGACACTCGGCCCATCCCTCATCCTACTATGTCGAGGCACCTTCGGTCCTACGGAGTCCAAACTACATACATTATCGATAATCGGTTTTTTACGACGGGAAATTTGTCTTGGCTCATGTCTGGCACTAATCTATCATTTTCTTTTCTTTTTTTCAATAAATACAACAATTCGCAGGTATTAATATTGTTTTATAATGGTAAACAATTTCTAGGATAGATTTGATAACGTTTTTAATGTCCGTCGGAATGGAAATCTTAGTAATGTACGCGTGATAAAAGAGTACGCGTTTTCCCCAGAGATTCCTAAAGGATCATATCCGGTGTACTTTGTTTCCTATCAATTTGCATAAGGGTGGCTAATGTAAGCAGAACTGTTGCAGGGCGGATATTGCCTCCGGCCGAGCGTACTTTGCGTTCGTGAATGTTTCTTAAGCGATGAATGTTAAAAACAGCATAATCGAGCATAATAATTATGTTGCGAGGAGCGGCAGCTTAAATATAAACGTTGTTTGAACTAGATTTTGCGACTGATAAAGAATTTGACCTCGCAAATTGAATTGCAAATGCCACATTCGCAAATTATATAAAACCCAGCATAGAGAATTCATCAAATTTATTCCGCGTCTAGAACTCTTTTCTCTTTCTCTCTCTTCCTCTCAAATTTTATACAGATCAAATTTTCAACTAAACAATATATATTAAATTAATCGCTTTAAAATCAATTCTACGTAATTTCCTTCTAGGAAATGTTACATAGCTGTTCCATGTTACAAATAGATTCCAGATGCCACGCAGACGATTCGATTTAATCCCGAAGAGACTTAAATTGCCCGACCTTGAGCCACTTACAGCAATTTCCGACATAACGATTAATAAGACGCCTCATATATAAATTTTCAATCGTAAAATAGCGATACATTTCCTAAAATTTTCTCGATCTTTTGAATTATTGCGCTTTACGCCACAGTTTCTATAATTGTATAATCTAATTACGCTTTGTACTAAAAGAGCGGCAAGATAGCGAAGGAAATAAAGATAGAAAATTGGAGCAAAGAGCATTAGATTTTTACGATAAAGTCGCGTAGATTCGATTCGAGTCCCCTGACAGCAGCAACTGGTGGTGGATAAAAACTATCTCCGTCGTTTCCTCAGGACGATTATATTGACGATCGGCGTTTTGTATTACTAAACTATATTTCAAATTCTTTCAAGTTTTTCATCTTTCGATAAGCCTACGTGTCGTGAAACATTAAAAACTCGCCGCACAAAAATCTTCTTGGAGAACATTGGTTTATAGCGTTCGACGTGTTAATTAGTTTTATATTTCGTCTCTGCGCGTCCGAAACAGAAACGGAAACTCAAATAAAAAGAAATATTGTTTTCCACTGTACGTCCAATATCCATTGATGTTTACTTAAAAGTATCGTCCGATTCTCACTACGTTTATACGCGAGATCGAAGCGAACTTTTTTTTGTTCGCGTCCGAGCACCGCAACAGGGTTACGTTCTCTAACCCTGTTTCGAAATTAGGAATACGGAGGAAGAGGCGTGCAAGAGAGTCGGTAGGAGTTTGGGACTTTTACGGTCTGTCTGTTCGCTCGCGCTTCTCTCCCTCGCACGCCGGGATCGAGAGGGGTTTGCGGATGCCGCGAGCAACTGGTGGTGGAAAAACACCCTCGTTCGCTCTCTCACCACCCCCTTAGCACCCTCCGTCGCCGCCGCCACCGTCGCCGCCGCCGCCGCCGCCGCTGCCGTCGCGCCCGGCGCCACCGCGCTCTCTTCCATCTCTCCCTCTTCTTCCCATCCTCGCGTTCTCGGCCGCGATCCCACGACACCCACCTCCGGCCGATGGTGCGCACGGTCTTCCACGACTCAAAGCGACTGCGATCCTTCGAGCTTTATGAACGCGTAAACGCTCGAGGGTGCACAATTCTCCGCGCGTACACCCGTCGCGTTCACGGCGAAGGAAAGAGACAGTAGAGGGAAATACAGGTAGAGCATACATACGTGTGTACCTGCACACGTACAAATAACTGCCGCAAGAAAGGGAAGGTTAAACGTTCCATCGACGACTTCGGACGGAATTTGAGGGGAAGGGGCGAAGGGGATTGGAAAAAAGAATCTCGCGCGAGAGCTTTCAACGACGCCGTGTCGACATCGTCACTCCCCCGGGCATTCTCGGCTTGTCGATCCAAACGTCATTACCCATTTACTGTTGGCAGTTACTCCTCCATTCAGCTGTATTGTATCGTCGGTTTATTCGCGCGCCGTTTTCTTCGGTCAATCATGTTGCGCCTCTCTATTGCTTGCATATATTTTTTTATGTCGCAGTTTCCTTGCATTGATGCAACTTATGACGTCAACGTTTACATGGTATAAAGAATGTGTGTTTTGAAAATTGTGTTCTGATATTATTTCTGACTTAACTTATTAGGTATTTAAACGATTATATACGAAAAATGCACATGCTTATTTTACTTAATTTATTTAAATGCAAACTAGAGTAATTTTTAAATTAACATTTTATTATTCTATATAAAAGGAGCGCGGTATTATTACGGTTACTTTTTCATCGCGTTAATTTGCGTAATTTTCGGAAAATACAGTTTTCGTTAAAAAACTTTAGAGATAGAATGAAGATATGCCTGCGACAGATGAAATCCTTTCTTCGGGAGGATCCTAGCGAGGACCTAATTCCCGGGTGTTCATTAGTCCCTGCAATATTCACGGTCTAATCCCTCAGATCAGTGGGCTGTTGCCTAAGCCATCATTAAGACTCGAATAATTCAGGTTAACAGCAAATACAGCTGGGAATAATCTCGATTTACATTTCGTTGTTTGCTCGGAGACGGTGATCGGAAGGTGGTTCACACAAGAATAAACATTTTCGAAAGGAGGCATTGATCTCTCTTTGCTACGTCAGCTATCTTCGCTCTCAAAGAAGACGCGACCGATCTCTCAACGTATCACTGAGCATGTTTTGCACTCTCGTTCGGCCACATAATATTAATTAACTCGTCCAAGTCGCGTAGTGTCCACATTATTCCAAGTTACTCCGATTTTACATATAAATATATATATATGCAGAATATTTTGAAAAATAATCCGACTTTCGGTTCGCAAGTATGCGTCGTGCGAAAACAAAGCGGCCCGCGGTCGATCGTCGTCGACGCGACGGCGTCCAACTGATTGGATGTAAGCAGACACCGATGGTACAGACAGAACTATTCCATCCATCGTGATATCGATTTACGTGGGCGTATCCACAGAAGCCTTAAAACCACGGTCGTCTAATTTGCCCGTCCGTCTGAAATTGCTTTCTTCGTATCCGAGGCCGAGTACTCGAGCCGGGGTCTTCTGGACGTTGGTCGATCGGTCGCTTCTTGCAGTCGAGTTCCAGACTCTAGGGCCGGTTACAGAGCTGGCCGGGCAAATACAGGCTATGCATAACAATCGATCTCCCAGGAAACTATGGGGGCGGATGGTCAGCGGGCGGATAAAGCAGGGTGGTTCGACGTAAGGGGCGGCGGGGCAGCCACGAGGTTGCCAGACTGGCACAAGATGAGGGAAGTCTGAGATAGCCACTGACCAACACCCCATCTGCTGCCCCTTTCGAAACCAGGTTATCCATTCTATCCCCGTTAGATTCGGACGTAGATACTAGGAACTCCATTGAGCGTCTTTTATCGCGCTCGACGCGATCATTGGACAGTCCGAAGAATCGGAAAATTCAAGGTCTACCGAAACGAAAAAAAAATGTCAGAGACAGCAGAGAAATGTAGAAAAATAGTCTTGCAGATGAAAAAATTTTTTAATACATTTTACTTTGAGGTTTTCACACACAACATACAGAGTATAAATCAGTTCTGACCAAAAGACGAAATGCAAAATTCAAGGAAGACGTTCAACTTAATATCGCTATTTCACGCAGATTGCCGCGTTTATCTCGGAAGTTTCTCCCTTTTTTTTACGAGATCATATACGTACGTCAAAAGTTTTCTTTCGCGCAAACTTCGCGGGGCACGTTCGCAGCCGGAGACGAGTAAAGCCATCGGTCAACCAGTATTACGGCATCTGCATGTTATTTACTCGCGAGCCACCGAGTACATTTGTTTGGATTATCCCTGAAATAAACCAGTGCCCATTCTGCCGCCCTCTCCGATTCCCCCTCACCGTCATGGAGAGCAAGCTCCGAGGAAAGCAGATAAATGGTCCCAGTTTGTCCACTTTATGCGCAGCTACATCATTCGAGAAACGTCACGCTCGCATCTTCGGCGAGCTAAGGTTTATCTATCCCCTCCGAATCTGAATTTTAAATTTTTAAAAATGTTAAGATCTCGGAGAAGAAACGCCTGGTCGTCGTTGGAAAGAACACCTTGTCTCAAAAGCATTATTAGCATACACATCCAGCCATTTCGTCATAGATGATTTTGAGAGATTGTCCCTTTATGCGATCTGATATATCTATATTATATTTTGCTTTAATCATATGGAAAAATATGTGTAGTATTTTACATGGATTTAAAAATAAAATAAATTAATAGAGAGAAAGAGAGATAAATCCGAAATAAATGTCTTAATAACTTCCAACTGAAAATATATGACGTGATTTCAATCGTCGCGGTGCGACGAACATCATGAATGTGACCTTTTGTTATGGGAGACTCCATTAATATTGTATCATACGCGATGATTTCCAACTACTAGCCAATGATCATTGATCGTCTCTGATGCTACTTTACGATGCGACAATTGCGCAAGAATCTATTATGGCTGGCTCAATCGCCAGGCATTATAAACCAGAGGGAAGCAGTTACTTCTAAACGCTTAAATGGTGCAACGTCTTAACGTCACGTTAGCAGATGTAAAAATATATGTATGAAGTCTAGTAAACGTACACGTAAACGACATCGTAGAACTCGAAGTTTGCGGAATCGCGAGATCGTCGGATAGTATTCCGTGAGTACTCCAATCGCTATTCACATCGAAATTCATGCCAGAGTCGTACTTATGTGTGATAGTATTCTCGTACACGTAAATGTATACACATATATATATATATTGTATAAGCGCATGCACTTATGTTACATGTGTGTGNGTACATCTCTCTGTGTCTCTCTCTGCCCACCGTCATAGCACCACACGATATTCGTAAATTTATGGCAATTCCGTCAATTAAGTCGAATGAAGCGGAGTCATAACATAAATATGTAAACGGCCACGACGGGCTCCCTTGCGGCAACCATATAAGCTGCGCTTGTCCATCAATGTCTCCGCGAAAGAGGTCCAACATGCTCGTAAATGCATGCCCAACGAAATGCAACGGTCAGTGGCTATCATACGTATGTACGTGCGGATCCGCGTGTCGCATAACTCGTCGGCGACACACGGCTGTGTGCGCGGTCGCGAGCGTGCGTGTCCGTGCACATTTTATCGTCCGCATAAAAATACGCAGGACGCAAGACGAGAAGACGCGGCGGACTGACTCGTGCATATTTTCGCGGCGACTTACCTGCTAAGACGGGCCCCCGTCAAACTTTCAAAGCGGATTCTACGCGGCGAGATAATTGAATTTCTGCCTCTTCTCGTTTGAAGCGGGTAATTAGCTAGGCGTTGCAGAATCAAGCGAAGATAATCGGATGATCGTTTGCAAAAGAAAAAGAATAGGCGAAGGGAACGATCTTTATTTCCTTTTCAAGTAATTGGACGCGATGTATATTTAGTTCGCTGCACCCTCTGCCGACAAACTTTGCCGCTATCTTGGAAAAGAAGAGTATTATTGTGACTCAATTATACAATATTATTTATGAGAATATTGAATGAAAGATTATGTTACTTCTGGATTCATCCAATTATATTATCGAAGTAAAACGCAAATAAAAAACGGTAAAGCGTAAGTCGAGACTGTGCTTGACCATTGAAAATCTTCAATACAAGTTTGTTTGCGAGTATGATGTAAGATAAGTTTCGAAGCTATTGCTAAAAAGAATTCATGATATATCACGTTCACGTAACCGTTGTATGTTATTGAGAATCATAATGTTTTAAAATTCAGCGAATGCATCACTAGAGACAAAGTAAACGCCTCGCATAATGTAAATTAGTATTCCATGATTTCGATGGTGATCTCAACGCGTAGAAAGGAATATCCCGCTCTCTACCCTTTTCCTCCTACAGTATTTCCCATTTAAACTTCTTAAGCGATCTCTTAATTCGCAACCCCGATGGCGCGGCAGTTCGCCCCTTTCGTCCGCCCGTTGTCCGTACTATCCTCTCGACGTCTCTTAATTTCACGAAAACCCCTAGCCGACACTCCACCCTTGCTCGCTTTCTGGGGCGAATGTAATTAATGTTTAGCATCTACATTATTTGTTTAGTTTCATTTCATTATCTTCGGAGGCGTCGGGCACGACGATTTTATGCAAATAGAGCCGAGAGACGAAGTTTCCCCACCCCCTGAATTCGCTCGTCTCTGCGCTTCGTTCTCTACAAGCGCGGAGCTCTTATTGTCGTTGTTATTATTGCTATTATTATTGTTATTATTACAATCGCGACGACGATTACCATTATTATTTTCCCGGTGGCTTCGGTGCTCGAATAATAAATATCATTCATAATTCATTCCGCTTCTTTGGCGCTCATTAATCCTGTGATTAAATGTATCTCATTATTTAGAGAAGTCTGCCCGGAGCTTTACAGAAGCGGCAGAAGTACCATCGCGAACTTCACGATCGATCCTTATGCCGGGTTTCGTAACGAAAGAGACTCCGGACTCGGCAAGAAGAACTCATATTTTTTTATACTTTTGTAGAAACGCGCGGAAGTTCAATGAGCGCCGAATTTCACGAGAAATCGTTGTTCTCTTCGGTCGTTAACGAAGCATATCGACGATGTAGTCAGTGAAACATGAAGGTATATCTCCGCAATCAATCAGCATAGAAAAAAACGTGGCTTTATAAGAGATATTGGTTTTCTAGAGAAGCGTCTACGTCTACTTGCAATGTATTCTAAAGCCAATATCGGTTATGAAAACGCGTCTTTGCGAGGATGTAAAGATCTTAAGAAATAGACTCTTACTATGTTGGAGGAATCTTAAATTGCATCGTGCACCTAGCGTGACGTATTAAAACGAAATCGGAGATATGTATACGACTACATAAAAGAGATTATGCGGTTATATCGATGAAACGTTGGAGCATACGTACACGCGTGCCGCCCTTGCTCGGCGAATCGTCCTTGCGCACGCTCGACGCGCCCGGTTAATGAGACACATTCACAAAGTTTGCCCTGTGCCGAGACGAGCCGATTGTACGACGAGAATTAGCTTTTCAATTCAACCGTCCCGAGCCCGAGGAGAACTTACGGCACCAAAGTTCGACTGAATTTAAATACGTCGTCTGGATAAGTCGCACGAGACGCTCGTCGACCCCTCGTCGACGCTCGAGTTTCGGTCGCCCTTCGCGAGTCGGAAATCGAGGAGCATCTTCACGGTTGTTTCACGAAATTGTACCCAAAAACCGGATACGCATCTGCGCGATACGCAACTTTATTGCACGCCCAACTTACATCGAACTCGCGTCTTTCACACTGTAATGAGAATTCATATGTAGACATTTCATAGATATTGTTAAAGATCTAGCAATTAAAATAAATTAATTAAAATAAATAACTCGATAAACCTGATACCATAATATCAAACATTCACTGTATTATTTTGACTATATAATATTTTTCTTCAAGTCTTCTTCAATCTCTAAAAAATTTCGACGCATATATTTCTCCGCGAATGTCGTCGCGGCCTACAGTTAGTATATATATGTATATGCTGTCTTTACCTCTCTTTCTCTCTTTTCCATTCTCGAGGGCACAAAGAACAAAAGACTCGTCGCGTTATGGACTACGACTTGCGGCCGCCCGTGCACAGAAATAAAAAGGAAACGGCCGCGCGGAGTTGACGCCTTTATTATTCGCTGCTTTAATTTAAGCGACGCTAGCCGTCCCGTCACGGTTGCAGGTGCGAATTAAGCTTGGAATAAGCGAAAGAGCGCCGTCCGCGTATCCTCTTCTTTCAGTGGTATGGAGCAGGACGATATGTGCGGCATAATTAAATATATGTTTTGATAAACGCGGAATAGGCTAGCCCTCATGCTCGCCCGCGATCGCGCGGCAAGAACCAACCGCAGCGACGCTCGTTCGTACGCCAAACTTTCACGAAAGTGCTACGTTGCTACCAAATTGGGAGTCCGTTCTTCTCCCACTTCACACTTACCCCATATACTAACGTTCGCGCGCACGTGCAAGCTCCGTGTTCTTTCTTAGGTGTCTCTACCGATCGCCTCCCCGCCTCTCGACCGCCTTCCACCATCGTCGCCTTGCACTGTCCTATCGTGGCGGGTGATAGGGATTTGTGCTAGGGAGCCGCACTGGCGGTGTTCTGGAAACTGCTGATTCGAAATTAACGAAAATTAATTGGCAACGTCGTGATATTAATTCCCGAGATTAATTCCCCAGGACGCAGTGCTAATTGATATCTCTCAGTGCCAGGAGCGAGCGAGAACGAAAGAGGAGGGGCGGGCGGGAGTTGCGAACGGGGCACGGAGATGCTATCCGAGAGAAACAAGGATGCGGCGAAATGAGAAGAGATCGACAGGACGCTGGAATCCCTTGCCATCGGACTGTATCATTTTTTTCGCGAAAACCGCGGAAATCATCGTTCGATAATGAACAATCGTAAGCCTCGATTTCGTTTGTCATTCGTTCTCGCTTGCTTCTTTATCAGTAAAATCCGCCGCTTTATCGCGATAATTATACGAATTTTAACCCTTACCCGGTCAATGGAATTTCATAACCGGTATACTGAGGTCTGTGAAATGATAAAAATGCTTGCAAAGAAGATATTGACATTAGTAACTTGAAAAAAAATTGCATATTACCTTTTAAACATCTTACTTTGAGACAAAATAGTTTTCTTAATTAAAATTTGATTTTGAGCATGTGAAAAAAATTCCCGAAAGAAAAAAATTTTCGATAGTTAATTGAACGTTGAATTCTAACAGATACTATAGAACCGGGTAAGTGTTAAGACGTATTCATAGAATCGCGCCGTTGTTGAACGAAGGGCTACTTTTATTGGTGGATTTATCGCGCAGTCGTGGTGACAATTAAAGTTTAAAACTCTGAGCGTCGTTCGCGTTTTACGCTGCTAAGAAGACAGTCCGGAGGAACTCGTAAAACGTAATATAATTAAACATAAAAATATCCCGCGTATACATCCAGGCCGGTTGGCTGGCTGAACGAGGTAAAGTGAATAAAAAGTGCTCTTTATTACAATGAGCTTTAATTAACGCGCGCGTTCCGCGATGATTACTCGCATAGCGCACTTTCTCAACTTTAATTTACAGTGTCTGAAAGCAGCACGGCGTTCGCGCGCGCGCGCCTTCGTTACGTCGTTACCATAAAGCATAGACACATAATTATGCAGCGCGCAGGATAAACGAACGCGCGACGCTGATTCGTTCGGCGCATTAAACTCTTTTATGAAACTGCTCCTCCGTCCTCCTCGGTTTCCAAGAATACGACCAGAAACGATGTAATATCAAAAACTGTATAATGTCTAAGTTTACGAATCGCTTTTTTTTCCTTTGCAAAATTATATCGGCGCGAATGCGCGGAAATACGAGCATAGGTTGTGATTGATAAACGGTTACGGATGTTTTCATTTTATTACGACCGGTTGCAGTTGTAAGAATAAGTTTTCATCAACGGCCTATTCATCCGCAAGTCTTATGACAATAAAAATTCGCTACTTTATATGCATTCGGAGCAGCCAGGTAATTCTTGAAAAAAAAATATCAGAAATTATCAAGATAATTGTTAGGATAACTTAAAAATAAAGATTTTCAGGACGTGAAAAGGGGATGGACGCGCTTGATCGGCGGCGTCGATGACGCAGCTATCTAGATAATAAAAATGGACTCGCGGTACCGTTGCGACGATGACTATCGTTAGTGGTGCGTAGACGGAACAGAAGTTTGTCATATAGGGCAAGCGTATTCCCGATGCGTTTTGAAGTAATAAATTTGGTGGCGCCGGTCGATGGTCGGCGTCAGGTTATGCGCGAAAGTTGGAATTTATGCGTGGTTGTTTATGATCGCCGAATGATAAGAGATCTACGGCCGCATGACAAATGATCCCGTAATGAAAAGTGAAAGATACTGCACGTACCGCGGCCGGCTGCATAAATTTCAATGATTTAATGCGTCGCGCGTGCTACGCGCGGTATCCTCATTGAATAGGGATCGATAAAACTTTAGCGCATCGCTGGCGGTACCGGCCGCGTTCGTTCGCGGCGATCGA
Source organism: Tetramorium alpestre (assembly GCA_021460005.1). Taxonomy (NCBI): domain Eukaryota; kingdom Metazoa; phylum Arthropoda; class Insecta; order Hymenoptera; family Formicidae; genus Tetramorium; species Tetramorium alpestre. Next base: position 3,176,451 of record JAJVSH010000003.1, on the reverse strand, counting down.
GACGAAAAGTCATCGATCCCTATGTTGTAACGCTTATCGGCGGCCGCAACCGCCGGCGCTGCCGCCACCGCCACCGCCGCCACGCCGCGTCGCGCCGGGTCAAACGGGAATCCTGCATATTAACGTCGTATCGGATATTCCGCTGAGATACGTCTCATCCGATTGACGGCGCCACGAAAAAGGCCGCTTAAGGAGTCGTGTGATTTCAAATACAGAACGCGTATCTCGTGCGCAGCCATTAATCGTCCGATTATATGGAAACTTCGATCCGCGAGCGACCGGGACGACGGCGTGTTCCATAAACTTTCTGCTAATTCCAAGGAAAGATTTTCATGCCATCTGTATATTCTTGTTTATCTTGAGAATGCAATCGTTGAATATCTATCGTGACATTATGCGATAAATCTAGTAACGATACACTGAAAAAAAATTCTTGATTAAAAACGGACAAATAAAAAAAAATCTTCGATTATCTAAAAAAAATCTAGGATTAATCAAATATTCTGGTTATTATAATAGGAATTCTAGTTATTATAAGTTATAAAGTATTGAGTTCTATTATAATAACCAGAATATTTGATCACGCCTACAAGATTTTCTGATTTGTCCGTTTTTAACAAAAAAATTTTTTTTTAACGTACAAATGCAAATTCTTCTTCTTTTTCTTCTTCTTCTTTATCTTTATTTTTACATAATGTCCTGTCATTTCTGATTTATTATGCAAGGCTGAGTAATCAGTTCTATGAGCAATTAGTATTTATGATATAAATGCGAATTATTTGCAATAATGTGCTGCGTGTGTGGGATTTATTCGAAGGCGTTTGTGCTTGGTAAAAATTTTGAAGGAATTGGTCCTAACTGTGTTGGTTCGGTAAAGAGAGGTTGCAAAAAAATCTAGTTGGTATGACTCGCGTGATTTTTATATAGCTGTACTTGCTCGACAATTCGAAATTCCCCGGTGACAGCGGTGATCGTTAGCGAAACGATCTGGTCGTACGGCAATGACCACGTCGTAGCACGGAAATCGTCGTCAGGGCGGTCGATCGATGGCGAATAACGCTGGAAATGCTGGCTAGGCTCCGGTAGGTTAGGTAGGGTGCTTAGGTGTTACAATGATTATCCGAGAGGGACAGCGAAAGGTAATTATGCCCGATAGAATCGGCGGGCAGGAGCGAGACCGAGGTATACTTTGCGCCAGCGAAGAAACAGAGACGGCGACGCCCGGCGCGCCAGCACGACCGAGAAAGACGGCGAATCCTCGTAATTACCTCGAAGTGAGCTGCTTTCGGCTCACCCGAACCTTCGAAACTTCGGGAATAAATAGCGTTCCGTATTACCGCTTCCGCGTTACGGGGTCAACGGTACGACTTTGGTGTGTTCACGGGAGAACACGGCCATCGATCGGCCTCGATCGATCGATCGATCCCTTCCGTACATCCTGATCTCTAAGCCTGCTTACTTGGACAAGTACAATTGGGGTGTAAAATTCAAATAAACGTCTGCCTCATTTGCGTCGATCGCGGTGAGACGCGTGAATTTATTTTGTTAAAGTGTACACATCGTGTAAAAATGCCCGATGGATCGACGGGTGGAATCAGTCGGAGCGTGGAACGTGAGGATAATCCCCCTCCGTCGGGAGTTAAACAGCTCGAATCTTAACATGGCGTTTCCTGATTTCTCGGCCTCGGCTGCCGCCGCCACCGCCGCTGAGAGAACGGACACGTAATGAAACTTTATTTTCGCGTGCTTTGCGAAGACGCGCGAGATTGCAAGCGCGCCTTCAACAGACGCAGAGAGACGTCCGCTTTATCCTGCGCCTCCAACTTTAAACGGATGTTAATGATTGCAAATGACTTGGGTGAAATGGCCGTCGTCGTTGAGAGTAATGGGATTCTTTACGAGGCGATTATTGACCCGCTTTCCTAGTTGTAGAAAAGGTGACGATAATAGAGCATCTATAAGGACGACGGCGCTTGGCCTCGGCCTCACTCTCCCTCTCCCTCTCCTTCTCACGGCGCTGCTCTGTCGTCGGTTAAGATTTAATCCGTTAATCTATTCCCGTAATAAGGAATCCATAATGAGTCGAAGCGGATATCTATACCATGCTGGAGAAGGATCGAGCACGGTTACGTGAACGAGGACAGCGGCATCGAGACGAATCGAGCGATGAAAAGAGAGGGAGAGAGAGAGACGGAAAGAGAGAGGGAAAAGGAGAGACAGAGTCTGAGGGGATACAGCGGGAGAGTGGTCGTGAAGGGGGAAAGACAGTGGATGGGATTGGTGGGGCGAAGCTATCGGGTGGGGGGTTAATTAAGCCGTCCTAATATAACTTCTCCTCGGCCCCCTCCCCCCTCCTCCACCCCCCCGAGTTATCGAGTATTATTCCGCAAATGTGTCGACCTCAAAGACAATGCCATTCCGGGAAAATTTATTTGTGTCGCTGTACAACACAGTCCCGGTCTCTCCCTCCTTCTCCCACACCTCGAAACAAACCCGACGAAACTTCTGCCAGCTCGCGCAACTTAATTAAACCGACCGTGGCCTCGGTCCTGCACGAAGTGTCGAGCCAGTCGTGGTTCCTCTTTTTTTCTCCTTCCGTCTGACCGCGCTTCGCGCTAGCCTCAGCCGTCGTCACTTCCGCTTTCGCCTTTCCTTCTTCGGCCAAGTTTTTCGCGCTCTTCACGCGAAACATTTTTCGCGTGTTTGCGTATTCGAAATGAGAGAAAGAGAAGGTACGACGAAGGATCGAATCGAATCAGCTGGCGAAACACGGGCAACTGTCTCTGCTCTCGATGAGAGATAATAATTATTTGGGCGTGCGAGTCTCGTGCACGCCGAGACCATCACGATCGTTGCGGTAATTATGGGTCGACGTTTTCCTCGACGACATTAAGCCAGCCGCCGTAAAGAAGCTTCTCAGAAGTCAGCGCGCGACCGACCACTCGACACATGTTAAGAGATCCACTTGCCGTTTGTCGATGCAGCGAGAGACGAAGGAGGGAGGAGAGAAGGAATAAATTATTATTGCTCTGGTAAATCCGGTCAATCTCGTGGACGGACTCCAATGCGTAGTGATGACGACCAAAGCCGCCAAGCGACACAATAGAGATGCATGAGAGTGCGTTAATCCACAGAGACCGCCGCAGTACTTGATGTTTCTCGTAAAAGCGTCTTCCTTCGTTTAAATTGCGAGTTTAAATCAACGCCGTCGTTACATCTGGCGCATTATTGCTCCCGTTTTAATTTTATTTGTATTTACTTTATATTGTTGTTTAATGAGATTTTCGTTATTCAATTATTAATTCTTAAGTTAAAAGAATTTATCAAGAGCAAGATTTCAAATTGATCAAGACATTTTCTTTTATTTTTCCACGTATGAATAATAATTTACTGCAGACGGAATAATATGAAATAGAAGAACTCTTTGTATAAATACAAAATCGTATTCAAAGAACAATGCGATTGACATACATATGTAATATACAATATAAAAATAGAATATTTTACAATATTAAAGCTGGTGAATTTAGTTAACGAATTAAATATCGAATTTTTTAAATCTACATTATTATTATTATAACTTTTCTGTATAGAAATTACTCAGGGATTTTCAATAATATTAATAAATAATATTCGAGCCCTGATTATGCGTACTTAATATAACGTGTTCATTCAAAAATGATCACCGCGTTGTCCGGCGTATTACATTAGTATAAACTTAATCACATATAATTCGCGGAAAAAATAATTTTATTCCAAGAAGGATTATTACTCGCGGCGACCGATTTCCGCGCAGTCCTTGAGTTACACAATCCGGAGCCAAGTAAGATCATTAGCAGATGCCTCGGTGTTAATGAGTATAATTCTAGATGTTCCAACGATACTACAACGCTCGTGGCTTTCTGCTAAGACGATTATTCCCGCTGCGCCGCACCAGTAATAACCAAGAATATGCGCATAAGTAGACGCTATTCGATATGGGTCACATGGGAAAAGGTCAATCGACCGCGAGATTCTTTCCTGTCCTCCAATTAAGATCGTAACGGGACGTCGGCAATGACAAATCGATTTTCTGAATACATCGATTTTCAATCGTATTAAATTTTATCATCTTTCGCTACTTCTCAGATTAAAACTTATCTGAAATTTCTTTTCTCTTGGAAAAAAAAAATATTCGTTGCGTATTTTTATATTTGTTACAGAAATTTATTTCATAAAATTGTGCACGAATAATTTTATAAAAACAATCATATATTTTTTATCACATATAGAATGGTGATATTATTTTTGTTTTTAATACAGTAGAGATTTGAATGTCATTGTCATCACATTGATGTTGATCGATCGATTCGTTTCTTACTGCTTTTTCGACATCAGTCCTTCCGCTTAATTGCGAATGAAATGGGAATCTCGTAAATCCCATTGTTCATGAACGAGCAAATATCGAGCAGCTACGACACTTCGCGTCGTATGTAAGATTAAGTACACTTTAATTATATCATCAGGCAGCATTTGACACTCACCGCTTATATAATTGTCTTTAGGTTGCGGTGCAACCTTCTCGAGGATCTCGAAATCTCGTTAGCTAATCTCTCAGTCAGTTATCCTTCTCTCTCTCCTTTTCTCCCTCGCCTTCTGTGCCTCTCTCTCAGCCGAGTTAATTTCCATCTCTTTGATTTTTGGCAACCTCTAGAAATTTCGTCGTCCCTAACGCCTTCCACGAGGCTCGCGCTCACCTTCTCTCCCCCCCCTTCCCCGCCCGGTCTGTGACACAGCCCTAAACCCTTTTCAGTGGATTTCTGCACTTGCCGGCAAAAGCGGCGCGAATATAGGCGCGCGTGACACTTTACGCCGAGAGATTTTACGTGAACGGCGTGACTGCGGACCGATCTAATAAAGTCCCTCTTAGAACGGGCTAACATTATTCCGCTCTTTGACGTTTGCACCTAGTCGGTGTCGCGGCGGCTTACTTTGCAGTCCGCGCACGCGATTCCGCGAAACGCGACACAGGCCTTAAAGACACAGGCGCGCAGCTCACCTTTGCGCGCAGCAATGTGTTTCACTTTTAATTTCTCGCCTGCACGATATCTAATTATGGCATATCCAGTGGAGGGACTTTTCAAGGAAACGTGATAGAAAGAGAGAGATAGGGAGAAAGAGAGAAAGAGAGAGGTGCTTCTGCGAATGTGTGCGCGCGCGATTACGTGTCACCAGCACTATTCGGCGGAGTCAGTACCTGCCGCCAAGGGTACTAGCTCGCGTGCCGCAAACTTAAAAACGCTCGTGCCTTTAGCTCTCTCATTTTCTATTCGGCGTAAAAAAGATTACGATTGCTTCTGGTAAAGGATAATTGGGCTATGAAAGAGCGTTGATACTTGGAAACACCATAGACGCCGATTATACACGTTTACACCGTAATTATATTTGTTCTGTCTGAAAGAATTCTCTCTCGTATATGAAGACCAAGAGAACCAATATTAATTTGTAATTTAGCAAAGTTTATTTTAATTTGTTTTCATCTTAAATTTGGACGTTGTTAAAAATTGCAAATAGCAATTACACTGATGTCATCTCGATGATTGGGATATATCACGCTGACCGAAAATCTGCGAACTAACAACTGCTCGCGATCTTTAATCAACGATTTTGACAGATCCGGGGAGAGAGTGGAGTCAAGGGGTCGTTCGGCATTGGGCAGAATGACACTCTTGGCAATCCCTCGCCGCCATCCTGTCGTTTCCAACGAACGATCAGGGGGCCGCGATGCCTCACGGTACTATCGATCATTCGGCAGGCCTCATAATTAGCAATTAACTATATCCATTAGGCGGTGATATAATTACTATGTGCTCCTACTACCGACGCTTAACCCGCCGTCTGCTCGGCGGACGCTGCGAGGGGCTGATTTTCGCGGCATTAGCAGGTACATCACGATAATTATACGATCGATTATTCTAGGAGACGAGAAGGGGCCGGGCGGCGAAGGGGCCGGCGAAAATTGCTCCCCTCGACCTCCTATCCTCCCGCCTTAGCCGTAGCAAACTTGCCTGGCTTCGACTCGGATCGACCCAACCTATTTTCGATAATTCAAGGTCCCTCCATCGGGATCTGTATCCGCACGCGCGAATTATTCCGCGAACTTATGTATTCTACATTGATTTGATAGGAGATCGTGTGCCGATCGTCGAAATTAATAATGATTCGGCGAGGATCGGGCAGGCCATCGATTATCCACGATAATGTTTCGTAGATACGTCCCGGGAAGATCGCTATTTAATTTGTCTTACGCACGCGCAAGTTGATTATCGTTACGCTCGATATCGCTCCGGAGGAAGGAGGAAATTAGATTGTTGCGACGTCGAGATCGCGATCGCCCTGATCTTGATCGGGCCGACGACAACGGCAGCCAATTTGAGAAAGTTGAGAATGCATGACCGTGCTATACGTATATTCGCGGCGCTTATTTACGAGCTCGTTATCTCGGTGATATTATTAACGACCCTCACCTGCCCTGACTTGTTACGAGTTGTGTATACTTTGCGGTCACGCATTTTGCCGACGTGCGAATAATACGGTGCGTGGCCGATCCAAATCAGAACGTGGGCCGATCCCGCGCCGCTACGAGGATTTTCTTTGCTCGCCGCGCGCCGTCCGGATCTATCTCTTCTCCATGTAGAAAGGAAATTTAATCACTCCGAGGTCGAGGGCGGCAACGCATGTGCGGGGAATTATCCGCACGAGACACACGGGCTCGCACACAGTGGCTGGTGCACACCGGTGAAAGTTTCAGGTTCGGTAATTATTATCGTGGGATTGGTATAACCGTTGATTATGGCTATTATGAACTGTCGGGTAAATATAAGAAGGTAGGGCGCGGGTAGGTAGTTGGAATTAGTGGGCTAGGATCGGCCTAGAACTATCTTGGATGCCGCTGATTGCGGAATTAGAATTTATATGGATCGCCGCACGCGAGCCAGTGGCTCTCATGCCACCGGCAGATCTTTATTCAACCGGCTAGGCGGCCGGCTTGCGTTTAACTCTGAAAGCTTCCGATACACCGTTTAATTCGACCAACGATATCAGCGTTAACGTGACGCGATGATACGCCGCTGCCACTGCGCGCGGTCGCTCTGCATTACTGATGCGCGAAAATTATTGCGCGTCCCGTGAAAATTGGCAACTAATGTTTTCATCCTTACAACTAATAATTACGTAATAGACGATCAATAATTTCTTCACGCGATAGATTTACATTATTTCACGTGTCATCGCACATATAATCGCATATACATATATATAACTTTTCTTCAGTGATAGATTTCACATTTACCGTATGCCATGAAGAATCGAGCCCCTTTGATCACCACACGGTCGCAACATTTATAACGACCTGGAGATCGCTAGACTTGATTAGGCACCAACCAGCTCGTATAATATTTGTCATCGACTTTCTTCGACTGCGAGATCTGCGCTATGTTCGATTCTCCTATGCATATGTAAGAGCCGTGCCCGGCACTCGAATTGATGAAATTCCCAACATTAATTGTATCACAATGGTAATTGAATCTGCGGAGCGCCGTCTATTTGAACAATAGTTGGTTATATTATGTAGATTTGCCGTCGTAGCCTCATACTCTGCCATCCAGATTCACCCCCTCTCCCCACTGCTGCTAACCCCCTCGGTCTCACCCCTTTCGCGACGACGGTTGCCGCAGCACCGCCTAGCTGTTTAAACACAGACGATATCTGAACTACCAGAACTAACGTACGGAGTTAGCCCGGGTTAGGTGCTTCGACTACGGTCGCCATTATCATAATTGCACGCGGAGTTCCTTCGGCGAAACTCGGTTGACCCGCTGCAACGGGAATAGTCGACGATTTCGTCAATGACTTGAAATTCTAGCGAATATCGTACGGATGGAAAATGCTTTTACAGAATAGAATATACAGTATCGCAATGGATTAAGTAAAACTGAATACACATAATATATAATATATTACATGTATAATATTAATCTAATGATTAATGTATTATTGATTAATATATTATTGATCGATTTAGATTCATAGATTTGAAGCAGAAGATAGAAATTAGATTGAATCATTTCAATCACAGTTTTATTAATTGCTTAATTTTCAAGATCGCTCAACTTTGCAATCATAATCTTGCAATTAATAATTTTGAATTATTGAAAGTTTAAAAGCTTCGGATTAATTTTTTTAGCAAGTTAGCATATATTCATATGTTGAATGAAATCTTTCGATCAACGCCGAATGCGAATAAAAAACGATGAAATCAATGGAGAAAGAGGTCTCATTTGTCACTATCTCTCATATGTAAATATCTACTTTGGGAAACACTTCTGAAGCCGGGTGCTTTTCCGCGACTTAAACTCGTGAAAATGATACGCGTCACTTCATTGGTTGACACCTTCGTTAATCGAGCACGTTGGGACTATCAGAGTTCGACCGTGTGCCACGATATGCCCTGGGTGACGACTGAGGGACGGACCTGTGACGATATTAGGGACGTGTTACGTTTGCCGAGGGAACCCTCCGGGGACAACAAAAGGACCACACGCACCGGGATGTACCAATGGACAACGTTATATTGCGCTGAAATTGCTCTCGCGTTCGATGATCGGCTTGAATCTTCGCGAGTGGGTCCGTTTTAAATTCTTTCGGAGTAATATTTGCGCCGCATTACCACTCTTTTACAATAATAAATATTAATAAATATCTATAACTTTTATATAATCGCAATCAAATAATTACGCGTTACTTCTGTTTTTTTTTTGCATTTAATACCTATATTGGTATCTAACTTTAATTAAATTGTATCTAAAATTAATTAAATCTTTAAAATACAAAACAATATTAACGTTATGTCCGGATGAAACGTTCCTGCCCGACAGAAAATGAAAAGTGACGAAACGTATACGTATTAAATTAAGTTTCCGCGGAGATATTACTTCTCCGACCAAGGATAGATAGCAATGGAGGTTGCGCTTGCTTCTGCAAGCTTGCTATTTGATGTGTGACCGTAGCTGGATATAGGTATAGGTTACATGAGCACAGCGGTCCAAATTTCGAGGATTCTGGTAGCTTTTGACGCCCACCCTGGCATTACTCGGACTCGTGTTAGGCCAGGGCCAGTCGACGTACGATCGCCCGATGTGCACGGACTTTGCTCGGTGGCGATGGTGTTCTCCCACTGCTGAGTTGGTAGCTCTGCCCGCCTGTGCCTGCCTGCCACCACCTCATTTGAATTTCTAATTAGGAAACCTCCATGCAATTATTGGATTAATGTAAATTACGAGAGCTGGCTCGGTCTCCGCCACCGCTACCGCCACCGCCGCGCAAGGGTAGAGCTCTCTCTCTCTCTCTCTCTCTCCCTCCCTCCCTCCCTCCCTCTCCCTCACTCTCTCTCTTCCTCTTTCTCTATCTCCCTCGCTCCATCTCCGTTCCTCCGTTCTCTTCTCTTTCATTCTCTCCCCTATGACTATATTCGTCTCTCTCGCTCGACCACACTTTGCCGATCTACCTCGTTCCATCCGTTGTCTCGGTCTCTCTTCGTCTTACACCGTCTCTCCTCTATCGTCGTTCTTCTCGTCCGCTCTCGGCTCTCCCTTTCCTTCGCCGAGGCTCAGCGGGGGTTGGGGATAATTAAAATCCGTTGATTAATATGTAAATTTAATAAGATTACTGTACTAGGAATGCCCGCTGCAGACAAGCGACTGTACCTCAGCTCCTTGTATCGAGGAACGAGGGTGCGCACTGTTGTAGCCTTTGATTGTCACTCAACCAGACAAGCGGTACTTTCCTTGTCGAGGAGGGGAGGGGGAGGGAGCACCTCCCTTTCGCGAAATCGCTCAAGCATTTGGACGGCTGCATTCACCGCAAAACTCCTTGATCGCACCTTTTCAAGTTGCGAGATGAGATCTATATAATCTATCGACGACTATGATTAATACAGTACACAATTGTAAATCACGCGTCAAATACTATTCTTCTTTTTGCCATCTTTTATCACGTGTACCAAGTTACACATCAATTAATCTCCGATTGCCACGCTTTATGATAATTGTCTACCTATGCCTGTGAAAAACTCGCGCATGTGCGAACACATACAATCATATCTACGTACATGTAGCTAACTTCAAAACAAACTATATATATTCGGAGAAACAATTAAACAACTAAAAGAAATATTACATCTATAACATTGTCGAAGAGATCATCTTCTTGTTTTTTTTATTCAATTCCCATGTCTTCCCACCGCAAACATGTACACCGTACGATTGTCGATCGCCCGCAGCATCGAGAGTTGCATTTCGCGCTTCGGGAAGAGCATTGCTTTATCCACAACGGCCGCAGGCGGCGACCCGCAGCCGCGCGCACGCTCGAAAAAAGAACCGAAGGGCTGTAGAACGAAAAGGGCGATGAAGGGGCGGTGTAGGTACGCGAAGAACGCGCCCGACGACAGGCAATTTTTGTCCTCGCGTCGACACCGGCACCGGCTAAAAATACAATTTGAAAAATTCAACAATACCGCCCAATTCGTGCGAAAATGCATCAGTCGCTCGAGCAGCGACGGTATTGTTCGCCGGGTGGACACAATGCGTCCGATTGGTGGGACCACCCCGGATTTTTACAGCGTTCGCCGTCCGCGACTTTTTTCCACTACCGCAGTCCACTACTGCCGCCGCCGCCGCCGCGGTAACCCCTCCATATGCCCCGTACTTTTTGTCTTCTTGCAACTCTTTTTTCCACCGACGACGGTTTGGTTGCACGCGTGCCAGGTATAATCGTCGGCGCGTTACCGCGTGCCCGATTTGCATACCGCGGTCGAAAAGTGGTCGGCCACGCCGATTTCCAGTTTGCCACTGGTATCTTTTTTCGCGTTCTCCTCATGTATTTCCTCGCCTACCATATCATCGGTGATTCTATCGATGAATCTATATCTATTGAAAAGACGCTTCCTTTGTGCATGCTTGATAAATAGTATTATTTGGAAAGAGAGAGATTTTGTCCTGTTAATTCAACTTTAAAAAAAGTCCAAAGAAAGTTTCAAAAAAATATATATATGTATATATATTTTTTTTAAACTTTCTTTGGACTTTTTTTAAAGTTGAATTAACAGGACAAAATCTCTCTCTTTCCAAATAATACTATTTATCAAGCATGCACAATCATAATGTATATCAATGTTTCCTATCAATTTATCTCGTACGATTTTGTTTTTATACGTTATCTGTACATGATCTGGGGATTAATGGAGAATCTGGAGACTGCACGAATTTTTAATTACATTGAAGAACGTAGATACGACGCCCATTGCCGGGTAAAATTGCTGTGATTAGCGTTACAGAAATGGATGTTGCATTATTGGATTGTGCCGCGAGAAAGTTGTAACGAGACGAGTTCAATTAGCGATTTGAACGGCGAGGATGGCGAAAAATAATAGAGGGGGCGTATGGGATGGATGTTTTATTTGCCGTTACGAGAAGCGGAAATTGTTACTTATTATCCGTAATTATTATATCGGTAAATATTGCGTTACTGCAAAATTATATGCGATATTTATATTCCCAAGTCAATTAACGTCACATATACTCATAACTTTATCTCGGATTATTTGCCAAACATATTTTTTGTAACAACGTTTTCGTTTATTTTTGTAATGCATCCCGCGTTCTTCATTGCGTTCATCAGCGGTCTCGAAAAATTTTCGTCGAAACACAGCGATTCGAAACGTGCTTTTCCGACCAATAAAGGTCTTCTTATTGAAATTCGAGTTGCCGAGATAGCGCGTATCGATCGAGGCGGCAGGATCGTATCGTTGCCAGATATCGACGTAATTTTTCTATCCTCGTATCGAAAAAAGAGGATCCATCGACGCCCGTATTCCCCCGGTGAATCCCATCACACCACCCTTCTCTGGTCGGTGCACACACCATACATTCCATCGCGCGACGAAGCTGACGCGCTCGCACACAAATCCACGTAAACGAGTAGCCGGGCCACATCGACAGAAACGGCTACTAACAAACCCAATAAAAATAATGCACTTTCGCGCATTTGCAAATGAACGTTGTCATTTTATTTCGACGGGAACGAGTCACGTGGTGCGCCGTAGCTGCCAACATCGCCCGCCGCTGATAATAATTATGGATATTGAGAATGGTTATCGCCGTGACGCCCCGTGTATTAATGTCCCGGCGCTCTCGCACGCCGATAAACAAATTTGCCGCGACTGTGTCTACGAACGAGCGGTGTCTAATTTTCCCATTTTTTTCTTTTTTTTTATTTTTTTATTTTCGACGCTCTGCGCGGTAAATGCATAACGCAGAATTACGGCGCTATCACGCGTTATGCAGGGCGATGACGTGAAATGGCACATAGGAACGAGTCCACACACGCGTAACGCTGGATCATTGTCGATAACTGACGTTTATTTCGAGCGTGACATACGAATACGTCGCCTCCTGCGGGAAAGCGAAATGTATCGAACACAAGGAAAGGGAAATTGAGTGTGCCAGCGCCGCTCGTGATACTCATGGAGATATGCAGCGGATGGATTTTTTAATGTTCGCGGATTTATTTTACAAGCCAGAGAATGGTGTCATTTTTCCGCGTGATTCCTCCACGGCCGGAGATTTTGTCGATAGTCCTGCGAGCAGTTTCGGATACGCGATGAAAAATTGTTATTTTTCTCAGGAATTCAAAGATTAAATGAGTCAGTAATCGAATGATGTAAAAGCAATTTAAAAACGTTAGCGTGAGCAGAAAACACGCGTTGAGAATGCCGGTGTCCATCCAATTCCAAAAATATAATAACATGTTAATTTATTTCATTGTAATTTTTTTATCTCGCTACGTCGCGGACATTAAGATCTTCCGGGGCTGCGATAAAATCGCTCGTTAAATTTCTCGTTGCAAGTCCGAAATATTTTCGAACCGCGCTTCAGAGAGAGCGTGCGACGTTTCAACGGAGTTTTAAACGGTTCCAACATACATCATCGTCGTTAACGAGCAAAGGCATCACGAAGTTAACGTCAAAAGCACGTGGTAGCCCAGGGCAAGGTACGTCCACACCTTGCATCTAATTAACGCCGGTCGCGGTCGACACTGCACGAAAAACACTGGAAAAACCCGGCGCCGCACTTAATATCGCGAAAACGATCATGCGGTATAACGATATTTGAGAGTGTAACTGGTTCATAATGGCAGCAGCGCCTCGGTTGCGCCCGCGATAATAATATTAAGCTTTATTTAGGTGAAATTCAACTTTAAAACGTGACTCGCAGTAATTATGCGAGAGTAAAACAATGCCCGCGGCCTGGGCTCGCATGATATACGTCTGCGGGTTTTTGCAAGACAAAGGCGTTTTATATCGCATTCGCCACCGCAACTTGCACGGTTTTCTAGCTTCGCTTTTGCGCCAGGAAGTTTATGTACTTCGCGCGTGTCGCGCTTACGCGCGTCCGCTCGCTGTGAGACTGCATTATGCGCATTTACGTTAAAGAACTGCCGTTGGTTTTGGCACCGTGATTTTTCTTGAGTAGTACAATGCTCGGATGCGCAAAGGTGACTACAATTACAATCCAGGTCTGTCCAAGTTTTTACTCGCGAGCAAAACGTTTCGCTCTCGCCGAGTCAGACGGAAAATGGACAAAAGGTATAAACGCCCTGCAGGGATCATACGTTGCGTACAACATTTGTTGTATCCATAAACTGTATTCAATTAGTCATTATCGTTGGGAGAAGATTGCGCAAATGCAGAATAAGGAACGAAGAATTTGGGCTTGTTATAGATATGTCTAATTATGTGAGCCGCTCGACAGAGTTTTTCGTTTCTTTTCTCGTTCTCTCTCTCTCTCTCTCTCTCTCTCTCTCTGTATCGATGCAAGCTAATAAAACTGTGGGGGTAAAAGTCAGCTTAACAAGCAGCAGTATCCAAAGGCTCGAGGGGTGGATTAAATGACGATGCCATTGATGGAGGAGAGTAATGCATACGTGATGTTTAATTAATCAATTAATAAGCGTATTATTATTTTGTTTAATTAAAAATAATGAATCTCCCCATAGAGCACGTGATGTCAGCTCACACTCGCGTCAGGGCGAACGCACGACTCGCATCAGCGGAACACGCGTTTAAAACCGACGCTTGTATGCGCGCGAGACTGTCCGTTATATCAATGATTTCATCAATACGATAGCATATTATTTTTTTCCCTTCTCTTTTTCGCTTCCGCGCCATCCACGCCTGGCCGAAGTTGACGCGCGCGTCTCTGTGTGCCATCTGGTTTGATTACGAATTCTCGTAACGCTCGCATTATTAAAGAGCAGGCCCATTATTGCACAACCGCTCGAAAGTGTCGAGTCGCGCGCACGGACGGTTGCCACTGTTGCTGCGATCCTTTATGATGCATCAGGCACGCGAATTGGCGTTGGCGTATTGTTCCCCTTCGTAATAAATGATATTGATGAATTCGCCGCGTCAACGTGGTCGAGCGAATCCAGTGGTGATACGCGATGGGAAAAAGACAAAGAGTGTTGCCGCCCGTGTATACGTATACGCGAATAAACCTCGGATATTCTGACAAAATTTGGGACGTTTGAAGAAGCTTGTCCCTCGTACAAAAATCTATGAGCGAGAGATCGAATCCAAGTGCCCAGATCTAGACTCGATCGTACGTTCGCCTGGCTATAGTTTATCCGCGAGCGCACGATTTTAATAAACCCGATGTAAACGGTTGGCCCCTTCCCTTTGTAGTGAAAGTTTCCGGGAGAGCGCGCCGATTTTTAAATATAGCGTCGTAGGTTTGGCCGGCAATGAGAGCCATGTCGGCCAGGTCGGGAACCGTCAAAGCTTTTCGCAAGCGCTCCGCTTGCCTCGCTGATCCACGAAAAAGGCTCGCCATCCGTGGAATCTTTTGTTTATAATTTTTTTTGATCATTACCAACAGGCTACTAATTCTCCCGACGGCGGTAGGTGCATTCAAAATTTATCGGCGCGACGAAACGCACCCTCCAATTTTTTTGTCTCCTTCCGCCACCCTCGCTCGCTCCCTGCCGCGATTGCCTCTATCATCCCTTGCTTTTCTCTCGCTCTTGCTCTCTGTTACCCTTTCTATCTTTCTCTCTCTCTCTCTCTCTCAGCTCAATTTTCTTTCACCGTCCCTCTCTTCCTTCCTCGTTCAGTTTGCTCGCTCGCTTTCAAGCCACCGCTGGCATTTGACAACGCTCAAAGGCTATTCAGGACCGAAGGACCGGAAATGTTTCAACGAGGAAAAATAGGTAGAAACAGGCACGTAAGATCACGATACTTGGAAACTTTCAACACCGATGACCGGAACGATCGAGTTCAGGCGCCATCGCCAGGCGACTCACATCGATCGACTACTCACATCCGAAAAAAGTCCGAATTACGTATCGATATTCTCCATTCATGCATCGTAATTTTCGCATAATACGAGGTTTCGAAATGGTGAAAAATAGTCTGGGAATGATAATGGGGCGGCGAGAGTCGACGGTCGGAGATCGGGAGCGTCGCGTGGTGAATGCGTGCGCGAGGATGGGGTAGAAATAATGTGTTTAGGCGCAGGCATTTTTATCGCGCTCCTCCCTTCCACCCTAGCCTTTTGTTGTTTCCGATGCTTTATGTGAATTGCACTGTAAAATCTCATTATATTCGCGCGCAATGCGTCCATTATACACCATGCCAGAAACATTTTTACCCTCTCGAATTTTTTTCTTCCAGTATCCACCTACTCTTGCTCGTGCCCGCTTCTCTCGCTCCTTTTTTTTGTTTTTTTTTTTTCGTTCGGCGCGAAACATTCTCTAAATTTATTCGTTCGTGCGACACAACGGTCTAATTTGTTTCACTAGAAAACAGCGCTCAGTCCGCGCTACGCTAATTACGCGCAGTTTGGTCGATCGGTATCCGATTTCGTCTCGGTTTTCCGCCAGAATTATCCTACGGAATCTCTTCCCTTTTCTTATAGTCTCTCCGTCTGTTTTTCTTCATTATAGCAACTCTTGTTAAAATAAAGACGTAATGTGCGAATGTAATGTGCGAATCTAAATTTAAACAGCGAGAGGAATGAAAGAACAGCAATGAGGAAGTTAAAAATATAAAAGTCCTGCGTCATTTTAATCGCAGGATTAGAGTAATAGTTATTAATTGTAAGTGCAGAATCGTAAGAAGGAGGTAGATAGCGAAGGAGAGTTATGGAAAATAAAGTTTGAAGAGAAAAGAGAATAAAGAGCGCCGAGACCTAATCGATATTATAAAGTCAGTGTGATTAAAAGCAAAGATTTCAGGAGCAATTTTTTAATAGACTAAAATAATGCGGCGCCCCTAGACAAAGTGGTGGGGCGAGATATATGTCTTTTCTTTACGTATCAAACTATCCTGTTCAAATCCCAATATAATTCGTGTAAACGACTATCAGTGCAATCGGGCTTATGTTTGCTGTATCCTGCGCAAACTATAGCCGAGATAGCTCTTTTAAGTTCGATTCATTTTGTTCAGATGAATACGAATAACGAAAGTAAATGTTTGGTCTCGTTCGCTGTCCCGTTCACTCGGAAGGATTAAAACAATCAGGATATCGCGCAGTCCCCGCAGTGTGCAAGTGACAATGGCACGAGAAGTAACGTTAACGACGATGTATCGTTCAGTCGTCATCGAACGTGAGGGCGAACTCTGTACGGGGCAAAAGTGCACGACACACCGTTAAGCTCAGGTTGGCAAAGCGACCGAGGGGTTAATGGCGCGTCGTTGCGTATTCTAGCGGTGTTTGTTTCCTCGCAGCTGGCAATAAACTAAGATAAATGAATGTCCGTAGGCTAGGCCACTATTATTCCTTCGCTCGCTGCTTACATTAAGTCGGCTCGCATTAACGGCGATGCGTAACGTATCGCGCCCATTACAAGCTCGGATTCTCGATCGAGCGCGTAGTCCTTTATTTCTATATTGATAGATAGAAAATTAGATTTTGCAAATTTAACTCTCATCCTCAATGTTAACGTTTCATGAATTTATTTATTCGATATCTGACTGACAAGATCAATCATTTATGCCGAGTGCCTTAAGTCAATAAATATTTTCATAACGAACATTTCTAATTCTAATTAAGTTTTAAATGCGTAATAGAGATGCGTGTGCTAAAAGTGTGCATTAAACAATTGTTTACAATAATAGAATGAAAGCAGCTCATTGCGCGATCGCGCGTTATCGTAGACAGTCGTAATCTGAATAAATGACGAAATGATGATACATTTCGTCTGCGGCCTGCGAGAAGGAAGTCGCGAATGCGCGTTGTGCTCAAGAGGAGATCTTCTTGAGAGCGACGGCAGTAGCGGCGCGGCAGTAACGTCGTCGCAAAATCCACTGTGAGTACGCCTCAAATTCCGGCAGAGGAGGCTCAGCTCGTAAAGCACAGGAAGATGCATGCCGGGATATTAAGGCCATTATCGCCGTTGCATATTCATGCCGTATTATAATGAAAATACAGTTTATTACCGAAGATTAACAGCTTCTTACGGCGACGTGCAGTTGCCGCCGCTCGGGACTACGTCTGACGTCGTTTCAGCAACCCCTCACCAAAACCATTCGCGAAAGGCGGAAATCGTGGCCGTAGGGCGCGTTCTATTCCGCGCTTCTCCGCACACTCGACTGGTCACGAAAATTTTCTTCCCTGAAAGAAAGTTCATCGAAGCGTCTGCGCTCAAAGCGTTTCATTGCTACCGGATACGAAGCGCGCTTTAGAACAGGCATTGTGAGCGTGATTTAATCGTTGGCGCATTACGAAATGTCGCATCAAGATGTGTTACGAGGAAACTACGAGGCGCATCGTGTATAAACGACTCCCCATCGACCCTTTACGGGCGGACGTGCGATTTCAACCTTGGTGCTTTAATTCGACTGTCTATAGGTAAGTAACGAGCCGCTCGCTAGTTCCGTACCGTAAATAAGTAAATAATTCATTCTCCGACTCGCTTGGCAAGTGGCACGAGAAGCGAGCGTGTCTTGGAGGGTGAGGACGGCTGGAGCTCCGACGGGGGAGAAGGGTGCGGTGGTTGGGGGTGAAGTGTTGTAAGGTGAAGGAGAGAGGCAGTGGCAGAAACGGAGGAGGGAGGGAGAGAGGTACATCCAGGCGGAGAAAGGGGGTGAAATCTGCATAATATCGGTAATGCTCAAAATGCGAGTCGCGTAGCTACCTGCCTTGCTTACCCCGCTCCGCTCCACGGCCGCGTCAACTAAAACTTAATTATAATTAATTAATGCGACTGCTAACTGAAGCGGCTGGACAAGTATTGACCCGCAATGTGGCGGGCGGACCGTCGCTGGGAGTTTTCGCCCCGCGACCAGTCGAATGTCGAATCTTGCGGACGTCGAAGAGGTGCCTGGGCTAAGTCGAGGCCGATGCCGTTGGCGATCCCCGCCGAAAATCAGCGCCGAAAGTGCCCTGGCCTCCCGTACACCCGTCGCACTTGGCTGACGTCAACGTCGTAAACTCCAGACCTCGGGGAAGGACATAACATTTCCATGGCGGAGGCGGTACTAAGTCTATGGCTCCGTACAGTGCGTAATTAGAAACCTTTGTGCAAAATGAATACTGTTAATTAACGTACCTAAAAAGACATTATACCCACGGGTTGGTAAACTAAATATGGCCTCCAGCGTGTGCGTATTACACCGTTCACGGTGTAAATAAGCGATTTGCGTCCGCCCGCTTTTCCCCCCTCCCTCCCTCCCCCCTCCTACCCCCCGTGGCCGACGTTAAATCGTAACAAATTGTATTCGAGACTCTTGAGCTTGAATTGGGCAGCGAAAGGAGAATACGCAATTTGCGCGAGCGAAACTCGCACTTTATGCCAGGAGGCGAACGCCTCTTCTCGCGCGCGCTATTATGATTATAACGTAGAACAAAAAATTACGAAAATCTGCACTCATCTTTCCGTTCTCCCGCGTCTTTTCTTTCCTCGCGGCGCGAAAGTAAAGATAACGTTGAGGTTTCGCCGCTCAGACGGCGAGGAGAGCGCGAGTGGTCGATATTAATTGCGCCTTGACTCATTAATTCGTTCGCATTATCTCAGCTCTCCGAGCGAGAGATCGCTCGAGACCGTAGCTGCGCGCTCGCTTTCCGCGTCTCGACTCGAGTTCGGTGAGCAATTACAATATGAAAGGCGCATAAATCAGCGAGTTTAATTAACGCGTTGTTATTATCATTATGACATCGCGCCGGGATTATAACATTCCCGAATGCTCCTCGGCGGCGCGGCGCGGCGCGCCGCACCGCGCCGCGTCGTCGTCAACTATTTTTAAGTATGGTGAATCTAACGTGCGGCTACCTATGTGTTTTCAAATTTCCGGAAAACCGTCACGAGGCATCGCGTGACGTGGCAGTCACATTATTATGTCGTTATCCTCATATTAATGAAATAGCGGGAGAGATATCGATATGGCGTAATTAATTAACTAATAGAAAGTAATCCGCAGATAGACGTCACCGCGCCATTTGTTTTTAATTAAACATTGATATAGCAATGGTATGTCGGGGTACGTTCTCAAATATTGACCGTTGCGCGTATCGCCACTTTTAAAATCGATCTTATCAATAATTAAAGATCTTAATTCGCTGCTTTTATTTCGTACGTCAATAAATAATTGTCTTCTCCACGTTTTTTTTTTTTTTTTCATCGAGTTACTATCGTGGCAATTGCAAACACTTGTTACGATTCTCATTTTCTTGACTGCTAAACGGTCTGCGGAAAGCACGAGTTTTCCATTAATATAATTAGTACGGTATATTATAATTAATAAGATTCTTATTAAGTCAAATGTATGTCGCGTCTACGTTGAATAGGCTTTAGATAGGCGCTAGACAGGTGTCCAAGGCTTTGAATACCCAGGTGGAGAGTAATTGTTTGATTCGCACACAACTGAACGCGCAGGGAAAAAATTCGTCGAAGTGGACGCAGTCGTTCGGGGGAATTTTCGGGAATTCCGAGCGCTCGATACTCATAATCAAATAATTACAGATGATGCGGCAACATCGAGGGGTGCGTTTCAGCTATTAGCTGATCTCTGCGCCACTCGATGTACCAGCCCTCTTAACCAGAGGCGCTCAAAGGGGGGCGTTCGCCCGGAGACCTTGCGCCTCTCGCGAAGCGGAAGGCGCGGCAGCCGATCGAGCCGACTGAGCGACTCTGTGATATTTTTTAATTAATCGAATTATTGAACTGTATCGCAATCGAATTGAATTAAGTGCTGACGATCTACACTGCGTAACATGGAAACGCGCAATTTTCCATCATTATTATAGCGTCCCTTCGCTTTCCTGCCCGCTGCGCGCCAGCCATCCTCACACCCTCATCCCCTTTGGTCCGCCCTTACGTGATCTCCACCCCCTTCCCGCCGGACGACCTATCCGTCATCCTTTTCGACGAGGGCTCACGCACTTGCCGACGCTCTCGCCCGTACGTCTCTTCGTATCGTGACTGCACCACGTGGTCTCGCTAATTATCCATCCACTAGTATATATCGAAGTGTGTCACGAGTGTGTGCGTGCCTCGAACTGGCGCACCGACGATCGACTCGTCCAAGTATTCTCAGCGCTACGCGTTATACTTGACGTATTTCAATTAACCTTATTGCTACGGTTGGTTACGCCCGCCAAATGTCAAACGCTCTTGTTGCTTGTGTCGCAGAGAGGACCGACTCGACTATGATTGAGTCGGCTGATGGATAATCATAGTTTCGGCGAATTAGCTTGTAATTCGACCTCCGTCGCAGTTCCGTTGAATTCCGACACTGGATTCCTGGGTTTTATTGCAATGAAAATTCAAGAGAGACACGAAAGCACAATATGATACGATCTTATTGCAAGATAATGCGTTATTTTTTTAACGGACGTCTACCTAGATATCTCATTATCTTATAATGCGTATTTACTATATATAGAAAATAAGTATTTTTTGTATTCTATCATTTAATACACCTAGCTCTTTCTCTCGCGAAAGCGGGTGAGCAATAACGTATTGTCATCTTGGAGCTCAAAATACAATGCTGAGCAAGAATCTGGAAAATGTTATTCGACGACAATATCGGCTGTACCAAAAATGCGCGCTATTCGGAACACCTCTGTAGGCGTGAGTCGGAGAAAGGAAGTACAGACCGGATGCGGGAGAGGGCCGCGGGACTTGGTCTAACCAAACTTAATTGAATCCCAGTCCGAATGTATAATATGTAGACTGCCTGCATAATGTCGTGAGCCGGCAGTGATTCTCAGCCGGCCGTAGGCGAGCGTCGCGGCGCGCCGTCGTTGCGCGGCGTTCGGCAAATTTTGAGAACCATCCGCGGAATTAGATATACAATAATGTAAGCAGAGCCCCGTTGCGGTGTAAGGGTTGGTGGTAAGGTCATGTATATTCATGCATCGGTCGACCCACCTCCGATTCTCTCACTCAACCACCCCCCGGCGTTGTCCCCGTCCTCCCTCTCTTTCTGCTTCGACCGACCGCCCTCTCTTAGGGCACAGACCGAGCTAAACAACGACGGTACGAATAGATTTACACCACGTCCGCACGGTTTACGACTCGTGCACATTAAGATGCCTGCCGTGAAGAATACCCAAAATAGATTGCTCGAGCTGCTTGTAGCCCCTGGTTAAGGAGCTGGAAAAATTTCGAGAGATAAAATCTTGCGTGCCGGCGTGTCAATACAAGATATATCGAACTACATTATTCCTTTCTTTTAACGACAAGTTTCATCATTCAGATAGCCAGTATTGAATTTGTAGCTGGCTGTGGAAATGGACTTGATTCGAAAGTATATAACATCTCATCAGACCGGACTGCATATTCGCGAGATAATTCAGTGATATGTCTTTAAAGGCGATCTTACGCCGCATCTTCAATATTGCAGTGAGAAATTCTCATAAATTCCTTAGCAGGGTGTCCGAACAGTCGTTAGAACGCATTCCTCAAAGAACTGTATCTGGATATAATGAAGGATCCATTTACAAGTAAGATTCGCCCCGCGACTTCATTACCCACGATTTTACCACGGACGCCCCGCGGCATTCGTAATGAGCGATGGTCATTCATTTTAATATCCATTAAATGCAAATACCGTCGGCACAAACGTTTACTCCTATTTCGAATTATTTCGCTGACTCGCCGTAATTAAGCTTTTCGAAGGAACTCAGGCAACATTACCGGGGAAACCGTTCTACGTAACGATCACTTTCTTCTTCAATATTACATAGTTATAGTAAAAATATATTTTAATACCGATAATGCAAGATCATTAACGCGAGTCTTATAAAACTAAGTCATTTTATAAGTACACGTGCGATTTTTTTCCTCAGCATAAGAAATCGACGTTGATTTATTTATGAACTCTCACAATTTGTGTTTAGATTTATTTGTTAAGTATATAGTATATTTCAAGGTATTTTTTTAAATTATACTATATTTTTAAGAAATTATAATTCAACACCTCATAACACATCTCGTATCGATTAAACGGTAGAGCCTCGCGGTCTCGATATTGGCGCTTAAATTTTCTAGTGCATGAGCGTGTAAAATCCCGTGGCGTGCAGCGGCGAAGATTTTTCGAGCTCGCGTGCGCTGCAGGAGTAAGACGCGACGCGCGGATGCTCGAGACACCGTTACCGGCAGTGCGCGCCGGTCGTTATACACTCAACATTCTGCAATCTACCCTTTCTATCGGCCCTAATTTATGTTGAGTAAGGCAACAGCGCGAGCCCACCCCCAGCTTGCTTCGCAAGGAAGCCTCGGTAATGTTTCAAGTGGCTTGTCTGTTGTTAATTTACCCCGGTGGGGCCTTGATGGGGGTCTGTCTACCCGCCGCCACGCTCCACTCGTTACGATAAATCGGTCATTATCTGTACTACCTACGCGCCATGTAAGTACCGCGACTTGGGACCGGCGTGCCGTTGGAAATTTTCGATCCGCCTGGGAGGGCTGACAAGTCATCGTGTTACAACGATTAATCGCGCAGCACGCCGGACGAGGTAAGCCGTAAGGCAGATTTCTTGCAACGCGATGACAGTCGCATTGCTTTCGATTTATACTCGGAACAAGTATAAAGTGAAACGCCAGAAATACCTTCCTTCTTAAAATTCTTGCGATTAACTCGCTCTTTTTGATATTTATAACTCTGTGCTCTGATTTTATATATTTAGTTTACGCTGTGTCGCCTGTTGAAAAGACGGAATGCGCATTATCTATTCGGCCATGGTCATTGAGGTCGTCGCAATTTTTGACATTTTGACTCGACTTGCTTGTCCATACAGACGAAATGGTCGTAAACACATACGAAGCAGGAGGACGAACCCTTTTCCGCGTATCCTCGCACCCTTTCGCGCCGAGGCAGGCCGACTCGGGTGGAACATTAATATCGCGAAATGAAGCTCATTTGCATATAAATAAGGCGGTGGTGGGGCACGGCGATGGGGCGAGGGAAGCCAGGATGAACCACCCCGTTGCCTCCGCTGCACCCCCTTCTTTTACCCTCCCTTATACCCCCGAGCCTCGACTCCCAGGAACCCCACCCTGGACTAATTACACTTACAGACAAAGCGGCCTGAACCGAGGGGTCGAGGATTCTATCTCTTACTCTCTCCCTCTCCCTCCCTCGCCTTCTCTCTTTCTCCTCTATGACTATATCCATGATTCTCTCTCTCTGCCAAACTGTCTTTGTCTATCTTTCCTCAGCTATCTCTGTTCTATCCTTTCCATATAGAGAGCAGACCCTCTGCCACTGTCTCGCTGGGTTTCCACTCCCGATAACATCCTTTCGCAATGACCACGTGATAATTGCGACCCCCCGCAGGATTCGTTAGAATCCTCAATCGTGAAGGAAATGCATCGTTCTCTCGCCTTTTTGTGCCTTCCTATAATATATTGAATGATTCTGTATAATTATTGACCTCAATCAATGATTGCGTATTTATTATTGACACACAAATATAAATAAAATTTGCAGGATTTAAATAAAATTATACAGTCTGTTTTAAACTGTTTGAATATATTTACGAGCGATATTTATTGCAAACTATATCGATGAAATCATTCAATCAAATAGTTTAAACGGTCGAACAATTGTGATCAAGTTGAATCATCGATTTTGGTTGTTTAAAAATATATTTTATATCTAGTGTTGTATGCCTTAGGTTTTGTAACATCTTTTTTACCTCTTATCTAATTTGACAAAAATATATTTTGTATTTTTCATCTTAACTAACATATCGATATTACCAAAATTGCGATTTGTAATTCGTATTTCGTAATTCGTATGAAAACTTATAAAAATCTTTATATTTCACTCGTACTTGTGCTTTTGAGCAGGCATAAAACTCGCGTACGTAGCTTTTTTCCTGCCAAAAAATCGCTCAATTTTCATAACGGTTAACTATACCCCAGTCGACAAATCGATCGCCAGGGGCAGGAACGGCCGTAGCCGAAGATGGGATGGAACCGGCACGGTGCGGCGCGGCGCGGCGGCGCGTTTCAGAAAGAAACATAAAAATGCGTATTACCGATTCCGGAATACGGCCATTAGTCTGAAGTCAGCGCGGCTATCGTTTATTAAGCGCAAACAGATATTAATGTATTTTTACACGCGCCCACCAGTTTTGTTCTGCCAGCCACTGCCGTCGCCACCGCCGACGCCGCCGACGCCGCCCGACGCCGCCGACGCCAAACTACAGCGCGGTCCGCGCGGGGTCGAAGCCAAATCCAATTACTTTTATTCGGGCGAAATGAGTGCAGCTAAGTCATTAATACTAATCAATGGACCGGACTCGGACCAGCCAGCTAGAGCGCACAGGCCCGGGCGTTCCGCAGGAATTACCCATAACTCAAACGGCTCGAAATGACTTTATTGCAAAAAACTTGCGCTTTGCTACCAGCCGCGCCGCTTCTCCTCGTATACGCATTGTTAGAGACCGATAAGTAATGTTTATTGTTGCATTTCCAACGACCAACCGAACGCTCTCCGCCCTCTTTTCTCTGCCCCGTGTATTTTTTTCGCGCCTCCCACTGGCGGTTCGTGTTCACCGTCCGCCCCATTCGCGAAAGAGAGAGAATCCAGCTCGGTTTTTCGCATTAGCGAAATGACTTATGGATGCGGGATAACGATTTTTTATCGATCATGTGACTGATTTCTCTCAGGGAATTTAAAACGTTGACGTTGGCGAAACCCATGGCGAAATCAGTGGACGATATGATCGTTTCTTTTGTCCGACATGCTTGAATAAACCGACTATCGTATTATCTTTTGGAAGCGTAAAAAAGCGACGGAATCATAGACGCCAATTATAAATTTCAACTCTTTTGATGTTATTAATACTCGTGTCATTCCTCCATAATAATGCGTATATCTGTATTTAAAAGAATTATAGAAATGTTATAAAAATAGAAGAAATTTTAAAGTTTTATTTGAGATCTGTTCGTTTTTTCAAATAATTTATTCAATGCATTTTTTAAAAACGTGTATCAATCATATAAATGTTTCTATTTTTACATGATAAAAGAAGAGTTGGCAAGTTATAACGAAGTCGATGATCTCACACAAAATTGCTCTGTACGCTACGATGCTGCTGCACTGATTAATTTATGCGAAATACCGGAAGTCTGTAAACATATGTTTCTACGCCTGGTTGTATATCGCATGCACTTTTACAAGCAAAATGGTCGAACCTGTGCATTCAACTAATCCCCTTCGCCTCGTCCATTTAATATAGGGTGGCTATACTGGCGGTATAGCCGTTTACGAATTTGCGTGGAAAAAAATTGAACTGCCGTATACCCTCTGCGCCTCCTATTTTCGTTCGTTACCTATCGACCAGGCTTTATCTATTTTTTATGCAATGAAATGCCTCGACCAGCGACGCGCGCGGCCCATTGTGCGACTTTGACGAAAATTCAAGCCGGGATTACAAGCCGCACCCAGAGGATACTCCTTTAAAAAAAAAAAAAAAAAACGTCAAGCTGAATGTACTGAGATCCTTTGACGGTACAATTAACGTGATATTTACAGGTTGGTTAAAAGTTTCATCCGCTTTTTATTTAAAAAAAATCTTTTCTGCTAAGAAAATTATGAAAAGAATATTTACAGTTCTTAATCTGTATATGTAGCTCTCCCTGTTTTCTTAAGCACTTTCATCAATACATTTTTGTACGTGTTGAGAATAACTTTCTTTGACATTTACAATCAATACGTCAAATTAAAGCAATCGTACGTTTAAGATAAGGTGATAACTACCGCAGAAGCTTTCCCAGGATTTATTCATAGGTCCAGTTATCCGTGCGGCAACTCTTTTTCTCGAATTACTCGAGTGTCGAAGCTCTAAAACGCTTAATCTGTATCCAACTATGGCGATACACGTTCCGGCATATTTCCATACCATTATGCAAAGAGGCCGCACCGGTAACATTACTCTCCACGGCACAGCCACCACCACCGTCGATATACACTCGTGGTGGTAAAGCATTACGGCATATATACTCCATCGATTTATTATAATTTAGATTGTCTTCTAAGAACCTCGACTACACGTGCACACGTACGTATATACGGCACGCCTTAATGTGCCGGCGTTCGTTAATTATTCCGCCGGTATTCCGTAAATATGCATGAATTATATATCTGCAGGCACGAAAGCGGAGCAACCGGGAAACGAGTGATTAATATATTTTTTTCGCGCGGCAATTCTCGCCTTGCCGCATAATCTTTCGCGGTTTGTCGTTGTTTGCCTGATGAGAATTTTCGGAAGTCACGATGGACCGTATGTCGCGCGGTCCTGCCAAATTGGTATTGATTAAATCGGACGGCCGGCTCGGCCAACCAAGTTAATTCCAAAAATGTGTTATTGAGCGTGAATAACTAAATCACTTTGCCCGCACGCATTGCTGGATTATGTTTATGGGCAAGGATCGGCATCGCGATAATACAGGCGAGCTCAATTTTCATTGCCACGCGTAAGTGATATTGAAATTAATATTCGACAGTGATCACCGATCGTGTCGTAAGACTCATTGGTTTACGTGCATTATATTACAATAATTATCGTCATTAATTTACTGTCATTGTTTTTTCTCACCTCTGCCGACCTGAAATGGAATATTTTAATGTGTATCATTTATGTGGACCGTGAATGATTATTAATCTATTTTCGACGTTAAACGCACCACCGCAATAAAAAGCATCGCACGTTAACGAACCACGCGCGTATAATTGAATGTTTCAGTCATTTTGGAAATGACTGTTAACTCGTATTAAAACCTTTGCGTCGCTGTTCGATTGATTTTCACGAGAGAATGATGCATAACGTTTCACATCACAAAACTCAAAAAGATGTCTGGTCTCTTAGTATAATCTGCGTGTTAGTAGAATAATACACATTTAATTAGCATTATTATTATTCGACAGTAGTATAATTTAATTCAACGTTCAATTCACGAAATTTCTCGCGACTATTGTTTGACCTCGTATAAATCGAAGGTGATTGAATTTCAATCTGCCGTGATTATATATCTATCGTACATGTGAATATATATATCTGTTACAGGACAGCGACAGGAGTAGCGCAGGAAGTCCCGAACCGGCGACAGGTAGTAGTGTACTCCACGAACACCAAATGATGATAGATGAATTGAAAAATTCACGGAAGAGACGACGGAGTCCTTCGCCCGAAAATCTCCATCAAGCGAAACGTGCAGCGGTTGCACAAGCTCACCTAAACGGGACAAGTAAGTGCGAAACTATTCCTTTACGGACACGAAGCTTCATCGACTTGTATGATCCCGATATAGATGTTGTTTTCTTACTATCGATACTATTTTATGTGTAGTGGCTGGCATGGTGACACTTCAGAACCTTCAGAATTTAGCGAATTTGCAAAATCTTCCACAAGTCGCGTCGCTGGCCGCCGGTCTTCAGGGGATGACAGCCGGATTAACTAATAATCAGTTGATCAATACTCCGTTGAATTTAACCGTCAGCTCGTCAGGTAAGAAGCCTAAATCGAGTTCCTTGAATCTAAATAGATGTAAAAACGCGAGCGGTTATGCAAAGAGAATCAAGAAAGGAGAATCAAGAATCGGATGATAAGAGTAATTTAACGCGGTGAAATTGTTAATTTTCACTTCCAGGTGGAACGATACCAACAGCTTCGAGTACAACGGCGGTTTCCCACCTTTTGCCACCTAGCTCAGCCCCAATGGCAACGTTACCTCAGCTATTATCTCAACCGCAACCGGTCGCGATGCCTCAATTCATCCTAACGTCCGGTCAATTGGTTCAGGGCATTCAAGGGGCTCAACTTCTTATCCCCACTTCGCAAGGTAAGTTACACTCTACAGTTTTAACGTAGAGTATTTATTCGAACGTAGATAATTCTCTCTCTCTCGCATATCTTATCGTTATAATATTAATCTCGATTGCTAGTGAACAATCTATGAGATTACAACCGAAATTCCAATCAATCAAAATTCCATCGACGGTTGCCACGCATAAAATCATCGCGCATCCGCTGAACGGAACACATAACCCAGCGCTGTGCCAGCGCATAATGTTGTGCAATCAAGATGTGCCGATATATAATATAATATCGACTATCTCTGACCAGAGCTCGGACTAAGGCCGGCCCGTCGTCCATACTTAGTGGTCCTAGACTGCCTCGCCGAGCACAGGGCAAACTCTGCAACTAATTTCAATGTATAATTAACGTCTCACTACCCCTCTCCAACCTCACGAATCCCATCCTGCTTCCTTTCTCGGGTCCGTCCTTCCTCCCCTCATATTCCTAACCCTAGCACTCACTGGCTGGACATCGCAGCTCCGCGGATTCGGCCGCTATTATATCGATTGCGGTCCGCGCTAACTTCGTTTCTACCAAGTTAGGTTCCTATTCTAGCAATCGAGAGAGAAAGAGAGAGAAAGGAAACAGAGAGAGAAACAGAGAGAGAGAGAGAGAGAGAGATAGAGAGAGGGGTAAAGATAGAGTACGGGGAAGGGCGGAGACAGAGAACGAGAGACAGAAGGAGAACTTTGGGATTCCGCCTAAGTGGATTGAAGTTCGTGGATATGGACCGGCCGCGGTAGGATGACGAGTTACGTGGCAGCAAATAATGTTTGCACTGCTTTTCGACTCAATCGATGGTAACTGACTAACGCTCGATTGGTCTCTGATAGACATCGAGTGTCGGCGAGGATGAGTCGAGGAGTGCTCGAGAGTGCGGTCAATAGGTTGTCGTTCATAGAAATTATTGTCCGCACGAATGTCCGTGGCTTTATTTAAAGTGATATCAGCCGTCCGAGATTTTATCGTGTGAACGATTAAGACCCAAAAAGCGGCGAAGATTAAAATACACGGGAGGTCATGTACGCCTTGATTCACTGAAAATGGAAATAACATCATCCGAATCGTTCTTTATATCACATATATAAATAAATCTCCAATATTGCTAAAAATGTTGAAGACAATTTTTCCTTGCTTCTAGCAAATCACGACGCGACGAGCAAATATTATATATGCTATCGCAGGTCCTGTTACGCTCGCATAAACAAAGTATTTTCAAATCATTACATTCTTGTCAAAGACTGTGAATCAACAGTGAAAGTAGTGGCAGCGCGTTATCGTTCGGTTTGAACTGCACGTTAATCGGATTGTCGGTTGACCTTACCTCAGAACGTGAAACTTTTATGGCTGTTCAGAATACGGGATTTGCTTAGCTTAGCTGTAGGTGGCAACACGGGTACGTACTCATGATCAGTAATCATATTAAGCGCGTGTACAGGGTAATCAGATTAGCGGAGCTGGAGGTAATCCCGAAACTATTCTAAGTATGATTAGGCGTCCTTCTCGCAGCGCAGTCCAGTACCAGTACCTGTACCCACTATTAAGATGACGATAATAGTTTGCCAACTACGCTAGCCTGCGAGGTTACCTGCCCTATGGGTTGCCTAATAATCCCTCTATGAGACTCTGATAACTTTACTACCCATCCTGGATCAACGACGCGTGGACTATGTTCATAATGGAAATGAAGTATCTATTGATTCGAAATACGATCATGTAACGTTTTCAAAGACTATTATAATGAATTACTTTTGTCACCCCGGAACAATCTCCCGTCAGAGAAACAAAGAAAAAAAATGTGTTTTTTTTTATTCCTTAGGAATCGCTACCCAAACCATATTGACTATACCGGTCAATCACGTCACGAACAATCAAATGGTGAATTTGGCGCTGAGTAACGGACAGGTAGTTTCTACGACACTGGCGAATCTCCAATCTCTAGCTCAACCGCAGAATATGCTTAATACACCTACGAGCAATGGTGAGTTCAACAGTAATCTATTTATAAAATTTTCTTGTGCCATATGTTCGATGCAATCGTAAGATGTTTCATATCCATATCATAGATGTTTAATATCTTTGTGCGTCATGATGTAAATATAATTCTACTTCTACGACGTCATATATAATATATTTCGCAAAATAGTTTGCATTTTAACCAACTTGTCATTAAAATGTTGTTATATATTTATCGTAAGATTATTATTTTCATCCTTCTTATGAAATTGAATAAAATATATGTATATAATATAAATGTATTTTTTGCATCTGCTAAATTTATAATGTCGCACAAATATCTAGTGTGATTGAATAATTTATTCTTCAAGTATGGAATAGCGACGCGCTTTGAACTTACTAATAAACGTTGCGATCGAAGTTTTTTTTCGTGTGAATCTTAAGATATCGGAATGATTACGCAACATATAAATTAGATATAGGAATTTCATAAAAATATTTATAATTTCTTCGAACTTACTATTATTCATTTATAAACATTAATTATTTCCTANCGAAAATTAAAACATTATAGAAAGAAAATATATTGAGCACATATATATATATATATATATATATATATATATATATATATATATATATATATATATATAGTGTTCAAAACGTTAAATTACATCCTCTTTATTAAATTATAAATTTTTAACTAACGTCAATAGTTTTTTTATGATAACACATTTTACCAAAATGTCCGAATGCATTCAGTTAGTACTGTCGTATTTACATTGTGATTAACATAGCATCGGATGTCGTACTATGCGCGTTTACTTGTCCTTTTATCAGTTCCCACGAGCCCCAGCCTGGCATCGGGATTAGGACTGAACCCTGCCGCTTTGCCGCACCTTCTGAGCAATAGCTCGGCGAGCCAACAACTTCTGAGCGCGATGCAGCCTCAGCAACTGCTTCAGGCTGCCCAGGCGGCACAGGCGCAAGCGGCGCAGGCTGTACAGGCCGTTCAAGCTTCTCAGCAACCGCTTTTAACGACATCGCCTCAACAGCACAGCCACCGACACACCTCGCATATGAATCATTACACAGTACGTACGACTCGCGTCCTTTTCAGCATCTCTCTTTCGAAAATATAGACAGTATAATTTAAACGGTAATACAAGAAATATAAATAAATGAAACAAATATTTTACGATCTAGAGTCGATGCTATTTTTCCCACGTAACTTGTTTTCTTATAATAATTTGGCATTTAAAATAATTACATAGCTTTACATAATTAGTTGTTTTCGCAGATATAAAATAGCAGAATTCTTCATGTCATGCTATCAACAAAATTGATAGACATATCACTGCTTGTTAAAATAGCGATGTTTTTCTTTTACAATAAGCTTCATATTTTCGTGATATCGCGCATATAGCTGTATTGTTTCGAAAACCGCATGCATTTCACGTTTCATCTCACTAGTGGCCGTACGATACGTGTTATTCACTTTCTCAATAATTTCAACTATAACCGTTAGTGTAGTTAACCTTCCATCAACGAATAACACTACCATATGAATCAAAGAGAATAAATACCTTCGCTCGCTCCTCTTTTCTATTTTTTTAACGATGTAAACGGATTTCTATCGGATCGCGATGCACAATCGAACGTACAGTTTCCATTTCCGGCGCGGAGCAGACCGCCGGCAAGATGAGCGAAACAACTAGGATAATTCCCAATACTGAGTGATCTCGTTAAGAAAGTATTCTGTAGCGGCGGCATTCTTTCCGCTAATTAGACTCTAAAGTGTCTCGATTCGAGGCTCCGTCTCATTATTAAGTGCATAATTGACGTGGAAGAGGAGCGTTCTCGTCCCCTGGTGAGCTACTAATCCGTCCCTACTACTACCGCCGTGTGTTCACAGCCGACGGAAAAACATCACAGGGAGAGACCGGAGCAGTCGTCGCCACTGAACGAATCCGTAGTGTCCGCCGCATCCGCTTTGAACAGATTGGCCGCCAGCAACGGCGAGATTACTATCACGACGACGCACGGGCCTGGCGGTGCCGGAGTAAAGGCTTCTCCGAGCAGTATGCACAGTCCGAAGGAGGAGGAGGACGATCTTTTGAATGATTCACCGAGTAAGACACAGTTTCCTCTCTTTTTTTCTTACGGCGACGTTGAACCCACGGGTCAAAAGTTGAAATAATCTGTGTCAATTGGCTTGCGGTACTTGACAGAGCATTTAAAACGATGTCCACCGCGCGCGCGTAAATGATAATCGAGCTACGCCTTCGGGGGTAGCCGTGTTACTCCTTGACAGCTTTTAATTACAATTTTCGCCGGAGACACCATCTTCCTATAACGCAATCACTTGCTTATACGAAGCACACTCGCTAATGCCGACAAGCGATTGCATGCATAATGATCACTTTTAAAGAAGCAATTACCACATGCAAACGCGCTCCTTATCTTTATCTTGCCAGGTTGTCACATTCTGACGATATTTTTGACAAGGTGTTAAACGCGACCGGCCGCACGCAAATCCTCAAGCGTATACCTCTCTCTGATAATTGAAGTACACATTAAACTCTTTCCAATGGTCGCTTAAGACGGCAGCGCGTTTCTCTCTGATAATATTCACGAAACGTTTACTGTCATCGCGGAAGGAACGATTTAATGTTTAATGTGTGTCCGAAGCTGGGAAATAACATTTCGAACGTGCATCGATCGTAGAATGCTTGACAACTGTAATAGGATATCGTACACTGGACTCATTACGGCGCATTAGTTCGTTCCTTACTGCCTTCTAGGAAGCCATAAAGATTCGAGCAGCGCGCGTAACCTCACATTGGCTGACAATAATTTTAATAACTCGCAATCATCGCGTAGACTGGCACTTCGTCATCCTGACGCGATGGAATAACCATTCGGCGCGTGAAGCCTAACGATTCTCAATTGCTAGTGTCAGATGCGAGCATTATCTCATAAATGTTTGCCTTTGTTAACTTTTCCCCGATAGAATTTCAAAGATCGAGTTTCTCGGATAGAAGAATGAGAAAAAATAGTTTCTCTATTTTTTTTTTATTATTTACTATTTTTTGTATGGCACGAAAATAGTTGGACGATATCTTTTAAATGTCGAGTTCTGACATTTGTACACTTTGTTATTAAGCTCTAGCGATTACTAGCTATCTCTCGCGTCGTATTCATCTTATTTATCCAATTTATAATGCGTACAAAACTTAGAAGCTAGTCCAGTAACCGCAATCACGGTCAAAGCCATGATCATTTTAACATTGTGAATTGAACAGCAAATACTTGACTCGCGATATTCTCATTCCTTTATTTATCGTGTCATGGCCGAATCATATAACTTGCTCGTAGCTTTTTGTTTGAAGCGCGCGAAGTACTCGGTGCCTTGATCAGAAATTAACGATCGTAGAAACACCGTCGCGGAAGAAGGACTTGCAGTTTATTGCGCGGCGCAGAAACCAGGCGAACTGGTCGAGTATGTGGGCATTTCTATTGCGTTCGTATACATTCGGGGTGACAGATTTACGAGAGAAATCGGTGGTAGCTCGAGCTGCTTTAACGAAGCCGCCTGATGTCATTAGGCAGCCTTCTCACCGGAGCACCATTGCATTCCGACGAATCGATTGAAACGTGCGCTCAAATGATCGCTAATCTGCTCAAAACGCACCATTAGAATCACTATAAAACTGACCATGCGCGACGCAAGGATTGCTTATCGCGTTAACCCTTGAACTACGAATATTTCATCTCGTTCAAGCTCGACTTGATGTCGCTTCCGTAATCAACATGCGACACGATTTGTGTATCAAAAATTCGTCAATTTTATTGTATTCTATAGGATAGAATCTTAAATATCTTCAATAAGTAAAGAAATTTGAAATAGAATTGAGAATATTATTTCAAAACTTTTTTAACGTTTATAGGTCATAGTTAATTTATTAATTTAGAATTAACTTGACATAATATCAGATTTATCTTGCCATAAATTATAGAAATTCTAATATTTTTCAATAATTTTAAAAAATTTTTTAAATCTACTTGTGATAGGAATAGAATAAATTTCTATTATAGATCAGCCAACGATCAACGAGGCTACTAATAACGTAGTCGATGGAATCAATTTGGATGAGATCAAGGAGTTCGCCAAGGTCTTTAAGCTGCGCAGACTGTCTCTGGGTCTGACACAGACCCAAGTTGGTCAAGCTCTAAGCGTCACTGAGGGCCCCGCATACAGCCAAAGTGCCATATGCAGGTTAGTTGTTGCTACCTTATCGTCCTCCTCGCGTTCGTCGAAACAGACATAGCTAATGAGAATTCAATAATATGGTAGAATGTAAAACGACAGTGTGCCAGGTCACTGGAAATGGCGTAGAAAGGGTTGAGATTTGTTCAGAGTAGCAAAAACAGATAGTTATCCGTGTTCGATAGCCTTGTGACAGCATTTTCCAGACAGTTAGGAATGAACGCCCGAACGTAAAGCTAAGAGAATCTCGAAGCAGTTTTACGTTTTTTTTTTTATTTCTGTTAATAAAATAATTTTATATGGTAATCCTCAATTACCGTACAAAATTGTTTTTCGCGTGTTCTTCACTATTTGTTATTTATCGCAACGTTCTAAATTCGTTCAAAGGAGTCTAATATAGCTTTCGCAGGTGCATTATTCAATTTTGAGGTGCCATAATAAACTTATTTATACCGTAATCCACCACGATGGTTCCTGATTTATGCTGCAATTTAATCTGGATCAAGTAATTAAAATTACTCGTTAAATAGAAACTACTTATATGCAAAAATTTTACAAATTTAACACATTACTAAACATATAATACCCGATACTTAAATTTTCCTGGACGTAGGATTATGAAATTGTTATCGCTATTTATCTTCTTCGTCGAGTCTTCGCTCGAGTGCGTCTTCGAAATGCGAATGGGAACCACCGTGGTAATGCCGGTAGCAAGCAAAGAGAAAATGTTTATACCTCTTAGAAAATTCTTATCGTATCAACTAACATAAGC
The DNA here is from genome assembly GCA_021460005.1 of Tetramorium alpestre. Taxonomy (NCBI): domain Eukaryota; kingdom Metazoa; phylum Arthropoda; class Insecta; order Hymenoptera; family Formicidae; genus Tetramorium; species Tetramorium alpestre. Next base: position 3,141,047 of record JAJVSH010000003.1, on the reverse strand, counting down.
ATTGGTGATTGTTCCCCAGTGCCCTGGCTACCCAGATGTACGCTGCCTCGCAGATTGCCTCTCAGCAGCAAGCTACGTACGTTCACCCCTCCATGCTACTTAATTTACCTAAAAATTTAAAACTCTAAAATCCTTTAAGAAACCGCAGTTATACCCAACAATGGAAAATCGAGCACGAATTTTCCGACGGTTTTCCTGAAAAAGGAGTCTTAAAGAAAAAGTATAATCTAATCCGCCGCATTGGTTTTGTTAAAATCAAACGATGCATATCGTATAAAATAAGTTGGACGCCAGTCGTCTTCTTGTCTTCCTCTTCTTTATTTGCGTACGACCGATTTGCGATCAGTCCTCTCCCGCTTAGAACCGGCAGGCATATTTGGGTATAGCTGCACAAGCACTCTCACTAATTTCTAATTCCGTTCGGAAAAGAAATGCGAAAGGAGCACTTCTAAAATTAACTCTCTTCGAGCCAGGGCATTGGCAAACTTGGGCATGATGTCGCCAACGCGCTAAGAATAAAAGGATAGAACGAAGCCGAGGATTCGCGATTTTTTATCGTCACTCGTCGAGTCTGCGCTCCGAATTGTTTCACCGAGAGATTCGTTCGGGGATCGGATTCATTTCGCTCGCCCGCACAACGAGTGTTTGCGCAGCGCGTTGGCAACATCATACACGGCATCACCAAACCTTAAAGCATGCACGCATTGTCAATGTCCTGTTATTGAATCAATGCATGCCTTTTAGTGCTCCTTTAGTGGGACAAAGACGTAAGGGCGAAAAGCAAATATTCAGGGAAAATTTGGACGATTTGAATTTCTCCAAATATTCCAATATATTGTTTAATATGTTATGTTAGAAATTAGATATTTCATCTTCTTTTACGTCCTTGTCGTCTTTCCTCGACACATTCATTTTCTTTAACAATTTCCCGAGAAAGTGGATCAAGCCTTGTTCTTGGCTTTAGATTCGAAAAGCTGGACATTACACCGAAAAGCGCGCAGAAAATTAAGCCCGTTCTCGAGAGGTGGATGAAGGAGGCAGAAGAGAGGTGAGTAATACTCCTACGAACTTTAAGAATTATCGTACAAATACCGTGAGAAAGTGTTTTCCTTCAAAAAAAAAAAAAGATGTATCAACACATACTTATGCCGGAAGAATATCATAAACGCAACGTTCCTTTCGACGTGCCATATAAGCACTCTATAATTAATATAAATAACTAGAATTCTCCGATCGAAGAGAAAGAGCAAATCAATTTCTCGACTGCAAATCAAGTCTTAACGTTGTATTTCTGATACATGATTATTTCGCAATCGTCCAATGCGGCCTCGACTTCGCGTCTGCGCGCGTCGACACGAGAGCGTGCGAACGCGTGCGTGCTAATTGGTAATTCGCTAATTGAATCCACCTGATTAATTGCGGATCCGTTTAATAAATATGTGGAATGTTAATTAGAATGGGAGAAACCGTTATCGCGCGATTGCGAGGCGGCTACTCGCTCGCGGCAGCAACGCGACGCGACCACGGTGGCTCTACTGTGACGCGAAAGATACTACCGAGATCCTCCCTAAGAATCTCGGGGGCCGAGCTACGTATCCACAAGGTGTAAATTTTACGAGACGATAAAATCTAATGAATTTTGTGCCCAGAGCTAATCAGAAATCCGTGTAGTCATGCTACGATTAAAACGCATCGCGATACGGTTTTGACATCGGAGCACTAACGCGCTCTTCACTCTTGCAGAGTCCTTTTTTTTTAAATAAGATTGGATGTTAAATTTATCACAGTTAGGCAATATCTACATTATTATTATTGATTTGTATCTCTGATCTCTATCTGTTTATCATTATTGTAATCTTGTTAATCAGAAGAGACTAAATATTATTTAGTTCGTATTCAATTTTCCATTTAGCTTAAATATGATTGCGCGATGAACTCTCTTTATAGAAAAGAAACTACTTTCTAAAAAATGCAATTTGAATGATTGCATTTAGCGATAAATGTAAGGAATATGAATCTGAACACAGTTCTGCAAGACGCGCTTGTGTGCAAAGTTTCATGCCTACACATTTGCAATTGTGAGAATAAGTCAACCAGAAGAAGAAATACGACTGCAATAAACAGCCGTGTTTATTCGCATAAAAGCGAATGCTTGGCGATCGTCCGCGAGCAACGATAATCGCTACGCTTCGACCCATGAAAGAAAAACAGGCGCGGAAGCGCGGCGTGGAATAATCGAATCATTCGATGACGGAAGCGGCACGAGGCACGGTCGTTTCTCTTTTCACGAGAGCAAGCCAGCAACAATGACCCATCCTGCATTCGCGCGGCGTAGAGCTAAGCGTCGACCGTGCGCCGGCCGCGTCCGGGAAAAATGAAAGCGGCTAGTTTATGCGGTGCACGTGCACGATTTATCTGCCGAGTAATTAAACTGTGGACTAATTAAAATCAGGTTTCTGATGTACCTCTCCCCCGGCGTCGTTCCTCCTACCTACCACCGCCACCGCCGTCACCTCGCTCTTACCCGCAGCGGCAACGCGGAGCGGCGCGACGCCGCTCTCTGTCATTCCTCTTGCTCCGCACGCAGCCTCCGCATTCCCTCCTTCCCTCTGTTCCCTCTCTTTCTTCTTCCTTTCGCGCTCGTTCAGAGACCGTCTCACCGCCCTTCCGTCTCCTTCTCCCACACCTCCACGCAACAACGACGTGTAACACCCACGCACGAGCTTACACGCAGCTTTCACGTTCCCTTGCGTATTAACTCACGTTTATTTCTCTCCTCTTTCTTCGCCTTCCTCCTCCACCCCTTCTTGCGCCTGGCGCTGCTTCTCCCGTACTCCCGCTCACCGGTCAGTAACGCATACCAACGACGTGACATCCAAACCCCGTCGAATCGTCGCGTCGCGTCGTATCGCGTCGCGTTGCGTCGCGTCGGTTCTTCGCGCTCTCACCGACTTCTCCATTAGCATATTGTTTTCGCGAATTCGACGAAATATTACCGCGCGATGCTAATGGCCCGCCGTGTACTTTTTTCGACTCGACAGTTGGTCATTCGGAGTTAAATTAAAAACATAAATTTTGAGCCGGCACCGCGACTGTATCTATGACCGTACACCACCATCGGGTACTCCCCGACCTCGCAGCCGCACCGCACCGCTTCTCATCGCTCACCCGGGAGTCCCAACGGAAGTTCTCCTGTTTACTGTCGCGACCGCGAGCTTTTTCCATATCGCGTCCCGCGCTACCCGATAATACTACCCGTCAAATGAAATTATGTCGACTGGTCGCGCGACGCCAAAAAAGTTTGCGTGCTCTTGACTCGAGACTCTCGAGATCGAATCTTTTCTAATGTAAATTCCACTTGAGCCATTTCACCAAATCGATCTTAAGGTGAAACGAAATCAAACAGATCAGACATAAGTCAAATGATGCAACGGGCATTGATTCTTCAATGACCAATTCATAGTTATTACAAATTAATATCTTGAATTAATTTAATGAGAAAATAGTTGAAAAATAATAAATTTATTATCGTTGATGTTTCATTCGACGATCAATGCAATTATTTAACGTTTTATATTAATCTACTAGACCCTATTCCGTTCTACAATCAATAATAACAAACTTGAGCAAACAGATATAGAAATTTCGACGATCAATGCAATTATTAAAAAATTTATATTAATCTACTCGACCCTATTCCGTTCTACAATAAAAATAACCAACTTAAGCAAACAGATATAGAAATTTATTCATGCCGGCGAATAAATCTTATGAGAATATCTAATTTAATTTTATAAGAACTGTTTCACGATTGTAATATCTTTAATGCACAAAGAAAATGTAATATTAACATTGATAATAATAAAAATGTATAATAAGATCGGAGTGCTCGTACCTTTTTAATATTTAAGAATTGTGGAAACGGACGATATCTGAACATAAAAATTATCCGAGATTCAACGAGTTTGGAAGACGAATGACATGAAAGTTCGAGTTTGAAAACGCCGCGGCTATTTGGTCGCTAATTTTATTTGAATCGACGCCGACACCGTCGTCGCCGCCAGAACCGCGAGTTCTGTTTCGCGATACGTGGAGTAAGTTTCGACTCGTGAATCAACCCGGGTGTGTACTCGGGGAAAAATCCAATAGCGGACGGGATATTTGCAACCGAACGTGTCCGAGCACGAATATCGTGACGCCGGTGATTTCCTTTTTTAATCAGTATCCTATTTCCCGCTAACGTAATTACGAACGTGCAAAACAGTAAACAAAATTATTTTTTCATATTGGATTTATAACAATATTTCATAAACCACAGGAGAAATTTTGAATTCAATGTAGACTCACGGACGTAATTAATTATTGTAAAAACATGGCGATTAACCGGTCACTTTTAAATGGGATCCTATTTCGCGATTCATAATCATAGCAAACAGTATATATTTTTACGAAAACATGACGCGCGCGCGTGCACGCGCGCGGTAACGTAACGTTAACGTAAACGCCGATAATGTAATCTTCCGAATTTGAGCAAGAGTAGTGCATCTGATTCCAGGTACAAGAGCGGCGTTAATCATTTGACGGACTTCATCGGGGTCGAACCGAGCAAGAAGCGGAAACGGCGGACTTCCTTTACGCCCCAGGCTTTGGAATTGCTGAACGCACATTTTGACAGAAACACTCATCCGACTGGTTAGTTCCGTTCTATATTTATCTGCTAGGATTAAACCTTTTGCTGTTGGAAGAAACTTACAAATTCCTTTTCCGAGCTATCTCGTACATTTTAACACACTGAAAGTTTTCTATTCTTTTTTTTTCTTACAGGTAACGAAATCACAACTCTAGCGCATCGATTAGGATACGATAGGGAGGTGATACGAATTTGGTTCTGCAACAAGAGACAAGCTCTGAAGAATACGGTGCGGATGATGTCAAAAGGTGTTGTATAGGGAAGGACTTCATCTACCGAACAATCGGGCAGTATATGAGAAATGCTTCAAACTACGGACGAAGAAGAACACGTCTCGTGAAATTTTCCAATCTCGCGTTTTCTCTAGCATAAATAAACAGTTCTGATGCGAGAACAACTTTCCGTGATTTGTTACGAGATAAGCGGAAAGGCGTTTACTCTATAGAAAGCCACATTTATCAAATTCGCTCCGGCTCGAAAAGATCGTTCTAGATCGAAGCGAAGTCCTTCGAATATTGTGATCGCAGGTGTATACGACATCTATATATGTAAATAGCTTTAATCTACGAATATGTGATGTATACATGAGTCGAATATCGAAAATTGATAATCTGAAATCGTTGTCTCTCATTTGGTACCAATCCGTCGCGCGCTTCCAATTTTCATAGATATATATCCATCGGAAAACACTGACTAACTGATCCAGTTTCAAGTTTCGAACGAATGGACTATCGGCAATTGGTAAGCATTAACGAACCGATGGACGTAAATGCCTCGACGAGATCGAAATTACGCCAACAGTTTGTCGGCAAGCAACTATAGAAAAAATCGCTTCTAGGCTCCTCTAATTAATTAACGGTTGCTTGATTGCAACACTTGTCGGGGCACGTACGTTTCCTTCGGAGTACGATCTATCAAAACCAGGCGGAAAGATATGTAAATCGTCGCACGAATAATAATTAATAAAAAATTTAGCTACCTTTAAAATGGTTACTTACAAGGATGCTAGCAAGTAAGCGGCGAACGTTTGAACAACTGATTCCTAATCAACTGGCGGAACAATCGAAAATGCACTTAAAATGAAAACACTCGAAAGGTAGCAATCTTCTGCGCGCAGTAAAAACTGCGACCGTGTCGCGATTGAGGAATCCTGAGATATCGTTGTCGCTCGTTGAGACGCGCAAATAAAAATATCGCTTAAATAACAAATACAAAATAAAATCATCGTCTCTATTGATTATAATATCATCCCTTGCATATATATATATATATACACTGTTGTAACGAGCATGATGATATTTCTATCATGGCTTCGGTAATAAATCGGTCGAGGGTTTTTAATGCGCGCGAGATGTGTAAATTACAAGTGTATCTAGAAATCAATGAAATTCCTTTAGTGACTAAATAATGCAATAACGTCTTTGAAAGTATGCTATAAACGATTATATACCATGCCGCTCCTGAAGTTATATTTAATCCTGTAGGAAAAGAAAGAGAGAGAACGAAAGAGAGAGAGAGAGAGAGAGAGAGAGAGAGAGAATGAGAGAAAGAGAGGGAGAGAAAGAGAGAAAAAGACACAATTAGGGACAGACAAGATTCGAGTTTCTGCAAAACTAGTCCGTGATAATCTGCCATATAAGACGTATACGTGTTAAACGAGCACGCATCCTCCGTTCCTATACATATATGCGATCCGCTTATTCGCTGAATAACGATAAAGCTCGGACGAAAACTTCGATTTTATCAGAGCTCGATTTCGATCTGCGGGATATTCGAACGAACATAATTCTTCGATCGCAAAATACGCCTCTGTCTGTGTCGGTTTTTTAAATTTTGATTTCGTATGTACAATTGCGCGAAAGGAAAATAAAAGCTAAAAGCACTCGAATAATTTCTTCGAGTATGCGTACAGTGAAAAAAATATTACAAATGCGTGATTTTGAAATCGAAGAATTGTTTATGCATTATTATGTCCCTCTTAACAAAAAAATCATATTCGTAAATAAATACGCGACCATGTAAAATCGCCTCACACATCATAGTAACTCTTAGAAGATTTGATTTAAATTACGTTGACGCAATTATTTAATAATATTAATGAGCGATCGATAACCCGCAATCGTTTTCACGCGTAAAAGGATATTTAAACGAAGCTCTTAAAGTACGGTTTTCTTAATACTTAGACGCGTACGTTTAATGGGTAAGAACTGTGCATAAAATGTACTTCATCTTCTTTATAATGGGCTATTCATTACGATAATATTGTGAAATCTCTAACTTGACGAGTAGCTAGGGGCGCAAGGGTAGTATGTACATATTACGATATACCTAGACATTGTAATATTATAATTAACTTTTATTATCATAGCTATAAAATAGCTATAAAATAGCTGAATTCATGCAAAGAAAAAATTTACATGGTTAAAAAATAATAAATTTCTAAAAATAAATAATATTTTAAGGTTTTACTTTTAAGCCTGAGACGAGCAAAGTGATCTGTTCCTAAAATGTACTATATAAATAAAAGAGAGTATGAAAGGCGCGAAGAAGGTGGAGTAAGGGATGGAAAAAAGATATATGATGGAGTAAATCGCAAAATTCAAAATTTTTTATTAAGAGGAGTGGGATGTATATGTTATCCTTTTTGATAAAAGAGCGAAAATGTTTGTACAGAAATATTCCGGTTATTAAATTTTGTTATATGAGCGAGAAAAGGAAAAAGAAAGAAAAAGAGGGAGAGAAAGAGAGAGAGAGAGAGAGAGACAGAGCAGAGCGTCGAAAGATCCGCGGTAGTGATAAAAATAAAAACGCGAAGACGGTTTAACAATTATGTGTATTTTCTTCGTGAAATTGAAATATTCAAATAGATCCTTACGAAAAATATAAACATGAGTATTACAAAAAAATGTGAATTGTATTCGTGAGTGTCATATTAAGGAAGATAGATCCACGGGCGAATGTTTTATAGCAGTTTCCAGCTGAATTGCTCGCCTTGTCCGGTAATTTTCGTAAATTCAAAATAGACTAAACAAGAACGGGTAAATACTTCACAACCGAGTATATAAAGAAGAAATGATACCCCTAAAAGAGCTACGTTGAGACACGAAATAAAGTTACAAATCAATAAGAGGAAACTGCTCATGAAACATTGCCCAGCGAAACCAAAGTTCCTACTACGTTTTATAAAGTATATAACTGAACTGCAGAACTTGAATTGTAAATACGATGAATGCAAAGTTAAGCTAATAATCACGATACAATCAATTTAAAAGACGCTAAACTACAATTCGCCAATCAATTGATTCGATATTGCCGGTATCGGAAAACATCGGTCAACTATGAAAAAAATCACGTAACTCGGTGATCTGCCTTCGAAGGCGGGAATCAATTGATCTTGGCAACGAAATAAGCACACAGTCGGCAATTAAGCACATAAGTATACAATTAAACTAAGCAGCCGTAGCTCTAGCTTGAATGTTAGCACCTAGGCACATGATGTAACATTAAATTACGTATTTAAAATGAAGGACAAGAATCTTAGCCGTTAAGCGAATACCTGTGTAAAATTTAGTAGGTGTCCACAAAAATAAAATAAAAACATATATTGTGGTACAAATAACAAAAAGTCGTACCTATAACTCTTAGTAATTAAGAATCATTTGATTTTCAGATGAGTAACCATGTATCATATGTATGTTTTTTTTGTAAATGTTTTAATTTGCAATTTGCAATTTAAATTTGTTATGTAAAAATAGTTCCAAGCAATGAAGCTAGACTTTTTTTTGAATCTCATTTTCTTGATTCTTTTTCAATATTATTTTTAAAATATTATTTAAAAATATTACTTTTAAGGAACTTTTTTATTTCAAAGAATAAATTTTTTTCTTACTTTAATAATTTCAGGTACTTTTAGTAGACTTTGCAATTTATTTCTTATATATTTTAATGATAGGATTAAGCGAACGAAGATTAAGAAGTATTTCAAGCGCGTTTCAGAAACTTTTTATCAAATATATTTTTATATTAACAATTCTTTTTATTTTTGGCACTTTTTAGTAATATTAAAAAACGGTAATAATAAATTTCAACGGTTTCCTACAATTCCGTCAATTGAAAAAGACGATATCTACTTTTACATTTTATCGATTAATTTCTCTATTACCTATCAATTCAAAATCAGGCTTGTCGTCAGAAACGGTTCTGTCAGTCTGCGTAATACCTGACCATTCGATAACACCGTAACCAACCATTCCAACGCACAGTATTCCAATTAAAATGTACAGTTTCATATAAGTGCACAAATATGGGCTGTACACATACGTTATCACTGAACCAGTGGATTCCCATAAGCGGAAATTAGAGAAAGCTGCTTCTTCTTGACCAGGAAATAATATACCACTTAGTGCTGAAAATTNCAAGCAAACAGTCGTTAATCGCTAAATATACTAAATTATATATATAATATATATATAATATAATATATAATAATAATTATATATATAATATAATTATTGTCAGTATATTCATTAATATAATTTGAAAAAGTTCATAAACTTTGTTATACTATTGGTTGGTATAATACCATCAGTGGAAATACTCATCTGTTGGTACGATTTTATGCACAATAAATAAATTAGAAATTCGACCTCACAATAATTTTGTAATTATTAATGTGCGATAAATATTATGTATAAAATTATTTATCAATAATAAGCGATTGAAAATGTGCTTATATTTGATTCTGCGGTTTACTCATTTTTCTTACCATTGACTTGTACTAGCCAGATCGAATCGCACACACCCCATAAACCCGACAGCAGAAAGAAAATAATACCCTGTTCTGGGGTCGGTTTCCACTGTAACATGAAGATAAAAATGCTTAAGTGTAAACAAAAAGCAAAAATTATCACAGGTTTTCTTCCGGTTAACTTCATGACGGCTCCTGTACCGAGTGCAGCTATGGCATTTGTGACACCGAAACATATCATCACGTAACCAATATTACTAATCCCCCAAGCACAGGAAACGAATGACTGTAATAAATATAAAATATTCATTATAGCTTTCTTATAATAAACATTATCCTGTTAATATAATATAAAATCTCATTTTTGAAATTTTCTCCAGTTTCATACACAGCTTACTAACTGCATTATAATCGGCAAATAAAAACGCTTGCTCGGCCCCAATAAATAACGTTATCGGCAATATTAAAAGTTGCTTCTTCTCTTTCAATAGTTTTAATGTCACGGCCAAGAGCTTGAATCCGGACGTTCCTTTCACTGAGCGGGCTCTGTTTCTATCGTACCTATAAAATGGGAATTCCATCTTTGAGAAATTTCTTACAGTATAGTGTACATAACTTGTATTATTCAAATTTAAATTAAATATAATATTTATATTTTATAATATATGACAATTATAACCGAGTTACGTAGAATTGAATACCTGGATAAAGAATCGACGGCGACTGCAATTATTAAACAAGCTAATATCATGCAGGCTAAGTAAATTCCAGAAATAAGGTATATTCGTTCTACTGGTGGTGGCTGCAGATTCGGATTTTCGTTTTCTGCAGACGCCCCACAAAAATTGGCCCCGCAAGTTTCGGCCACGACGCTACTGTTCAGAGTCACGTTCGTAATGACCGTGTCGATTCCGTAAGAAAGAACTGCAATCAGGAGAAACATTAATAAAAATGAAAAAGATGATAATTACTAATAATAAAGAAATCATTTCTGCAAAAATATGCTCGTCACGGAATTTGCAGCTGCATTAAAAAAATTACAAGAGCGATACGTTATAAGAATAGAGATACTATTGATTATATCATGCCGATAATCCTTCTATCCAGTAAGCATACTGAAATATGTTTCAATAAAACGAAATATGACCATTAGAATGCTCGACCAAACTGTAGTTACTGCGTAGCTTCCGTTGTTTCACAATCTTGTGATTCGCGGCGACAACTTAATTTCGTTTTCATCGGCACTCGCGTTTTTATAGCTTAGCAGCGACGCATTTATACGTGCCTCCGCAAAGATTGCACAGACTGCAGATAAAGTTTTTGTCGCGTTATTTCGTTCCAGGACGTGATTTCGTAATCGTTTTTGTAATTTTGTCTTAACATGGAAGATTAAGCAATTGTAACAAAAATGTATTTTATCTCAGAAGCTTAGATACATTAAGACACGCGAAAAGATATGTTATTACGCTTTTCATTTTAAAAGAATTGCAAAAAATTTATCTTTCTCACATGTTATACTGTTTTTACATAGAAAGTCATAGTTTTCTTCGCATTTTATTAAAAGTAATAAGAAATTAAATTGCATTATACAAAAAAACATAAATAACATAATAATGAATGAAATTCATAAACTTATTTTTGTATTTTTATAATTGTTTACATATACTGGACTGGATTTCTAATTATTTACATATCTGGGCAATAAAATTTTTATATAGTACATTAGTATCCATTAGTATGACACGATTAGTATTCATAACACTAACGACTCTGCTTTACATACATTGCAAGGTACTCCAAAGGAATTATAGATTCAGTCTCACGTCATTAAAATTAACATTTGCAAATGAAATGTTGTCCAAGCCAAAAACAGACATGAATAATATGCTAATAACAATTTTCTTAACACGTTTAATCCCGGAGATATAAATTTGATCGTCGCATATGTCGCATAAGCTGTATTATATCCGTAAGAGCGACCCACCTGCTGAAGATATAAGATTCCCCCACACCTGTGCCATTTGATAAAACATAAAGAAAAGACCGAAAAATCTTGTGACAAGAACGTCCGCGGCTATATCTGAAACGGTCGAGTAGGCTTCTGCTGCCACAGTTAAATAAGTACATTTTGCGCACCAAAGCGGTCCACCGCCTAATCCGACCAATAATCCAGCGGGAATCATAGTGTAAAATTTAGGATAAAACTGTGAAATTATAAAAGGCATATAAGCCAATATAGAAACTGACATTGTCCACTTGCATCCTAACCAACTGGAACATAGAATCACATAAATACGAAATGAAAGAATTATACATTATCCTTCATCTGTTAATTAAATCTATTTAAATCTATTTAAATCATATGTTAATTAAATTGTATTTAAATTAATTAATTAAAAAGATCAACTGATCAATTAATTAGACTGTTACTTAAAAAGATAAATTAAAAGTGTTATAAATTTAATTACAATTAATTATAATTTAATTAAAAAGTTTATAAAAATGATTATAAAGATTAATATAATTCTAAAAATATAAGCAAACATTAATATATTGAACGGAATACTAAAGGCTTTTCATTTCAGTCTGACTAGGAAGATGACATAGTGAATCCTCGTGCAGAAACCCAGATATGTTCGTTTTGCTCTGTCTGAAGCTAGATCCGCGGGGGTTCCATGTAACGTAATTCCGGGCCAAGGTGAAAACGACAACGCGTAACAAAGTTTAGTGCAGTGGGACTGCGTGCAGAACTCTAACCGTATGTTCCACATGTAGGAAACATCGAACGTTTCCGGCGTCTACGATATATACATTTACCAAAAACTTTCTATTCATTCTGTGATGATAACAAGTAACGGCAATCAGATCCGACGACAGTTCTCCATTTACTGGCATTTATCTCGAGATGTAAAATATTTATCATAGCAATCATAGTAGTCATCGAAAAATATTGCTGAATCACTATTGTGTCAAGTGATATCGAGTTTTGTCTTACACGATTATAATTACACATTTATAATTATATACCAAACATTACGAATGGGAGAAAGTATAAGCAAGATTATTTAGGCTTACCTTATGATTAAGGCGGGTAGAAAAATGTTACTGAAGAGCAGACTGCCATATATCGCCGACAATGTCAATGTACCTAGCGATTGATCTGCATTGATCGAACTTTGTAAGTTTGCGGCTCCCATGAAAGCAGTAAAATTCACCATGAAAGCGGAACTAATCACTAAAATGTTCTTCATAATTCGCCATCGTTCTGATGGTTCGAAATCTGGAGTTGGCACCTTCACGAATTGTCCCGACGTTTCGGTTTTATCAGTTGTCATGATTCAATCAATATGCAACATTAATTTTCGTTGGATTTTCAGTATCAATTTCGCCAGCCAACGAACTCACTTGCGGATGTAACTTTTTGTGAACTTATTGTTTGTCCTTTGAAAAATAAAAATGTAGATTCATAAAAAAACATGCATAATTATCGCTAATAATCGCCTATTTATAATAAGAAAAATTATAATTTGTATAATTGAGATTTTAACTTTATTTTTTTCATTATAACGTACATTTTAAATCGAATGAATTAAGACATCATTATATCAGTCGCAATTTCCATTGCGAAGGATATCGGCAAATGATTATAAACTGCGAAATTAAAACTAAAACTGAATATGTATTCACATTTATTCTCATAATGGTCACTAGCCACACGATTTACGTAAAACCAATAAAGATTTCAAGGTAATCAGCGAACGAGGAAACAATATATTGCAGAAACAACGAATTAGCATTATTTTATGATACAAATACTTCATTTGCACGCTTTTTGTTATTACAATATTCTAATGTCCGCTTTGATCTGTCTAATACTTCACGTAGGAATTCAACAACGAAACTTCCAATCCGAGAGGAATTGCATAACCATTTTCTGTTCGGCGTAGCGAGATACACAGTTGCCCCAGCATCGATAGGCAATCTGTCCTTGGAAATAGGTATCCTTGCTCCTTTCACGCACCTTAATCGCACCTGATACAATTTCCATTCCGATCGTGCACGTCGCTTGGAATATGTAACACGCCGATCGGACTGAAACCCTGTCACACGAAAATAGATGCATGCGACAACGCGACGCAAAACAAGTTTATCGATGAAATGTCGAGTAACATTGCGCAAATAGAATTTGATGAAAAACTGTAATGAAAAAACAAAAGATTGCTGATTGCTGTACATACAAACATTTATCAAACACACACACATACATACACACGTACACACATAAACATACACACAAAATTAGGTTTTTAATTTATTATTATAGTATAGTATTTGTAAAAATAAATTCGTACAATAGCTTGTCTGTTGCAAATTAATTGGACACAAGATTTGCTGAATGAATCTCCGCTTACTTCACTTGGAATACTCGAATATTGCAATATTGCACATGAATAATTGCTTTGCGAACAAATGAATGCTCGATAATTATTTTAAGAACAGGAAACGCGCGGGATATCGAATGAACGAGGAAACTAATCCGTGCTTAATTAAAATTCATGATATAACTAGAAGCATGGAATATTATAGTAGCCATTCTATTTAGACATTCACATAGGAAAAACAAGTCACGTTAATAACTGCTGATTAGATCGCATGCTAAGTGATGCTTAAAGCTGTTTGCAACACCACCTTCAGCTGTAAATCCAGTAATCACAACGTTGACCCCGACTACTGCAAATGCTGTATTAATTAAGTAATAAGTGCGTGATTATTATTATTATAACGACGTGTAGTGTATCAATTATGAATCTGCTATATCGAAGAGTAATAGTCTACGAAAATGAGAACACCCTAGCGTACGCGTCCGCACCTATGTCGTGCAGTTCAATTAGCCTCTGGCACATCACTTGTCATTTTCACTCTACGGTGACCGCCGCACACAACTATGTAATTCTATTGGACGGGGCTTACGGACAGCAATATGATGATGAAATATTTTACGCTCGACATAAAGTAGAAACATCTGACGAGTAGTCAGATTACAATCATTCTCGTGAAAGCTTAGCGTCTTCTGTCAAAAAGCTTACGTGAGTTATGAAAAATGTATGAGTTACACGTATTTTCTGCATACCGGTTTCAAGCGCGTCTACGCTGATTACTTGATTTTCATTACAACTGAATTTGTGTCGTAAAATATTCTTTTAACAAATAATCATTTATATTCTGTACTATCAACATTTTTTAAATATATAATAACTTTTTAGATAGTGGGTATAATATTTTACGAATACAGAAAAAATTTATGATGTAAAATGTACGTACATAATTTTTTCTTTTTGTAAAACTATTAATTAAAAAAGGAAAATTTTTTTATAAATTTATACATTTGGAATTAATAAACATATAATTATTATTTTTAATTTCATAAAATATTTTAAATTTATATTATAATGTGTATTATTGAGAATAATAAATTAAATGACATCAATTAATTAATATAATTTAAAAAGGTTTATTTTGTTACTCTTTTAATTAATTTTTACATTCAATTATTATTTAACATTAGTCTGTTCTAAAATCATCATGCATGAAGTATACATAACGCTGATATCCGATCTTTAAAAATCTATTTACTATAGATTTATATAGAAAAGATATTTAATTGAAATAGTAACCCATTTCCTGTCGTATCACGTGTTCATCTTGATACCCAGGCTTACCTGTCTCAACCGAGGTTTTCCAATTCTGCGAAATCGAGACTCGGTTCTTTCCCGATTATCAACATGTATACAACTTGGCGTACGTTTATTTAAGCGCGACGAATAAAACGATACTGGAGATAAATCGCGAATGAGCTGAATGATCAGACGGTTACAGCTATTCCCCACTTACACTCACCTCCAGGTAGGTATGATATATCGACGGTTGGAACCTTGCGCTAGTAGAGGGATCGTGATGTTTATCGAATCCATGTCGGTTCTCTGTGTCCGAGGCACGCCAGCGTATCTTAATCATAAAGTCTTAAAGTCATATAATCACCTCGATTAACCATCGTCTATTATCCGCCACGGTTACGGTCTCATTGATCTGTGCATGTTTTACGGCACATGAGCTATCTATAACGACTTAGATAATCTCGAAGCAATGACATTTATATTTCCTGGTAACAAACAGAATGTCTCAACCTATAAAAGATTCCTGCAAACATCCGATCGTATTGCTCACGGATATCTAACAAGCATGACGCTGGAATGGATTGAAACTGAAGAGAAAACACGGAAAAATATTATTCAAACACTATAAATTGTACGAAAGATTACGTCAAAAAGTAAAACATATTCAAGCTATAAGTGTGGAAATTCAGATTCTGCCATTGACATCGGGAGCATCAATCTGACCTAAATTAGATCTAATCGATCGAACATAATCCACTGCAACTGATTTGGTGAAGTTGATTTCCATGATGCGCAATAGACGACATTCTGGTGGCAGCTTTGACCAGAAACGGATACACCGACTGCCCATATGACAATCATATGAGCTGGAAATCATGCGCATGGGACATACAGAAATTATAGTAATTAATTACGACAGCGCCGCTGAGAACAGAATACTAGTGGACACCAACTTCATCGTCTAATCTAGCTTCCATCGAAGAGAGCTTCCATCTAAAATCGATTTCCCTATTAATCTAAGTTAATAAAACGACTAAACTTCTTAGTCTTATTGTTAGAGTCTGAATTGAAATTTTTATAGAAAGAAAATCTTTCTGAAGCTAGATAAGATTTGCATTTGATCAATAAAATTTTCTTATTCAAATACTGCAGAGATTTGTGAGAAAGACTAACGAATTTCTTCTAATTATTTTCATTAATTGTTAGGATTATCCATGAATCAGTTTTTTCTTTTTTCAAACTCGGAGAAAGAAATCTGTTTCTCACATACTTCTGTCAAACGATATTTATCATCTGTTTTTTTTTATATTATAATTGGAACGATAATAATCATTTATTATAGCGATTATATATATTAATAAAGAATTTATGTAGGGAATATAACTGTGAAAATACTAAATAATCTATTTAACAGCAACGTTTTACAATTATATTTATTGCTTTTATAAATCGCTCTTGTCGATAATTATATTATATTTACATGTTATTATCATAGCAACTTGTACGGTAATTAGTCGTAATTAATGTTCATGTATAAAATCGGCTTATGTATGTTGCGTCGTAAATCCATTGCACCGTATATTCACGCTACACTAAACAACCTCCGTCGAAATTGTTTCAGAATATTCGACAGAAATGTCTGACACACTGGACATCGAAATTGAAATAACAGACAAATGCCTCGCGCAGTCAAAGTATGGAAAGCTTTACAAAGAGCGGTTTGTAAATAAAATATTTCTTTAGGTCACGATCCGCAACGAACTTATCCGAAATCGTCAAAATATGAATTTCGTTTCATACTTACATCACAATCAAAATTCGATTTTCATCTTAGATCAAGGGATCAGTTTTTTCATGAAATTCCATATGTTATAGATTGCAAAGGAGTTGCAATTTAAAATTGTTTGCACTTTGTTTGACTTTATAAGATATTTAGTTTCCAATTTCTCTTTTTATACATTTTGTGGGATTTAGTAACATACCGTAAAAATATTTTACGACATAAAAATAATATTTCGTTTACAGCATTTAAATTCAAATTACAATACGTTAACTAAATTTTCATTTTTTTGATCGTAAAATAAAAATTGATAGTAAAATAAAGCAAGAAAAATGCAAACAAACATATTCTCTTCAATATAAAACAGTGTTGTTTGAAAAAGCAACTTGCTAATAAATAGAATATTTCACGAGTTGAGTTTTTATATGTGTTAATTTCTTTCCCGTTTTATATTTAGTCCAATAAAAAGATTGATTTATATGTCGGAATCTACGTAGAAAATCTAGCAAAACATGCAATATCTTTCACAGTTTTATGACTAAAAATGCAAAGCGCACATTTTTTGCTACTATTTATATCCGCAAATAAATTACAACCGCACCTACATCCAGTTTCATCCATACTGACATAAAATATAAAACAATTTGATACCACATTTCAGTTAAATCATATAAAGTCTGTAATTTCCTGATGCATATGGCAATCATGTAAATCCGGCATTGATTTTTTCGAGTCGTCCTTAGAATTTATTACTCTCCAAATAATTTAACTATCTTCTAGATATTAATTCTGTATAAGTTCCATATTAAAAGGAAATATATATATATATATATATATACATATTTTGAGAGCTAATATTTCAAATAAATATTTATTCTAATAAACATTTATTCTAAATTTCTGTCAAAATTAAAATTCATTTATTTAAATTGCTAGTATCAGAAAAAATAAATGTTCAAACAGACGGTTTTACGTATGCGCAAAAGGGTAATTTATATATGTAAATATTATCACAAAAAATAATTCGTAAAATAATTGTAGTAATGGATATTTTGAATTATTTCAGGATGCAGCCAACATGTCAGCGCTAAGACACTTCAATTACAAGGGTAAGAGAGCACATGGTCGGATATACGCAGCGGCGTATTTCGTGGCATGCATATGTTGCATATCAACCGGAATTGCGCGTCCGAGGGCGAGTCTCGCTCCACTGAGGCCAGTAACATTCGTTAACAGCGAACGGGAGGATAGAGACCACGACTGTGTTGTATATCTTGGAGACGTATAGAAGCAATTACAAAAGCAGTGCAAGAATAATTACGTTGCGTGCAATAATTTCTAGTTTCGACATTTTGCTCGGTTTAATATTAAAAATGTAAACGTTTTTCCTCTCTCATCTTTTGTCTCTTATCTTCTGTTATTATGATAAAGATGTAAACCATATTTTAATCAAATGTAATCATTTTTTAAAATATAGACAATAAATTTCGAGATAATTCGAAATATTATTAAAGCTATTTTATTAAGCGATTTTATAATATCGATTGTTGTTACATTTGATGTTCTTGAAATATTAGAGTTTTAATTTTTGTTTTATTTAATTTTGTTCGATATTCTTGAATGATGTCAAATTATTTTAGATTGAATAATTTAGATTGAGTATATAGCAACTTAATGATGCAGCCATGAAATTATACACAACAGTTACAGAATAATTATAATTAAGGAATTAATAATCAATAAAGTCAATTATATGCTCCTTGAATTATCGATTTTCTACCAAATCTGGGCAACATTCTTTAACAGGATGTATCGCGGTGCATTCTCGAGGCCTGCAATTATTTCGCTTCGTTGAATTCGCGATTCTTATAATTTCGCCCGCTTTGTGTGAGAGAATAAAGATGATAATCGGAAAACAATAAACGACCCAAGAAGCAAGGAAACTGCATTTCGATTTCCGAGCATTCTTGACATAGCGATGTAAATAGAACTCATATACCAGCATTTCTCGATCTAATATCTTATATTCTATTTTATGTTAACTATGGCATTAATAAACCCATTCATATGCTTTTTATAATTTATTGTCGACCTCTGAAAGAGGTTATAAAGTTAGATTTAAAATTCTTCCTAGCGCGATTATGATAAAAATAATATCTATAGTCACTCGACTAAATTTACTGAGTTTGCAGTGTGTACTTATTTTTATATACTAACAAAGTTTTTTGCACTGCAATATAAACCTACAAATTATGTTCAAAAATTGAGTTCGTAACACTTCCGAGATATTTCTAGAATAAGAATATTTTTTGTTATACCGAAATAAATAAATTGTCAAAACATCGGAATTTCAAATGAACGGCATTATGGAAGTCGAAGCACGAAGAAGAGAAAACTTTGTGCTCATCCCTTTTTTACTGACGCCGTCGGAATACGTATGTCGAAATTATGCAATGATTACTTTTGGAAAGTATCATCATACATGGAAATGATAAAAATTCATAAAGGATAACTTAAAAGATTATCGATGAACATTGTTGTTGTGAATAAATCAGATCTAAAAATCGCGCGTTACATATACATATACTCAAGGAAAGCATAATATGTATGTATGTATAAGAGATGTGTATAAGAGCGACAAATGTTTCATATTATAACAAAAAAATAAAGAAAAAAGAGAAAACTTCACAAGAAGTATATACAGCAACACGTACAAGATAACATATTTGAAAAATATGTTCATTTTACGAAAAGTATTATTACAGATTCATATTCTTCTAAACTGGACAAAATAAAAAAAGAGATTGCAATATAAATTATGCGAACGAACAATTAATACTTAAAAAAATAATATAATCTTTTTTAAATTTTTCTCATTATAACACTACATAGAGAAAAGAAGAATCTCGGCGGTATTTTTAAAACACATTTATGTCGCTCTGTTGCATCGTATTTTACATCTGAAAACAGTTCGCGGACTTGCTTTTAAAAATTCATATACCGCGCACGTAATATGGTCTGGATAATAAACTCATAGAGGCAAGTTGGAACAAACAATTGTCGCACGAGATTACCATCATCAATGTAACATCTAACAATCACGTGCCCTACAAAATCAAGGTATAAATTTAGCATTAAACCGTCCGCACGTATACGTGACTAACAAGGTTTTCTCTTTTGCCGTGAAATTTAAACAGCTGCCGCACATCTCGTTTAACGTAATCGATAATTGACGCTTGTGTGTCTCTATTTCCTTCTAACAATGCATAATGATGCAAATGACATGCTTGGGAAATGCATCGAGAAATGTTCTATCGAGGGATTACAATTCTGTAAACGAGCTGCTAGAAGTTCGTTTACTCATTGCTAGACTCAAATGAGGAAACCGGAGCGCGCTTCACTCGTTGTTCGCCTATCCTCCAAATATGAAAGTTAATGACGTTCATGGAATGCGCGCTATCATAAATTTCAGGCAAACTTTTCCCAATAAGCGCTTCGATTTAAAAGTGCAATAAATTTGCAAACGGGAGATAAAGCATGGGTCAATTCCCGCAGTTTCCGAACTACCATCAAAAAAAAAAGAGAGAGAGAAAGGGGGGGAGTTATTGCTGACAAGGTGAGATAGACTGCATGACGCAATTCAGAGTTCCGTCAAATTGTTTTAATCCATTTGCGGAGAAGATAAAACCACATCGAACTCGCAACGTCATTATCCCTTACGACTCGTTGTCAGATTTCATCTTGGGTCTAATATTCTCTCTGACATATCAGGATTTTAAAGTGCATTTCAATTTTCCGCAGGAAATTTTGCCACCAAACGAACACTGAACGAATTGTACGGCTGGATTCTCGTTAGAGCGCTGGCTCGTCATTGCATCCGCCGTAATTTTACATTACGAAGCTACGTCTACACTGCTAGGCGTTTCATCTATCCACCTATATTCCTCGGTTACGACTGTAAACTTTTTTCTCTTTTTCTTTTCTCTTTTTTTCTTTTTGAAGAGATACGCGAGATAACGAGATACGACACGAAACAAAATGCATTTGCAGAGGGTCATGCACATTGGTCGCGATTTCATGATATTAATATTAATAACACAAACGTCAACATAACTTCAAAGCGAATTATACTGCCTTATTCGATTACGGCTTCCTACTATCCGTTTCGCGATAACTCGAATGAGAGGGTGATGTCAGATGCTGAAAACCATCCACATCGTATTGAAATATAGATGCACAGATGAAATTACTTCCAAGTTACGCGAAGGCATCCCACGAGAATTGTTCGGAGTAAAATTATACAAACAACGCTGAGAATTTGTTTTTCTATGCCTTTTTAAGGCATAGAAAGAAACAACACAAGTGATTCTTCTATAATTGAAACGAAAAATCCATCGCATCCAAAGCATCGTTCGGCGCTTAAATTTTGATATTCGCAAAAATCTAAGAACGGTCCAGCCGTGGTACCTAGAAAAATTTTCATAAAAACTTTCACGTTAATCTACGTAATGCTAATATTTATTTAATGACCTATGTCGAATTTCCAGGCGATATGTGAACGTTCGGTTGCTTTCATCGAATAATTTAGACATTAAGCTAACGATGTAAACGGGAATAGATATACATAGATCGATATACATATATAATAGATAGATAGATAAAAAGATAGATGAAGAATTTATTCGTATAGAGACTAAACCCCGGATTCAAATATTGAAATATTGCAAGTCAAATAACATTCGGGAGAACAAACTAAAATCATTGGAATCGATCAACCTCGGTAAATCCGGTCTTGCAATAGACTTCATCCCCGAGGGAACGCATTGGACGAAGGAACGCGGAAGTACTGACAAGTCACGACAATTGTCTTCCAATACTTCGTGAAAGTCTTATTAGCTATGCATTCAAGGGCGATAGAAGAACGACAACAACGCGACGAAGACGGAGACACCCTTCCTTCGCGTAATATGAGAAATAACATAGCTGGTGCACCCTTGGAGAAACTTGTTCCATTTATCTCGAGACCTCTTGAGAAATGTTCGTGACTCTGCGTGGAACACCGGATAAACCTTACCTACGATGAATCATCGCGTAAACCGCGCATTTCGCCTTCGCGTCCATCAAAGATATAACATTGTTCCCAAGGGAAAATGATCCAATTCGAAAATTCATCCGGACAGCGTTATCAGTATACAGTTAAATGAATCTTGACAGCCACAGATTCGCCACGTCAACGAAAATTTGTATGTAATCTAGGTGTGTGTATATATATATATATACAATATATATCGCGTTCTTTCTTAATATAATATAATAGAGAAAAAATAAATTTCATATAATGATAAAAATAAATTATTTTATTTTAATAAGTGCAAATAAACTCTTGAAATGTTATATAATAAAAAATTCTTTCCCTCAGGCTAAATAATCTTTGATTTGAATGGATTAAAAAGATACTCCAGCATTATTTGTTTTACAATTTTGATTAAAACTTTTGTTATTATTCATATGATTTACATTAAAGTGAAACTGATAATATATGATAATGCATTTTAATAAAAATATTACGTGTATTAAATCTCATATATCAATAAAAAAATTATTTTCCTCTGCAGAATTATATAATAATACACATTACAAAATGGTAAATATCATATTTTTAAAACAATTCCGTATCAATAAATATCATATTTTAAAAAAGTTCCGAATGAAATTGAATCATTTTAAAGATTTGTTACAAGCGTTTTTTTTTTTGCTAAACAAAGTGCGTACAGTTAGTTTAAGCCAGACCTTATTATACCGGAAATACGTGCAAAAGTACGAATGAGTGCGCTTTAACGTTCTGAATGTTTCACTGTAACCAAATAGCCCCGTTGAGGCAACAGACGCGAAGTTCACGAAGGTTCTTTATCGTCGAAGCGAAGAGAGAAAAGTTACCACAAAGCAATGGCCTTTAATGTGTAACAAGGGCTCCGGCGAACTTCCGCTCGCAACTTTTTGCTGTAATTAATTCCTACGATTAGAAGTACTCTTAGGACTGAACGTTACCGTTACAAGTATAAGACGCATAAATTATGGATCCTGTTCGATGGAAACTCTTTGTTTTTGTGTGTATAACATCGAGATTAATGCCAACGCTTTTGCCGCTCACAATATTTATGAATACGACGGATATAGAAACGAGGGAGGGTGCTTCTGTATTTCCTCGTGTTTTATGATACGGAGGACTGTTCTTTTTTTATTGGGTGATAAAGGGGAAGTACTACCTAACAAAAGTAGAATTCAACCGAGAGAACCATTTTCCGCGATATGCAAAACTGTAAAGGTCAGTTCTAACTGACAATTTGATATGCGCTTGATCTTGCTTGCTTTTTTTTTATTTACGGTTACAATTTCGAAATTCTGAAATTGCCCTGCACGTTTGCACCCGAACGGATGGTAATATTCGTGAAAAAAATAACAGCTGTTGTTCGATATACATAATTTTTTTCGCAGCGAACGCGTTAGTGCTGTAGCTTATAAAATAGAAAGAAAGAAACCACAANGCGAAACGTACAGTAATAATAAATTGTTCATTATTTTTGCTGTCCGGTGCAAAGACTATTTATCGTAATACGACTTCAAAGCTTGTTGCAACCGACAGAACGACATTGTTAAACGAAATTCGTGGCGAGGTGTGCGCACAAGTATGCCGCGTCGCGCGGCCATAAAGAGAAATAAAAATATACCGCTTGCGTCGTAAATCTCTTTACGAGTAATCATTTCTTATAATGCTTGAAGGAATTTCAACATATAATTCCTCGCGATGGTGAGAATTGCAGAGAACCGTACGCTCAAGTTTCTATGGATTCAAAGACATAGAAAGCGCGAAACTTATTGATGCTGATAGCCTTTGATCTTTATTCGCATACGTAGGTATTTCACGATTGAGAAATTTAATTATACCTACAAATACTCTATCACTTGTTCTTTATCGGTCAATAATTTCAAAGTGCATGGACGTACCTGTTTTCACTACGTGTATTCACTACATGTATGTATATTAATAATATGTTGTTAAAAATCACACTTTTTCGCAAATATAAAATTTTTAACAAATGTATATTTTTTCAATTTTCTTTTAACGAAAGTGAATCAATTTCATTTGGAACATTCCTGTATTTATCTCTAAATAAGAAATTGTTAAAATATAAAGTTTATCACAAGTAAAACAAAAATTTGTTGTTTTCTTGGAAGATATTCTCGGAAGATGGATTAAATGTCCCCTTATCACTTATTGTACATATTTGTCGGATTCAATATTAAAAGTAATAATTTTCTTATTGATTTCTAGAATTTATAATTTAAAGAAAATGTCACTTATATACATGTATATGTATATAAGTTGTGTGTGTGTGTGTGTGTGTGTGTGTGCGCGCGTAGCAATATAATAGTAATCTGTTGTTGCGTCACACTGTCATGGCAATCAATCTTGTTATTAATTATAGAAATTACGATTACATCATATGTGAATAACGTGCAATCATATAAATGAATGTAGACTCATTAACCTTTACGGTATAAACTTTTATTTTTTATTTTAGATCGATTTAGGTCAATTTATAACGATGCAATTGCGTTTTCGCATTACAGTAACAGAAAATAATAATCAGCACACGAATCTTATATTATCACATTATTTTTTCGCTACAATTTTTAATCAAATATTATTAATATTATTAAATTATCAATAAAATAGTGCAACAATTGGACAATAATAACGCGGTTAATAATGCACGATTTAATTAAATTAAAATATTTTATTAACAATGCATAAAAACGATCGTTTCGGTTTCGCTTTGAGCCATTTTTAAATATCGAAAATAAAATATAATAAAGTTAATTTCTCATGTTCTGCATCAAGTTAAAAATGAATGATTGGAAATGGAGGAATTGGATGATCAAAAAGTAATACAAATTCCATTTGGTAAATTAATATAAAAATAATTAAATGATCCCAATCTATGATTTGTTACTATTAGATAAAAGTTACTATTAGATGAAACTATTAGATAACATTTGACAGAATCTCGAAAATGTAATAATATATTTTGATGCGCACAACAAATAAATGTTATAATTTTTTCTATTTACGTGAAACCAAGCAATAAAACTTAATTCCAGCACCTTAAATTTACTAAGTCACAAAATTCAATAATATTAAAATCAAACACAATAATTATAATAAAATATTCCATCAAATTCTTAAATATATCAATCATCTTCATATTTAATGTAGAATCAAAAGCATTTATCAAGGCACTTTTAAAATTCATACGATCGTTTCAGTTTTCTCGCGTATATGAATATCTTGATGGACATTTTGCAACATCCGCAAATTGCTTTGCATACTTCGACACAGAATTTCTAAGATAAGCGAGGCATGATATCTCACTCATGAAATTTCATGCGCAGAACCGCTGTAAGTAAGCGAACGTGTTATATCGCGTGTAGAAAAACCGTTTAGATATATTTTCAGAAATATTTCGGTGCCGCTTTGTATTTCAACACAGCTCGAGTTCCGAAATATGTCAAGAATATCATTTTTTGCGATTGCGCATTATCTCCCCGTTATCAAGGTACACTCGAAATGTGCCGTATAAACTATTCCACGAACGTCCTAAAACTTTTTCCAACTATGGCACTTAGCTTTCAACTCTTAAAATTTTTGTCTTTTGCCACTTCGCTGATTTCTTATTTCTTTGTGCAAATACATTAACCCATTTCGACTAACCTGGTGCTGTATTAAAAAGTACAAAAGATTTCACACAGAATAAAATATTATATTCAATAGTTATCGTTTTTAATTAGCGATTAAATTTTAATTGTTAGATATATAATCGAAATTTTAGGTTAATTTATCTTTTATATGTCTGTATTAGAAATCTATGATAAATTATATACCTACGTGTAGTAACTTGAAGAGCTCTATAAAGCTGGCAGGACCAAATCAGCAAAATCGAATGCGACCTAGTGGACTATTTAGTACTTATTTTGTACTATTTTGTACCACCAAAATTAATTTTGTACCCCGTGC
>JAJVSH010000003.1:3088049-3114608 GCA_021460005.1 Tetramorium alpestre | reverse complement strand
TATATATATCTGCA
The DNA here is from genome assembly GCA_021460005.1 of Tetramorium alpestre. Classification (NCBI taxonomy): domain Eukaryota; kingdom Metazoa; phylum Arthropoda; class Insecta; order Hymenoptera; family Formicidae; genus Tetramorium; species Tetramorium alpestre. The sequence continues at coordinate 3,114,594 of JAJVSH010000003.1, read as the reverse complement.
ACGTCGATACATTGAGAGAGGAGCGCGTTGTCTTCGTGGCAAGGTCTAATTGATTCGATAAGCGCAAATAGGCGGGAATAATTAAACCTCCTCTCTCGGTGCGGCATAGAGAATCAAAGCTGTCGAGGCAATTAACCCGCGCAAACCTGTGGGTCCAATCCTCTGACAATCATCCATCGATTGTCGCGCATTTCCCTCAACAATTCATGATATTATCGGCCAAAAATCCCATCGTCCCGAGTACCCGATAAGAGAACGCGCGCCGCATGGGATGCTGGGAAGAGGGGTTGGTTCGGTTCAAGCCGGCGCCCTCGCTCCACAAGTTCCTTCAGTATACGCGCGTAGCTACATTCGGTTGGACCCTATCTCACATCGTGTTTGAAAATCGCGTCATCCTCGTATCGGGGAAAATCTTCCACGAGAGAAGTATTCCGTCGGCCGGTTTACGTGTCAAACTACCGCTGTGCTTACCTGAATTTGTTCGAAAACAGTTTAAAACTAACGCAAATCTAATTCACCTCTCGAAATGTCCCTCAAGTTTATAACACTCGTTATAAATCGAAACTTTAGAAAACTTAGAAAATTACATACATTGAGATTCCATGTTGGTTGATCATAGAAACTTCGAACGAACGTCGACGTGACCTGTCATCTTGAAGTTCGGTAATTGCAATCACACAACTTTGTGACGGACAAAATCATCGCTATTATTTATTTCAAGAGTTTCGCAGATCGTTTAAAATAGTTTCTAAATTAATTATGTGCAGTAAAGAATATTGTAATATTGCAGTGCATAAACTAGATAGTTAAGAAAAGTTGATTTTACTCCGTAAGAAAGTTATTTGGATTACAAACGAAGAATATTCACGTTTTCGTGGGCGATTAACAATTCCATGATGTAATTTTACATTTTGGGAGATACTTCAACTGCGTACGCAGAACATTCGTAATTTCCTTATCGCAGCCATCAGAGATTCAATCGATTTCAATTTGCGCGAGCTGTACCGCCGAGGCAATATATCTCGAATTCCTTTGCTTCTTCCAGTGCGTTTGATAATGCCTGCCTGCAAAATTCTTCCGACAATGTTATCACTCAAGGTTCTTTTCGAAATAAAAAACACGGCTTCTTTGCGCATGTAACCATTATAAAATTATAATCATTCACGCACCACGAGACTGACATAGTGCTTCAGCACGGAGGGAGAATGGCAACATTAAGAGACGAAGTTTAACTCGGGGGTAAGTACGATCTTGATTGTATAAAATTTATAAAGCATTTTTAGCTTCTTTAGCAATTAATTAAAAAATATTTCCAGCGTGTAGCTTATCCAAGACAAAGAAATAACTTTTCGTGTTAACGTAAAGTCATACTGACACATATTGGCTGAGTAAGCAAGAACAATGTAAATACCGGCTTAACTGTGTAGTTAATACTAGTTTAACACAAAGAGAAAGAGAGAGTAATACTAAAATAATGTTCCAATTTTCCCATGTGTTGGCATCTCTTTCATTTTTTTGCTGTAACGATTAAACCCGGGATGCTGAATTAGCTACTTTTTTATTTATATTATTTAATATTCTCTCTTTTTCTCCTCTCTTTCACTCTTTCGCTTACTTTTTTCTCTCGTGAGCAATGTTATGTAATTACTCCGATTTAAAAATTTATTATAACACTATTATTTTGTACATAAAGAATACAAAAATGATTATAGTTACTAGAAAAAAATCTTTAATTTGCTATTGATTAAAAAATTAAAGTAAAACAATATTGAATTAATACTTTCTTGTAACAATTCTTCTATTTCAATAATTCACGCTCTTTTTCCAACAACATTTCTTGTACTTAACTATACTATTAAAAGCAAAATTTCTCATACTGCTTTTCGGGATATTATTCTAACTACTATTACAAAGACTCATCGACCCTTATTTAGCCCCCATAGAAAAAGTCGATAGCCAAACGGCAATGGACTTAGAACGAGCATCTAAGATCATCATACTACCCTTTACGACCATAGCAATTCTTTAGACCGCGCACACCAACTCTGCCCTCGGTTATCGGTGTAACTACTTCGTAGTGACAGGGCTCCTTTACTTCTGATGAAGTTACACTAGTAGTACCAGCTAAAATCCATCTTGCCAACAGGCTCTCTCACCTTTCTCATAAATTCATCGTAACCCTCAGAATCGGAATACGAAATACATAACTGTCAAAGAATTTGGGTGTGCGCTCAGTCACACTTGCATTGTTGCTTTATTTCTGATTATGATTGTCTTATAAATGATATTATATAATATATCTGTTTTAAAATGCTAAAAACAGATTTTAAAGATACATAAATGACTTTAAAAAAAATATTTAAGAAAACAAGCATGCATAATCTTTAAAAAAAGTAGAGAATAGAAAATTATTTAATGTGTGTAATTCTTTATAACTTGTTTATTTATTTTTTATTCATTACTATTTTATAAATATAAAAGCGTTTAAAAGTTTAGTAAAAATACATCATTTTGAATTCTTTTAAAAAAATTGACAAATTATTTTTCAAATATTGATGCCTTTTAATAAGAGTATACAATAGCGTTTCTTACAAATAATTCAAATAATAAAATAAATAAGTTTCGAAAGCTATCCGCACTTAGGATATAGCAAAAAGAAGATACTTTGCAGGCGTTTCCGCGCAAAGAGTGTCTCGACAGTGATTTATTATAACATTTCATTTCACGTAACATACTCTCAAGGAAACTTTGCTTTAGATATACTTATGATATGCTGGTGAAAGAGTTGTACTCTGTCGTACATATAAGGGAAAATAAAAATTCCTGCAACATCTTGAAAGTAGTGCTTTATATTCCTCCAATAATATAATTTTGCATTCACTACCTTTCTCTTAAATCATTCTAGACTTTTGTATCTTGAAAATTTTAAAACGCGTGCGCCTGTTGATACGGTGAATAACTTTTAATGAATGCAAACTCCTTTGCGAAGTTTATACCTAACTTTCTCGAATTAAACTTGATTTTTGTCTTACGAATTTTCGGTTGCTTCCACCGCGGATTCTCTCGTACCGACAGATGTGCGGCACGCCGTATTAAGTTTACCATTTTGGAAGCAGTTAAAGTTACAAAGTCGGATTGAGAAGCGAATTAACATTCAACGAAAACGATATTATATCTATATTGCGATTGACGAAAGTTAATACTAGAATTATGTAGCCTTATTACTGACTGAGCTGCGGCTCATGGAAGTTATTTCTAAGACTAAAAGACTATTATCTGCCCACGTACACCCGATGTCTTACGAGATGGTCGTGAGATGAATATGCATTGCGACAATGGAGACGAGAATTACCCCTTGACACAGATCCTAGATTATCACTTCATTCTTGCGACGTGCAATCGCTATAGGGATAAGTGAATGAAGTGAAGAGATAGGTGAGAGCGCTCTAAAAGTTTGATTAAAAGTCGTATATATTATAGCGCGTAATAGCCGATATCAAATGCAACAATTGTCGTGGGCAATTTCCTTAATTTTACTGCCCCTGATTTTCCATGAAAACGAAGGAAATCTTAATAATATAATAATGTCTCTGCCGCTACCGTTCTTATCGCGAGCAATTGTATTACATTTATGCCAGCACATTTCCACAGAACAATTCAAATTTACATAAGCGAACGGACGAAAGTACTTTGCATTAGATTTAACATTCTTCATGAATCTCATGAATCTCATTCGGACACTTTCAGAACAATTAACAAATGTTGATTGTACCGATGTAACATTGTGTTTAATCTTTAGACGCAATCAATCAACGAGCAAAAATTATTTATGTTTTGTACACTTGATTTCATTATTGATATTTAATTGCTCATTTCAAAGAATGCTTACTGCGCATGCATATGTATGTGTGCGCGTAATTTTATTTTTACATGCACACACATAAATGAAAACAACGAACTAAATTCAATAAAAATCAACATTACCATATATTTTCATAATTTTAACGCGTATTGGTCGATACTCGTTGGAAATTTTCACCTCGATATTACGATATTCGATTAATCACGAACATGCGGTACTCTCGAGAAACGTGGTCGTAAATGAGGACTATCGCCGTGATAATTTTACAGCTTCAGCAGCAGCGCACATGAATATTGTGCATATCTACGATCTGAACTGTAGTTAGGTACTTAATAATCATATTATAATGCATCACGTACAACGCCGGCATAAATGGATTCTTTATTAAAAGGCATACAGCGTAGCCACAGAAATTTACAGACCATTTCAATTCTTAATTGGTCTTTACATTTCATAAAAGATTTAATTCCAAAATATGCAAAAGGTGTTCACTTGTGAAAGTATGCTTATTTGCGTTCATTGCAGTGTATTTGCGCTTTTGAACCTGAATTTACAGCATAATTTCTCATTACATTTGTTAATAAATATGTGGTTAATCAACTTCATAATGATATGACTCTGAAATATCTAAACAAACCAATGAAACTTTTGAACGCTGATAGTAATAATGTATCACTAGAGAATACAAATAACTAATTTAAAATGTATAAACAGTTTGATATCGTTGTATTATCTGAAAACATTAAAATTAACTAATCGATACATTGACATATCCATCATAAATTCCATTCATTTATTGAACATTATGAACGGAATAATAATTTATCACGGCAAGAGTACTGTGTATCTATTATTTCCTGCGCTTACCTGGTCAGCATTTTTAAACTTTACAGCAAACGAAAACTCTGCTAGTAACACCTTTCCGTACACATAAAGAAGCGCAAACTTAATTAGCCGTGACAGTGTCACTTTTAAACAAGCCAGACATAGACACAATTACCCACCCGACATAGACACAATTAACCACCGTGGCGAAAATATGAAAGCTAGGATTTATTTATCTGGGTTTCTCTTTCGTGAAATCAAATATTCAATGAATCCAGAAAACGTTACTATAATAATCATTAATAGAGGGCGTATATATACATAAAGCCATTTATTAAAAACTCAAAAACTAAAATGACTAACAATTCAATAAAACTATTGATACTAAGCTAAAATGACATTAAATTTTCTCGGCTTTAATACATTTCTCCAATGTTTTTATTCATTTTATATGCACATTGTGCGATCTTCAATAAATTTCTTATATTCGAACGACACGCTTTTTCTTCAATTCTCTTTTTATTTATCATATATCATATACAGGGTAATTCATAAGTTTTAATATTTACAAGATACTTTTTTTGACATAATTATAAATAGAAAAATTTATATAAATATAAATGCACTTCTAAATATTTAACAAAAATATTAATGTAAAATTTTCAAAAGGGGGATACATAGTATTGTAATCTAAGTCATTTAGAGTTTGTAATTGAAAGTGGATGGAAGTTCTCAGACCTTAAGAAAAAGCCTAAATACGGATCGCTTTACTACACATTATGTCCATATAAATTAGAAATGATACTTGATATTGCAATTTAATCAAATCTCTTTACAAAGAAATTGTAAAGAGATTTGATTAAATTGTTTACAAAATATATACAAGTATTCAATAAAAATAAGTTTGCCTTGATTATTGAAATAGAAAGTAACAACGTGACGTTCATCTAAACGATGCTTGGTAGACTGCAAAGTGCGTCAACGATGCAAATATTACCGGAGAGTCAATTCCGCGCACCGCCAATGATTATCCATTAGACCTCGAATAACGGTGGTTTATAATACAATTCTGTGGTAACGCCTCATTTCCGGCAGGATGTGACATTATTTGGAAATAATTACGTAAGCACGACGAAAGTGCATCCGCGATTAAGCTGGAAATTGAAAATATGCTGTAGAATCTTCATTATATTCAAACCTGGTTTGAAAGTATTCGTCTATTATCGTAATTACAAGTTCTACTCATTAAACAATTGAATTACATAAAAAATTTTTATTATTCTAATAAAAAATAAAATTGAATTAAAAATAATTCTTTTAAATTTATTAGAGAATTCGTGATTTCCTACATTTTTATATATGACTTAAAATATATTCACTTCTAATTAATAAAAATTTTGAAAATCTAAAATCTCGAAAATCAATATTAATTAAGAAAAAAGAATATTTATATAGTAATATTATCAAAAAATTTTAAAGAACTTTCTTCTTTCTTTTATAATTTACATATAATGGAATATACAATTTAAAAAAGATATATTTATGCATTATAATCATCTACGTAAATATTTTTCTTAAGAAAAACAATTATTCTTCCATAATTACGCATTTTTGTATAAGTAAGGAAACAAATTAGCATCTTTAGTACTTACGATATCCGAAAGTTAACTTACGGAAAATTTATCATCATATTTTGCTGAATAATATTGTTTGCCCTAATAAGTTTTTAAAAGCAATAATTCAGCGACGGAGAGAAAAAGAGAGAAGTCTTATATTTTTTATCGAATCGTATTCGATCAATAATAAAGAATGTTTTGTCTTACATGCTATTCAGTGATAGATTGAGAGTTTTTGCAAGAGTAAAATTCTATTGAATACATACAAATCGTATGTTCTCTTTAAAGGAGAATTAGAAAAAATACTGAGACAAAATAAAATAAGTTCTTATATAGCTAAAACAAGCTTATATTATGACGTATTATATGTATTTATGACTTTAATTTCTATTCAATCAATATATTTTTCAATAATTTAAATTATTAAAATAATTTTCAATTTACCTTAGCTTTGTTATTTACATCAAGTCCAATTATCCAATTAAAGTAGTAATATTTGAAATAGTTTATCATTTCTACTTTCTGCAACTCCTAAAGTAGTAATATTTGAAATAGTTTATCATTTCTACTTTCTGCAACTCCTCTTTTTTCTCTCTCTCTATGTAAAATGTTGAATAATTCAAATCGATATATATAATAAATTATCACATAATGTAATTAATTGGAAAAATAAAATTTCATTACAAAATTAAATAAAAAGTACCTTTCAATTTAAACGCAAGCAAAATGTATAAAACTACTTAAAAAATTTTTAAAAATTTGGAACAATTAATGAATTTGTAAAAAGTACAAACAGTAAATGAAATTATTGCGTAATTTTAACGTTGCATTAAATATTTTTTTTATATCATAATTAATCAATTTTTTTTATAGATACATCATTTCATTCAAGATGAGATTTTTTTCGACGAAATATTGATGCAAAATATTTGCAATGAGACATGTGATGTATCTTCTTGAAGAAAAAGCTTCTTGCACGACTTTAAAGTCATTTATCATCATAATTACATAGCTTTGTAAAAAATGTACTGTCCTGTGATAGAAACGTATACATTATCTCCCACCATAAATTTCTACTGCATTTAATGTCGTTGCAATAATGATGTTAAAATATAATTGCAGTAATCCATTATTTCAATACAACAATATAGGTTATAAAATTACAAAATTATATTTAATTATAAGGATTAATTATATCCAGCATACATATATATATATATATGTTCTAATATAGTAAGTTTTAGTAAATTAACAATGCAATCAATAAAAAGGGCCGAATTCATAATAAGCAAAATTTTTAACAAAACAATTTAATGACAGAAAATTTTCCGAAATAAGTTTCCGCGTATTAAGATTAAAATGGCCGAAATTTAAAAAGAATTTCTCTCACATATTCTTTAAAACTGGCCTAGCAATTTTTCTTCTCGAGAATACCGTAGTACAACTGATTTATCTTACCAATCTCGAAGCTAATCACCTGCTTTTCCGAGCAAGAGCTAGGAGGATAGTTAAAAACAAAAGACTAAGTATATCTTAAAAATTCTCGGCGTACAGCGCTTAATGTGCTGCATCGTACCACAGTAAATTCCAGCGACGTACTTTATCTTCGCTATTGATCAACAAAAAATTGTTGTACATCACATTCCACAAATTTTTTATCCAGCCTGCATTGACATCATTAATCTCACTAGAACTATTTTCTATAAGAAATAAATGTTGTATCCGTGCAAATTATCTCATTAACTTATAATATTAAGTAATAAATTTGATGTAAGATTTTGACAAATATTTTTAAAATATTTTATATAGCTAGATATAAAGCGTTTGTTTGAACGACATAGTACAGTAAATAAATACGTTTAACACGTTTATGGTTGTTTCCATCTTTGCTAGTTTCGCCATATGCTTATTGATCTAGATACCAAACTGTTGCCCACGAAATATCCAATATAGGTACAATGTATTATTAGCCACAAATATGTCAAACATATATGCGATAAGGAAATTACGATTTTATGTGAAATTATGAAGGTTAAATTGAAGTTTGGGAAAATGCTTTATATATTGCCTCTATATATTTCAAATGCATGGTAGAACAATAGCACGCAAACATATATCCGCAGAAGAATTACAGCTCCCAGTATAACCACTAAAAAAACTTTTTTTTATAAAAAAAGTGTGTAAAACTCTACCTTTTTATTTATTTAGCAGCACAAAATTAATAATGAGTTTTGATGTATCAATGAGGGTCTGGTTTTCTTAGCGCGATCTCATAATTCTTCCGTTTGACAGAAGCTGTCGTAAAGTAATTAAAACAAACTTTTCGAAATAACTTCCAATTACTAAATAATACTCGTAATTGATAAATAGGATAATTATTTTCCACTTTTTAAAAAGATGTGTTAAATCGATTATCGAAAGTCTCAAAGTATTGTTGCCTTTTTTCCGCGATGCTGATTGGTTTCTCGCTTGGCTCACTTTGTATTGCGAAAGTAACCAATAAGACATGAAAATTATTTGCAAATTTTTTGCTACTGTTTTCTTTTAAAAATAATTTTTTTGCTTCAGTTTTTAAAAAGTTGTTATTATTATTATTAACAATTAATATTTGAGCTATTAAGCCTCTCGTAACTTTTTAAAAACTAAAACAAAATAATTATTTTTGCTTCTAAGACTAATTTTTTTGCTTTAATTTTTAAGAAGTTACGAGAGGGTCGATAGCTCAATATTAAGTAATTATTTTCAAATAAAAAAACAAATTGGATAAAATACTTTTGTTTTCTAAAATCATATAAAGATTCTTACGCAAAAATCTATCAAATCTTTTGAATCGAGATATTTTCAATTGTCTCCTTGCGATCACTTCTAGTTTGTTCGTTTGACGTTCTTCAGTTCCACCGAAATGCGAAGCAACCACGTCTAACATCTTGCCTTTGTTCTTCGGACTGTGCAAGACTATCGCAGGACGATCGGAAGATGCCTTTACTTGCGCTCAATAAGGCAAAACGAGCAAAATGTTCAATGGCAAAGAAACGAATTTCGCATCCTTCCTTTCGAGATCGAGACGATCTTCTCTCGCTTCTCAAGGTATCGTACAATATCAAAAAAAGTACGGTCGAAAATTGCGGATGTGAGATTTGACCGAAACTATCAACAAACAAGTTTAACAGAAACAATCTGTGATCGAGTTTATTATTAGATAATACTATATTATAAAAGTAAAAAATAATACAATTTTTTATAAATTAAAATACACAAAAGTATATATGTATACACACACACACATGCGCGCGCGCACGCACGCACACAATATATAAGTGACAAACTACAAAAAAATTCAATTATTTTGTAATAAATTAATTAATTAAATTTCGAGGCAACGATGCTTGAAACTGAAATATTACTGTATCACGGTTTAACATCAAATTTAAAGAAAAATGTGAAAAACCTCACAAATTAATTTAATATTTTTAGCATGCAATATTCATCAATTTTATCGGGCAACCATTTATTTGACTCATACAATTTTAATGTGTACAGCACTGCTGACATTTTCTATTGAATAATACTGCTTCAGATGGGTGAAAATATTTTCGTGGCTGTCATCATTAAATTGAATTTTTCGGAAGCTGTCGTCTGTACCGAAACTACTCACGAAACATTCGAATATGCGAAATGATGATATATCCGTCTCTGAAGGAGAATATACGTACATGAATGTCGATTTCACTTGTAGCCGTATATTCACGCATGAAAACTCTCTGATAATAACATCCAGCTCACGTGCCATATTATTTCGTGCACACTTGGAAAATAATCGATATCGTGAAAAATAACTCATAAAATTTATATAAATCAATATTTTACGATCCCCGTGAGATCGTACATCGACGATGCACGTCCCGTGAACGCGATGTCCGTTTCGTGTGCATCATTCGCATTAGTGTCATATCCATAAATGTAAGCTCCAAATAGGCGATTTAATAAATTACGCATAATGCATTAGAAGCCATTGCCAAAAAAGGGTCATAATGAATGAATAATTACATTCCAAATTAATTGGGTATAACGCGGTATGCATTTGATTTTATTTCACATTCGTTTTATAAAAAATGAATAAGGATCGATCACATTAGATATTGCAGAGAGACAAAATATTCTAACTAGAACAAGACAAAAGATATTTGAAGATAATGGACATTTCCTGGATAGGTAATTTTAAAGCTTTTTATTAAATTAACGCTTTTTATTAAAGCTTTTTATTCTGTGTAATGATTTCTTGAATAGAAATTTTAGAACGTTCTACTTGTAAAAAAGCTTCCTATTCAATAATCTTGGAGCTATTGTGCATTACATTTTTTAATTGAATCGTCACCTTTTACAATGCAGTTTCTATATACAGATTTTATCAAGCAATGAACTTGACTTTTTAATAATTTTAATAATTTTTAATAATTACAATATTAATTAAAATATAATTTTCATGTTTTCAATTATTTATTGTAATTTAGCTGTATTATTGAATGGAGTTGTGTAATTTATCAGGCTTTCTCAAATTTCTTATTAATTTGCGTTAATTAATATAAAATCCTCGAATAAAAATCCAACAGTTACAAAAGCCAAACAAATTCTGAGAATTATTTTAACAATATATATGTATATCTCGAATTTATTTTTATTATTTAAAAATTATGTACTTTTATAAATTCTATGTAAATGCTAAGGAAGTAACTACATCTACATACTCAAAAATCTATGTCACTGTGGAAGGAGAAATCTAGTTTCCCATCTCAGCGGTATACCTCGGTATGCGCGAGTCTAACAACTTTCATAAGTGAAACGGCGCCTCTCGTCTTAAAGCGTTAGCAAGACTATAAGTCGCGCAACAGGCGTTTCCGCCACACATACATGTATAATGAATAATCTATTGATGCGTTTGCATGTCAAACGCGATAAATCTAATAATAGTTACAAAATTTCACGTTCTTTCATGTTCGTGTAAATATATTGAAAGTACAACGCGTTAGCTCAATGTAAAAGAAAGATATAACAACAAATAAAAAAAATATATTTTATAGAGCTCGCTTATCGTTTTAGCCATTAAACATAAACATTAAATTTCATATTTTATGCGCAAAAATGTATCATATCACGAAGGTTCATGTATCTATTTTTTATAGTTTATTAAGTAAGAATACTTTCATAAGCAGACGGGGATAAGGGTCGCACAGTTATATAGACTCAATTATTCAAGTCCACAATAAATCTTGTATGAACTCTATAGAAAATTCGTAGCTCCATCTTCTCCACCAAGATCGCCGAAACTTCGACGGTGTGTACGTTAGAACAATACACCATAAATAATACCCACAAGCGGCAACGCCTATTATTGATCCCTCGTGTCCGAAACAGAGCATCTTGTACGTTAATAAAGATCTTCTACGATTATTAAATCAATATATTATAGTCATGTCTTTCATATAGTATTAGACATTAATTTATTGGATAGCTCATTTTACTTTTTAATTAGATGTCAGAGTTTTAAAAAAATACAGGCACAAATTATGAGATATGCGATTACAATTTAAAAAAAGTATCCTTTAAAAATTAATATATAATAAAATATATACATGCATAATATGTTTTAACTTTTCAATTTTTTCCCTCATTATATTTAAAAATATCTCTCATTAATTTAGATGAGCTCTCGTTTTAAAGCCATATACACATATAAGTCCATATAGTATATACCATTAGATTATTACAATCGTGTTCGCAACTAAGCTTTCAGAATTTCTTCATAGCAATTCGCCCGAGATATAAAAAAATTAACGAGGATGGCAAGAGGCTAAGAGAATTTTGTGATAATATCTCAAATATCTGTTATATACATCGCTACAAATGTTAAAGAACAAAAAGCGAAACATAGAAAAAAAGCAATTGTACAAAGAACACTTATCTCTCCTATTATTACGTATACGTATATGTAGTTGATTTTTTTATTTATTACACAAAGTAATTTTCTTAATTAGATACAAAAAACTAAGTAAAAAAAATATAATGTTACACATAAATGTAATATCATGAAACTGCTTGTCACACAAATAAGCAATCTGAAATTAACATTAAATTAAATTTTCTAGATGTGTAAATGATACGCCAGATGAATCCACATTGAGTAAACGTTTATGTATTAACTGAGGCAATCTCTCTAAGTTGCTACATCATCAACAAATGTCTATTAATTTGTATGCCTGAATTCTTTTCAGCGAGAGTATGCAATTGTACTTTGATACTATGTGCATTTAATTAACGTTTGTTACCTTCGATTACTTCTCGTGGTGATTACTTTTACCTAGATTAAAATCCTGCTGCTATTTCGACAATAATAGCAGCGAAATAATTCAGAGTAGCGCACACAATTTCAGCGGCTCTCTCATCGTTCAAATTACCAATAAATTTATCTACCTCGAACGAGCGAGAACACGTTGAATTATCCGGGATTGATACGGAAATAAAAAGCAAATAGCTCGCTAAAATCTGACGAAATTAACGTCCGTGCGCCAGATTATCGATCGTTTAACGAATTAACCGAAGATTTATTTTCTAATAATCTAATAAATCACGTCGTATCTCTTCAATAAATTTCAATATTCTATCGGCTCACTCGAAAAGCGACATTACCCCGTCAACGGACAAAGGACAGAATGTCGTATGTGCATCAATATCGTAGTTGTGTCGTACCTATGTATCGACACAACTACGATATTGATGCACATACAAAGGATAGCGTTACGCATTAACGAAACTGCAATACATGCCCCGAAGCCTACAAGGAAGGACGAAATACAACCGCTTTATGCGGTAACGATGCAGCACCATCGATCATTTTCGTGAAATACAGTTACGAGGTTCTCCCTCGTGTCGAGATCCTCTGCACTAAAGATATTAAATTGTCACTTACTGTACGCCATTGCATCTGCAGATGACATTCGCGGAGAGTACAGATAGTAATTCATTAATTAAGCCACCGTATGAGTCGCGGTGTAACTGTATATTATTATGACGCTAAACGCAAAATGAGAAAATCTGCCAGATTTCTCTCTCTCTCTCTCTCTATCTATCTATCTCTCTCTCTATCTCTCTCTTGTAATAATGACTTGTAATGTTACGTTCTTATAAAGATATCTGTAGTTTTTATGAAGCATAAATTTATAATATTATATATGCCTATTCAAATCAAATTTTGTCAAAATTTTCATATTTGTTACTAAATGAAAGCATTGTTATTGATATTTAATCGTTTCTTATCGTTTTTATATCACATCCTAATGATTGTTATATACTTAATTAATTAAAAATTATTATTCTCATATATTGAGAAACCATAATTACAATTTTTTTCAAAAAATATAATATACTTATAAAAAAGACTTTGAATTATTGTTCAAATTGATAGAAAAAAAGCTTCGTATCGTTTAATGTAAAATTCAACAGCTTCGGGAGATGCTTTAAAATATAATGAGAAAAAAGTTCCAATTTTCACAAAGCGCATTATTCTCTTTACACTATAATATTCGATATCGATGAGTGTGACAAAATCTTATACAAAATATCTTATAACTTATCCCTCGTATTTTTTAAAGTCATTATATATATATATAACCGAAAGAAATATAAGTTTTGAAATTCGATATTCAGTCATCGTAGCACCGTACTCCAAATTTTACATCTGTAATACAAAACTCAATCATTGTATCTAACAGCTTCCCTATGGACAATGTTTGCATTTGCTTGGAAGTAATTAGTCACGCTAGTTAAATATTCAATCGAAAGGTGACACTCGGTTAATCTACATCTATTCCCTACGGCGATACTTTGACAAAGATACATCCGGACTTCGCTGTTTCCTGCGAGGTATGAATATACGCTTGCGGCGGTATTTGGCGTCCTATTGTACATACCCAACATCATAAACAAGGATTCACTTTACACGGCCACATTGGCACTCGAGGCAAGCAAATAAACGCGAAATATTAGAAAAGAAGAGATACTTCTTAAGAGAATATTTTCACATTACTAGTGGACGTAATGTTAAATGACTCATCTTAATTAAGTAAGAAATTATTAAGGTTATTAAGAGAAAAGATTATTAAGAAACAACGGAAAAATAATACGTATAAAAGAAACATTTAAAATATATCTTTAATTGCATATGCAAAAAAGTCACCTCTCTCTTTCTCTTTCTCTCTATTCTCATGCAAATTCATAATTATACATTTTTTAATAGTACATCATTTAATTAATGCATGTAATGCTATAAAAAGAAACATTTTTTCCTTCTTATATGCCTGAAATTAATAAAAGATTCTTTTATTCCGATTTATAAGTGCCTCAATTGCAATATGCGAAATGAAAAAGTCATACAAAATTCAAACTTCAACTAGATTTTTTTTCCTGCAAATAAAGGGGCCAAATGGCAGGCTATTTCTTTTCTGGAGAGGGCAGTGTGGCATTGAATACGAGTCAATTTAAATAGTCGAATTTTTTTCATACAACTTGACACTGACGTACGATACGAAGTCATTTCTCTTTGGGGAGGGGGGCTCCCACCTACTTCACCCACAGCTATTAAACTTTTTTATTCGTGTCATATCGATCGAAAAGAACTAAAACCAGTCGACAACCACCAAAGTTCTTTCGACGATTTTAATTTTCCTTATCGACACCATTTTCGTTTTTCTTCCTTAGGAACACCTATAAAAAACTTACCTTTACATAGATACAATAAAATGAGTTCTTGTCGTCTTACGTTTTACAAATTAATCATGAAAGAATTCTATTTTTAACACGTTGAGACTACTTGAAAGTTTGATATGAAGTAAACTATAGTTACTCCATTCTAAAATAATCATCGTTTATGTTCATGGATTATAAAAATGATATAATATAATAAAAAATTTAATATGTTCCTTTCTTTATGATTAAATCAATAAGTTAGCTTTTAATCTGTCAATTATACGCGAACAATTGTTAGAATTATATGAACGTCATAATAAGAAACAATATCGAAAATAATCGAATGATTGTAAAAGATACATATTAGAGAACCAAGATAAAAGTTCAGCGTGTGAAGAGTATATTGAACATATGGTTATCCTTTTCTTTCTTCCATCTCTGGCTTTTTCATTTAGCCTTCGTTTTGCTATGAGATAGTAGCTTTTTCTCCTGGGGAATGGGAACCTTCGCACCTTTTTCTTCCTTTAAGTGAAAAAAGTTCAATCCTTTTACCCTTTTAAGTATATAGCGGTAACACGTGCTCTCTTATGTATCATATACTGTCGCATAGATCGTGGAATATCCTCAGGGTGACACATGATGCAAAATACAGGGTGCACATGTGCAATAGTAAAAAATGCATATAAAGTTAATTCAAGTAAAATAACAAATAATTTGGATACAATTTAATTACTAAAATGCATCTGTTAAGTTGCGCGAGACAGCAATTTTGCTCAGATAATATAATTAAAGGATCAGAATCTTTTGCAAATAGGAAAGCTTACACGTGACGCTAACATAGTGTTATTTATATGGTAGTCATATTGCGCTAACTTAGGTGAAGTAGGTATATACTGCTCTCTCCGAGAAACTGTACGTCTCGTGGTCTCTTAAGGATACAAATGAATCCCGCGAGAGGTAGCTCTTTCAGTAACACATGCGCATTTTACAGGTGAGTCCATTCGAGAAAACGAGAGATAAAATATTGGCGTTTCATAATATCTTTTGCAAAATAGTAATGTATTCGCCCCGCACTTCCAGACTGATGGACTTCATCAGTTCAAAAAAGAGAAGAAAAAAAGCAAAAATACATACAGACATCCCATGTCGACGTTGCTAGCGAATCAGCCAAATAGGAACAACAAGGTACAAAGAGAATACCGTCGCGAATACGATCACGTAATGCATACGAACATGCGATACGTCGATGCATTTTCTGAAAACCACACGGTCTTACCGTGCTGAAAACTACGGAAACCGAAAATGAGAAGATTCGTTCGAAGGAAATACATACAGCTTACAAATTAATATTGTTCAATGTTTTTAATAAGAAACCATAATTATTGTTTAACTTTACGTTTTTAATAGAACTTGAGATTGAAAATTTGAACGATATGATAAAGAACCTTGATTTTACGTGTATGTGTCAACATTATTATGATATAAATCTTATATCTATTGACTATGGTTGATAAACAATCTCGTCCCATTGTATTGCAAATAATGTTGCAAATTTGAAATATGAAGATAACAGAAAAATGATATCAAGAAAGATAGAATCTTTCTGTATACACATCTCTGTTTGTATTCTCTTCAGATTCACTAAATACATCAGTGAATTTCAGAAAGCAACTCGTTATGTGCAAACATCTTTTGTTGCATATTATAATATCTTTATATAATTAAGCTTATAGTTCTCTAATAATTATTATATTTCCATTTCATTTTGTTACAATTCCGCGAGTTGTATTAAATTTCTATAATAATTTAAGAAATGCATCTGTTAATAAATGTGTTTAATAAAATATGTAATCGAATAAAAAAAATATATAAGATTATTATTTTTTATGCTTTACGCTGTATTCTTTTTCACTTGGTACAATAATCTGTTTTGAAACATTCTTTTTGATACATCTTTCTATTCATTGCGTGTGAAATGCTGTAAAAGGAAAACCTAAGTCAACAGACATTTTGTATTTTATCACATAAGTTACTGGTAAAGTTTAGTGAGCATGTATATTCATTTTGTATCACATCATAAATATCGGCACGAGTCTCGCAAAATAAAAAGTAACGAACATTATTTCGAGACAGAAATCTTATTCTTAGTTACATGTTTCCAGATCAGAAAAATATCACATTGCATTAAATAAATATCACTAATGTCTAATGATGATCGAAATGCATATTTTCATAGAAATAAATATATAAATAAAATATATACTTAGATAATAAATATTATAGTTTGGAAAAAAGTATCTGTTAAATTTGACCATGCACCAATTTAAGTTTCATGAGAAATTGGCGTAAAACTTGCTAACGAAGAACCTAGAGCAAATCAGACTTCTTTTCTTCTCGACTTGTATCGGAAACTCCAACGATTGCAAATAGACAACCACGTTCGCGAAGTAACGAACTGATGATCGATTTTCGAAGCATACCTAATAAAAAAAAAAGCAATTTCGAGTACATGAATAAGCACAAAGTTTGCCTATATATATAGTGATTCTTAACCTGCAAAAAATTAAAAAAAAACTTAACAAAAGGTGCTTTGCACTTTAGCGATCCTTTCAACGAAATTTCAACATTACGTTATAACTCTGAGTAACCAAGATGATATCGATTCTCTTGCCTCTCTTTTTTTTCACATGTAAAGTATATAAACATTATACATACACACATATATATATATATATATATATAAAATATGAATTTAATACTCGTGTAAAATATGATAGGGTATTTGATAAGTTTTGAAAAATAACATAATACATGCAGGAATTACGCCATATCTTTCTCACTTGTGACATGCAAATAATAGCGCAGTGATTTTGCGTATGCAACAATATGCTGTACGCAGTACTTAGCAAAAAAAATATTGCGCAAACTTTATTATCATTTTGATGTATTCAATGTTTTATAAGAAAAATTGGTAAATATTGACAAAAACGAAGGTAAATATTGACAAAAACCTATGTTTAAATAATAACGCCCACGCGTTATTATTTAAACATAGGTTTATAATAAAACTTAAATTTTAGTCCCTCTCCCGCCCATACGTTATTATTTTCATGTCCTCATGTCCATTCATACTATTATATACTATTATCGCGCACCGAATTTAGCAATTAAAGAGTAAAATTAATTTTATTTGTTGGAAAAAATGTATATATATCACAAATGTATAAATATCACAAGGAATAATCATAAGGAATAATCGCATTTGGAGTTTTCTCTGGGGTACTTCTCGTAATCGCGTTTCGAAGAGGAACGTGACGATATACAACATCAGTGTAGTAACGTTGGGAATCTTGTTTACGTAACATATTATTATATATGTATAAATCGCGTGCCAGATAAAAATGTTGTCTCGCAAATATATCGTCAAGATACATCTGCAATGTTAGCGATAGAGAAATGATAAGAAGAGCGTAAGATCGCCATAAATATGTATGCATTCGTTCCATCAAGTGATTCCTCTTACACCCGAATCTTTGATAAATTACTCAACATTCAAAGGTCTTAAGCAATATTCAATGTACACTTTTTATTTGATAGATGTATCAAAAAGTCAAATGATCTTACATATATATGTATATGCAATATTTCATTCCATATTTTATTCATCTTTATATACTTGTTATTAATCTTTCGTAAAAGCTATGCTTTTTCTTTTACAAATCGATCAATAGGAGTGCATGCGTAAGTCAACGTTGGGCGGCTTTAAGAAGGATTGCGCTGAGAAATCGGGGTTATAGATTTATAAATCTATTGAGAGGTCAAGTGTCAAGTGGATTTTGCCCCGCGGTTTCGGCAGATTTAATTTCTGTATTTTTCCAATAAGAGAGGGATCTTATATAAAGACACAATCTCGGATCCGTTTCTTTAAAAAGATATAACAGAAAGATATCTCGGTGATAGATGCTCGATCGCTATATGATTTTTATTGAACATATAATTTTTTATTGAATATATGATTAGTGACATATCGATGGTTATTTGTCATATGTTTTTTTCTGATTTAATCCATTCTCGAGTGAAATGAAGATTCACACAATGTGCGGACGCATTTCCGTCTCACGTAGCTTTGTCCGCATAGCCGTCATAAAAATTTATATCCGTATGATACAAGCTTCAGCACTCACAGTCCAACTGCGCCAAAGCAAACGTGCCATCGATTTGTCGTTCACGACACACTCAATCTTGTGCTCGATAGCGCGGCCAGTTTCTCTGCCATCTGAACGCTATCGTGGTCGAATTTAATTTGTCCATGTCAGGAATCACATAGTAACCGGCCGATTTCGAATGACACAATCGTTCGTTTCGTTACAGCAGCATTGCAACTGTCCGTTTCGGTTGTAATACAATGGCAACGAATCACGATTCTCGAGCAAACGCGTCAAAATTGTTCTGTCATTCCTCTACGTCCTAATGGTGATTGGAAATCCATCTAACTTCCACTGCTGCTCAAGGATTTACAAGTAATTAATTCGATTAATTAATCTAGTTTAATTAATTAAATATGCAAAGCATATTATCATATAAAATAAGATTTATATTATCATATAAAAACGTTAAGAGACATGAAATTTGTGAATTGAATTGCAAAATAATAAACGAACGTTTTTTACCTTGACAGAATGTTAAATTCATAAATTTTACTCGTTATCGCGACATTTTCGTGTATAAAATTCTTGCTTAAAGTTCTCGTCATGATAGGGCACGTGTAAAAGAATCTATAGATAATACAAAATCTCTCGATGCAGGATACCTCGAAGAATTGCAGTATCTTACAACTGTATCTGATAGTCATGTAATATCTAGTCGCTTTAAAAGATAAGACACTTCTCTCTCTCTTTCTCTTTTTCTCTCGTTGCAATATAAGAATAATCGACTAGAAACGTTACTATGAAGCTGACATTGACGTTGAATCTTACGAAATTGCCACACTTCAATGTAGACAATTAATGAACCACTCTTGTATCGGTTCAATTCAGGTTTCACGTATTGAAAGGAAGTTATCCGTCCCGAAGAGATTTCGTCGGCTGTAGACAGGAAGGAAACCTAGCCCTTTGAATGTCGCATTTCCAAGGTAATTGCGTGGCAAAAGGTGGCCTAGTCTGCATCGCATCTGTCGACGATGCACCGACGGAAAGGGTTTAGGATGGAATCGAGGAGGAGCTGGCGAAATTATGTGCGCAGAAAGAGCGAATCGAGCTAAGCTTCCAAGCGAGAATTCAACAAACCGTGATCCATGCTATTAAAGGGAAACTGCTCGAATATCTTTCGACTGTCTGCGACGTATTGGTTTTCGATTTTTATTCAATAGTCTTGATGATAATCAACGATGAGATGTAATCAGTATCACCGTTAATTACATTTCTAAGGTCATTAAGGATGAGCACCTTTTATTACAAACGTAATTAAAGCCGCATAATTCGTCTTTGATAAGCAAATGCGCGAGAAAGCCTACCATCTTGTAGATGTCTTCGTCGTTTAGAAGCTCATAAACTTGCCATTATACTGCTAAAATTTACATAACTAATGTTTGCTCAATAAGATACATGTGCGATACCGTAATAATTGACATTTACTTTTTACGTGTAACATAACTAATATTATTCGACAATTTTCATTCAAACTACGTTTCCCTTCGAAAAGAAGACCTTATATTTTTCTCAGTCACGCTCGCAGCTTTCAGAGGAACTTGAGAATTACTCTCATAGTCCGCGACATCCATCACGCGAGTATGACCCAACATAAAGTGCATATTCTTTTCGTTCGTCTGGGAACAAAAGATAGCCTTTCCTACAGAATCACCTTGTAGCTACGTGAAATTTTTCATGAAAAATATCAGCTATGCTTTAAAGCTTGCTATAATCACATTCGGTGGACGGCAGCAGTTTTCGAAAAAAGTTGTGTATTTCATTCAACGTGCTCATGAACGATATAAGATTTAAAACTACTACCGTCAGCGATTTTACTTTAGGTGGCCCTAACGTTTAGTTCAATCAATTCATTCAGGCCGATTCGGTTCGGAAGTTTATGTCCCCGATAAATCCATCGGATACTACCGTAGTAGAGCCTGGTCGCTCTATATTTTCCGCTTATAAATTGGAACTTCCGCGACGTTCGGGAGACTCACAAATAAATGCACCAAATTCCCGAATAGCCCCTAGCGTTTTTAGTGAGAACTCTGTGGAACTATCAAATTCTCAAGTTGTGCTTTAAACCTATCGCTCCCACGATAGATACAAAAGCAATACAGCGTGTAAGTTATGAATACGTGATTCTCAATATTAATCATGAACATTTTATTATAAAATTTTAGAAAAACTCCAAAAAATTAGAAAAATATAATTATAAAAAAATTTTTCAATCTATAAATAAATTGCAGAATCTCTACAACGTTAATAAACATGTTAGTAAACTCTTTATAATTAGATATTCTCAATATATTTTTGTAAACAAAAATTATTTTAAAAATTTAATATTGACAAATTTTTTCAAGTTTCTTTTATAAACTTATGCGATTAAACAAGTAAAAAATATGAAGCTGAGATAACTGAAGAATCTTTGAGATTATGGATTATGATGTTCTTCTATATGTAAAAGATTTATTATGTATGTAATATACTGGCAAGTTTATTACATTATCTGGACTAAATTATGGATTATTATAATCCGGATTTGCTGTGGCAATTTACACTTTTATCGATATCGTTTCCTATAACTGAAATTTTTTTCATGTTGTAAAATATAACTTCTTGATATAACGATCGTTCTCGATAGAACGAACTTCTAGTTTTCGTATATGATGATATATGGCAATTACATTGGCAAATATTTCGCAATCGTCTCGTTTCTATCTTCAAAGAGAATTTGAATAAAAAGTTTGAAAAACAACATATAAGATAAGTGAAATTCTACAATCAAATAATGTTAATAATTTAATTATAATATTATTAATACAAATTATACGTAATATTAATAATATGAATTAGTAGCATTATATTACTACAATAGATTAATGCTTATGTTACTAAATTAGCGCAAAATATATGCTAACGGAAACATTTTATAATAAAATGTATAAATATACCTACATATTATATAAATTAAATAAAATTAAATAATAGCATTCTGATTATTTAAATTTAGTCTGATCCTTCACCTTTATTTTATGACATCTTTCCTGACAAACATAACTGCCATTTGTCATTTTTTTTCTCTCTATCTTTCTAAGCTGCTCATAAAATTTAACATACATATAAAGTAAATTATTTCTCAAATTTCGAAAAAAAATATTGCTTAAACTTCTAGTAGATTGAACTAGGAAACTTTTATGAAACTATGCTACCATGTAACATGTAACTACTACTGATCCACAACGCTTTATTGCCGATTTACAGCGATCAAATATAAAATTGTTTTCAACAACAAAATTTCTAAATAACAGAGTTTTCATGTCTGTACATATCTTGTTCATATTTCACGATAATAAATTTAAAATAAAAGAAGTTATTCTACGATGATAGTTCATTATCTGCATCCATTTATTTATAAAATTTCTTGCAATGATATAAATTTAACAAATAAATTGAGGTCAAACGTTTCGTAAAATTAATCGTTCCGTGGAGGTACAGATGTCATGAAGCACTGTGCTATAATATTTTAAATTAAACGTTTGAAGAACTGCAGAAAATCTGCCACTATAATATTTCATCTTAAGGGAATATAAAAATTAGATAAGAATATAAAATATTTCGCAACTTCATAAAACCAGAGAAGCTTTCTTCACGTCAAAATTCACAAAATTTTCAGTAAATTATATGAAAGCAGCTTATTAGATCAGAAATTTCGGCGATAACGTAATTTTTATAAGATGTATATCTAAATAAGTTTATATAAATTATATAAAACATTAAACATAGATTGAAAAATTCTGTTATATCATTACAATGCTTAGTACACATCATTACAAAATAAAAATAAACGAAAAAGAAGGGAAAACTATTGAGAAATCAATACTAAAAAAGATAAACGTGTATATATGTATGTGTATATGTGCATGCTGTATATACTAAAACACGTATTTAGTACATATTATCAGTATTATATTCTCACAAATATTATGTTCCAAAAAAATCCAGCATTGTTTTGTATTGCCAATAATTTTAAAACTTCCAGTATTTTTGTAAAAGAGCAACTTTTATGTAGCGTCAATCGAAAGCTTTCAACAAAAAGGTCGCGTCAGATAAAAGTCGTTTCCAAAATTTACGGAGTGACCCGTGAATAATTTCTAGCAAATCTCACACATATAGAAGGCCGATCACGTATTTGTCAAAACTTTTTCAGTTTTCATCATTTTCAATTTCATGAATTTTATCCTATCAAATCTCATCATTTTACGCATTCAAAAAGATAACACGATTACGAAATTTATATAAACTTTTTACTCTTTACTTTTCCACATCTCTCTGGGGGAAAATTATGTGAATAATTCACTCAAGATAATCTCTAATTTTCTCAAGCTTTAACCCTTTACTCGCGATAATACTTGGCTGTATTGTGCATAATTCATATAACGAGACAAGTCATTATTCAACAGTAGTTTTAGTGGATTAGGGTCAAAAATCCCGCCATCATAACTCGTGCTGTCTTTTGGTGGCGATTAATGCGACTTGCATAAATTAGAAGTTCATCATATCGGAGAACTAAGAGCAGCGTTCTCGATTTTACTGCTACATTCCGCAGACTTGGCTCGATCGACTTCGAATTTGAATCGGCAAATGATGGTAGGTATGATAAATGGCTTTAATTCCGCCATAAAACAGTTCTCTACTGAGTGTCGCATATAAGTTTTCAAAGTATTATACTCTTATTTTAATAATTTGTTATATTAAAAAAAATAAAAAGTTTAATATTATAATGTTAAAACTAAAGATGAAACATGTATAAAAATATTTTTTATTAATCTCTAAATACAACTCAATGTCGAACTTCTTTAAATTTATTATGCCCGATATCAAGTATCGTAAATCAAAAGAGTAATTATAGAAGAGCCATAAAATATAAGAAAATAAATTAATAAAGATAAAATATTTTCTTTATTTTATTTTTTTCTTTATTTATTTAATTCATAATTTTAAATCTATTTAGATAAGTAATTTTGCTATTTTCTAAAGAGATGAAGAAAACTCCTTCAAAATTTTAACATCAATGTAAACATGATAATTACTGCATTTAGAAGCTAATATCTCCAAAAAGCCAAAATTTTTATAATTTACGCTTTGTAATTAGCTTTAAAGAAAAATGTAGAAAATATAATGCAATAATTTAATGTACAATAAACATTGTAGTGTTAAATTAATTTCAATTTTGTAATTACATACTCGGTCGTGATTAGTTTCTGGGATTTTTAATTATGTAATGACGAAAATTACACGTTTTACATCTTTGAATTCTGGGAAGCGATCTACTGCATTAATATGTATTATAGCTTAACTGTGAGAGCAGTGGGTTAATGGAGTGGTGGATTGGTGCTTAGCAAGCGGGCCGTCGTCTCGAAATGGAACTTTAGAATTAGAAAAGTCTTTCCGGTGACTACCTCTAATCTTTCAGCGGCACTTGAATGCGTAAGTAGTTTCCATCGTGCGAACCAATTACGGCGAAGAGTTGCGGTTATTCTATCTTTAGTGGTTATCGGTCCTCTATGACTATTCTCGTGTTATGTATATTACGGGTACATTTGTATTAGATAATGCTAATGCAGTCAAGATAGAATAAGCAATTTTGCATATTACATGGAAAATGTGAAAATTTGAATGACGCTCTCTTGTATATCTTTTACAAATTTTATTTTGAGAAATTACAAAAAAAAACAATGTAATACCTCATTACCCCGTGTTCTATACATTGCTTTTGATAAAAAGAATTTTACATGTATGAAAAGAAAACTGTAAAAACGATAAGCTAAAATTGAAAAATAGATCATTTCAGAAATAATTCGAGCCAAGAAATTTTATTAATTGTTCATGAAATCGTAAGAGACAAGGCTTTGCACAAAGCCACGAATTCACGTCCTCAATTATTTGTACATAAAAAATATTGTTTATAAAGCCAAACATGAGCATCAACTAACGAGATCGTAAGAAAACTATATACAAAGTTATACATTTCCTCCATATAAACCAGGCTCTTATGTCATGGAAAACGATTCAATCGTTTGTAAATATACTGAAAGAGTTTCTACCTTTATTTCCGTAACATCTCAAAAATCATCCTTCAGGCTTGTTCACCAATCTCTTCTGAACGTATCAAATCGATGAACGAATATCGAGATTTATCTTGATAGATTATTTTTATAAATATTGTAAAAGGAAACGTGATATAAAATTTATAATATTAGAATCGATATTTGTTTGTCAAAGATGAATCAAGTAACACCATTAAAATATAATTATAAGGACAAATATTAGAAATTCTAAGGATATTATAAATATATTATAAAAAATTTTCATATTCCTACGTTTATAAAATTATTCAATGTTGTGAAATTTTATTAAAAAAAGAAGAGACTTGCGTTTCACATATAGACGTGAATGATAATATACTCTAATAATACCAATGACATGAAAAAATTTATCATAATCAGACTCGGATGTAGTTTATACGCGACGTCGCATCGCTGTTACTTCCTTCCACCAAACAAGGAAATTTATGACTGAGCTCATGTTCCGAAACCGCATGTATTTACATAGCATGTAGGAAATGACGTATTTGTTCGCTCGTGCGATCCGAAAAGCCGTAAATGTGACCGTTGAATAAAGCTGCTTCCTTCACGTGCAAATTAATCTCACTCACTACATTTTAACTCGTAAAGATAGAGATCTCAAATAAACCGTAGACGACGTTAAGTTTCTAAAGAATAGCAAAGATACGAAAAAACATGAGATAAGAAATTAAGTGTCTGAGATGAAAGATTAAACGAAATCCACATTGCATTGTAAATATTAATGAATAAACAAAGATTTTTAAATTTATATTTATTTTAAATTCTATGATATTGTTTATCCAGAATAAATCAAACAAATAAAAATATTAATAATTACATAAAAGTTTGCATAGATATTAAGTAGCGCATCACTTTTTGTTTAGATTAGCGGTGATGGACGCGCATTTCGCGCGCGAAATTTCTCGTTGTTGTGTATTAAAACATTTTTTAATTTTTGTAAAAATTTAAAATTAAAAAAATTTTTAATTCTTTAATCTTTCTCGATAACCTAACAAATTGTCACAATAATTGTCATACATCTTCAACACAGAAAGCTACTCTCGCAGTACGAGTGAGCCAAGCGAGAGAACCAATCAGCGGAAAAGCTGTAATAATTAAATTTCTACATCTCCTTTCTAACAATAAGAGAGAAAAAAGAATGAATATGACTTATATATATATATATAT
>JAJVSH010000003.1:3054685-3078501 GCA_021460005.1 Tetramorium alpestre | reverse complement strand
AATATTAAAAAAAACGTAACATATACATATATATATACACAATCGAACATATTCAAAAGATTTATAACACATTATATCATGTTGCATTTATTTAATGAGCACTGTTAGAAGCAATGTATATGAATAAGTATCACACACTTTTGGCGTGTGATGTGTGTTCCTCATTTTAAGACGCCTATGTGAATTTTTAAAAAACATGTGAATATCACGTCAAAAATGTGTGATATTCACACATTACTTCTAACAGTGTAGGGTTAATATTTTATTTATCTCATATTAGTGTTATATAAAATTATATATGTATTAACTTTTATCAAATGTCTTTTCAAAACGTAATAATATACTACTATCAACCAAGCAATCAGTAAACAATATTATCAATCTTCATAAATCTAATACATTAAGTAACTACATTGTAAAGTGTTTCTAAGTTTTAAATATCGCTCGTCAATTTGTTAATGTATTTTCGCTCAGGTGTGTACCGTTTAGATGTAATGACACTTATCAATATCGATGTGTTTCGAGAGTAATATGGTGCATTTAGATAATCAACTGTGAATTCGAGCAAGATATATGTTCGCCAACTGGACCACATAATTTAACTCTACCATAGTATTCTATGGACGCAATCATGGATGATATTAGGAAAAGTGCCAAGGATACTTGTATTTCCACAGGTGTTACACAGATATATAATACCGGTGTGTCTCATGTTACTTTTCACTTGACAGAAGACATTACCGTATCTCTTGATAAAGTAGTGGCAATAAATTATTTTTAAAACAATTGCCTATTTAATTTTAGTAATATGCGTACAATTATTAAAATGTATAAAATTTTTAAACCTTTCGAGAATAAAGAATAGAATTAAAAAAGATCGTTATTAAATAAATATTAAACATTCTCCAAGATCATAGCTCTTGTTTAATTATTTAGCTTTTCGGATTCGCGAATGCAATTACATATAGTTAGTTAAAAGTTCCGAAACCACGTACTTTAGGATTAAACCAAAACGTATTTCGGTACGTTCTTATAGACAATACCAGTCGGTTTCTGGTCGCTTTGAAAAGAGCAGGGACGGTGTTCGTGCCAATTTCCGTGCACAGATGCGTGTAATACGATTTCGTTCATGCTGTAAATAATCTTATCGGTGGCCGAGCAGGTGCAAGCAAGTGCCAGTCGGGTATGTACGACCAAATCGTCTCCCTTGTCTAATTCGCGAGAAATCCATTTACCACGTACGCGTTATCAGGATTATCGAACGTGGCTGCAGAAAAATTACGGATTGTTTATCCCTACATTCCAGTACAGTTTTCCTAAGTGAACTAAGCTATAACAATTTTGTATCGAATGATACTGTATTATATCTACAATTTTATGAGCTGCAAGATTTTAGTAGAGATATCGCCTCATGTTTCGTAATTTACCCATGACGCTCTCTCTTTGCACTTTATGTCATTTCATTTCATATTCACCACTTGATGTCATTCTTTTCTTCCATGATAAACAGCAATACGTACCATTTATCTTCACTTCAAGTCATTCCGGACAGATTTTCATATCAGGTTACAGAATGACATGCTAATTTTGCTATGCTATTTTTATCTATTTATATCTATTTCATATTTACATCATATTAAAAAATATACTAAAAATATTATATCGATTTTATTTATAATGTGCTAATAAATTTACATTTGAGGTAAAATTTTATCAGTAGCATGTTAGAACAAAATACCCGCGTATTAGCCTTATTTAAAGGGAATGTTCCCTTCACGTTGTAAGGAGGAAATGCGGTAATGGGGCGTTACGGTTAATTACGGCTGAATTCGTGGAGTACGCCAACGGCGGTAAATCTTAAACAAGTCAATTCCACTAGTTTCCAATCTCATCATACAGATTCTATAATCAAATCTGTTGTTCATTAAAAGTCGCATCACATCATGATCCTGCTGCAATAGCCATATTATAATATTATAACGTGGCCAGAACCCGAGTCTCATGTCTATTCCTGTAAAAAGGCTATTATACAATCGCATTAGCTTAATTCGTGTACATGCACACCGCAATTCTAATTTCGTTAGAATTGCAGTGCATGTACATGTACCCACATATAACCATTGCTAGATACAGATAAATTAATGGAAAATTTTATAACAAAAATATCATAGTCATATTCCGTGACGTGCAATTATACTGCACAATATAGTTATTGGATATATTAGTTAGAGCTTGATATTTAAAAGAAGTAGAAAATAATATGATTAAACATCATATTGCAATATCGCATTAATTTAAAATTAATAAGATAAGAATATCAAATTGCTTCGTAAAGTTTAAAAATATCTCTTCGAAATATTAGGTGCTAGCAATTAGATAATAAGAAAAAAAAAATAGCTAAAAATTATTAAAGTTATGTAACAAAAAGCCGCGCAAGTACGTCTGATAAAAAGTGTTGATACGCTAGCGACATTAATGGCTAAAGTTTAACCCTTTAGTTGCACAAGTATCCTCGGTAGCCATTATACGCTCTTAGATTGACGCCGGTCATCAGCGAGAGACATTAAACTACATATAAAGTGGATGACACGACGCTTTTGAATAGAAATTCTAACTGAAGCACAAAGGACATTTGCACTTCAAAAGAAATTTCACTATAATACTCGACCATACATCAAGATTATGACCGATAACGAAAGTACCAACTACTACTCTAAAATGAGCGTCGTTATTGAGTTATTCTTAGCTTTAATGCTCGTTTCATAGGAATATACTTACAATTTGTGCTACCTTCGCGATGCATTTAACATAATATAACGGTGAGCACGGTTATCCAAAGTTTAATCAAATTTAAAAAGAAACTTTTTATTGCATCTCGGTCGTAATCATATATTGGTGACTAGATGTCAATATCTTTTCGTGTTTTTACATAATATAAAAATATAGAGATGAAGCAATCGTCTCTGTATCCCCATGGGATATAAAATGATAATCAATGCGATAATATAATACACAGAAACAATAATTCATGCGAACAAAGTTATCTGCAACGAAAAAGCAATTTGGTGAAATGGTATTTTCGGAGAAATGAACAGCATGACGCGAATTTAATCCGCCACGCTGGTACAAGCACTGTAATGAAAATTTCTGTAACCAACGTCTGGCTATAATTAAGTGCGGGGGGTCATGGACGTCACCTCGACAACCAATCTTATGCTTCGTTAGAAGATTGATATTTATTAAAAATCACGTATAATTAAGTAAAAATCCAACACACACACACACACACACACACACACACACATATATATATATACTTATCGTTTTTTTCTTTAAATCGCTAATAGTACGCTCTACGTACAGAATATACACTTCTTAATATTGAAGATTTTAATATTTTATGAGCGTAATGTACATCATAAAAGGGTATAGCGTTTACGGCTGAAGCCTCTGGCAAGAATGCGAAGCGTTATTAAGTTTTAATGGACTGGGAATAGGTCATGTATAATATTTACACATGCATATATGTATATTTATATATGTGTTTATTTATATTTTTCTCGTGATCGTAAAGGTAAACAATCTAAAAAAAGAATCTAGAATCACGTGAACATTACTTAGTATTTTAATTAATTTAATTTTTAAGTCTTATAAAAAATTAATTTAGAAATTTGTTATTCTCCATGAATTAACTAAGTATTGACTGTAAGTCATAATTTATTTACCATGATTTACGATATTTCCTCCAACTCTGTTGTAACTATATAATTTTATTTCAAAGGCCTCAATGCGGTTCATAAATCACATTATTTCATATAATTCTTAATAAATACAAATGAATGAAAATAATTAAGAGTATTAACTATTAATTATTGGGACTATAATTGATAAATAAAGATAGAACGCAATATACATTGATTTAAAAAAGAGATTTTTTTTTATTTACTGTACGTTTTTATTTGTAGATTTTTCGTAAGTTTCATTTTTGTAATACGTTTTGTATATTATATTTTCTAATATATTTGAAACTTTCTAGCAATTAATTATCAATTAGAAGCACTTTGAACTATTTTATGATCCTTTGGTATGCTATGACACAATAAGGTATGCGCGCGTGTTCTCATAGTAATATAATAATGCCATAACTCTCACCCATAACTATGATCATAATTCGTATGTTATCTTCGTTGCTCGATTGTACCGTGCCAAGAGTCAACTTTCATCGATATCCAAGAACCATCATATATCTGCGCACGATACCACCAGTATTCGAGGCACGATTCTACAAAGCCGTATCCCGTGTTGCTGGAGGCGCCTTAATAAAAACCATATCGAGAAAAATCCAAAGAGCCCCTTCAAATGGACGCACAAATGTACGTGCACACGAATATATTTCGAAAATACGATATGTGTTTAGATAACGGATCTCGCTATCGATTGGACTAATACAAATTCGTCGTATAATTGGTCGAGATGTTATTTCTGATATCAACTGTAAGTTTCCCTTCTTTTCGAAAAGAAAGCGCTACGATCTCTTATTTTCATACAAAATTAATTTTGCTGCATTTAACATCACTATCATGTTTTTCTAATATGAGCAATCAACGCATGTTTCTTTATTCAAATAATTCACCAAGTATATATATATATATATATATATATATATATATATATATATATATATATATATACTTGGTGAATTATTTGAATATATTATTATTGAATATATTATTTGAATATATATATATATATTCTTGCAAACTTAAAATTTCTTCCATTATCAAATAAAATTCCTCTTCTCTTGTTTGTATTAATTGTTCAAAACAAACTGCCAGGTGTCCCCCGAAGCAATATTTACCTCTCCGGAAAAAAAACGACTTTTTCGCAACATAACACAATTTATCAGCCCTCACGGGCTCATAGATATAAAAAATTTAACAATAGTGCATATAGAAGCATTTACGACCATATGCTACGAGAGTGGCTGGACGCGCGAAGTCTCAAGTCACGTAAATTACCGCGAGGGGTATTATACTTTATTTACTTTCATAATTGCAAAATTCAGATGCATAATTAAAAAACCAAATAATAATTTTTTTTATTGTTGTGCAAGTAACACGGCTACCCCCGATATTAGCGCGTGTTTTATTTTGATACAACATAAAATTCCTTGAAAATATGCTGTTCTCTTCATGAAAAAATATGCTCATAAAAAAATATACGTTAATTATATCTTATCTTTATTTTGACAATAATTTGACTGTATTCATATCGTGAATAAATCACAATTTTATGTTCGCATATTTATAAAGAATGTATAATTGAGACTAATTTCTCAACTAACTTTTGATTTATCGATAACTCCCGGGAAATATGCGGGTTGTGTAACAAAGTCGACGTCGACAAACTTTAGAGTGATTATAACATTTTCAAAATAATGATTATTCGTTGGAAATAGTAGAGGGATACCGCCCAAAATCCAATAACGATCCCCCGTAATATGCACAATCGTTGATGGATTACCGTCGATCTTAAATAATGAAAATTGCTAATCAAGAAGCAGTAGACACATGATAACTTTTTATTACAACGAAAATTAAAATCAATTTTGCATCTTCATAAATAGAATATGATCAATGGTCACGAATCGTTCACTGTATCGAAAATTAAAAATATTAAATTGGAAAGTCATTAGAGAGAGAGAGAGAGAGAGAGAGAGAAAACTCAATATTTTCCTAATAATCCTTCACAATAGTTTATAACATAATTATTAAAAAGCATATAATCTATTTTTTATGACACTATTATTTTATAATAATTCCAAGATATATAACAAATAAATAAAACTCTCAAAGATAAACGAAAAATATCTCTCATATGTTTTAAGATTGAATAGAGTATGTGACGTTTAAGAATAAATATTTGACAGATTGAAATAGATCAATATCCTTCCATGGTAACAGCACTTTGATTGATCCTGGACAAACATTATCCCGAAATTCACCGATTTACTGATAGGAACAGAGTCAACATAGCGATCTATTAAACTTTTTTATAAGATTCAAGCTTTTATAAAATTCAATATTCTTATCAGAAAAATATATGTAATTAATTTGGATTTATAATGATGAAATTTAAAAAGTTTGTTTTCAAATAAAAAATTGATTTAAATTATTATCAATAGAATGAAAAAGATTATTGTCTGTGATAATCAGAAATCTTCTCTTTTATCAAGTTTTTAACAATAAATCTGCAACTCTTCATAAATTTCATGTTCTTCTACGCCAAAATTCTTGAAAGTTATAAAGAAGTACAGGTAAGCGCGCGACCGCACACCGCATCCACGGGAACGAAGCTTGTTAAAATTCACAAGCTTCCGTGTTACGACGCATACGAAAACACCTACTTCTCTCAAACTATTTTCTTCCCTAACTTTCTAGTTAATTTCGCCAAAACTCGAGACAAAAATATGTATACTATAAATTTTAAGTAAACAAAATAAGAAATAAACGATAACGTGACGTATACATTTCAGTGACATGCAATAATAGCAATTTAAGAATTTCTTATACTAAAATTGGTAATTTTTATCTTGATTTTTGTTCTGTGCTTGAAAGAATCTATCTCCTTTACTAAAACGTTCAAGAATCCGAGTTTGCAGACGGTTGCCATCGCATTCTGCAATCTCAGCTATGTTTTAATTATTTAGAGAAATTTGTGAGACAATTTCCGTGTTTGGTACTCAACAACCTCAATTGGTATTTTAACTCGAAATGTTAAGCAGCAATCTGAGGTTTGCGACAAAAGTAGGTATACACTATAGTTGCTGACCTCAGTGACTATATTAATTGCATAAAAATATGTATTAGTATTGTATTAGAAGCTTTTATTATTATAAAAACTAATTGAATTTCTTATTAAAATTACCTATTTTATAAATGACAAAATTAAAATTTGACATACACACATTTAAATAAATCTGTACTTTTGGCTAAATTTTTACTAATATATAAGTAAGGATATATCAGATATGTGTGTGTTTCAATTTTTCATTAGAACTTTAACTTTATTAACTGTATGTATAATAATGTAATTTTCTTTCGAGAAATAAAATTCGTAATTTTACTTTACCAGAAAAGAAATTTTTTTCATAATGCATGCGTCAAAAAAACGCGTTTTATTGCGTGAGAAGGAAATAGAACAATAATCAAGTAATTATAACTCGTCGATTAACTATTTAGCTCTTATATTAGAACGCAGCACAATATGTATATGCTATGTGGAAATGTAGTATTAAAATTTCAGAATACTTTTATGATATTGCTATATGAGGTTTAGCCATAACGAAAAAGTAGGACAACAGTAGATTATCTATCAGAAAGAGCTGAAAAAACAAGGGGGATAAAAAATAATAGCATAATGGACATCGATTCTTAGTAATTGTTAAAAATAATTGATATTGTGCAAGCTTTTGTTACTTTGATCGATATTTACGCTTTTGTAAAAAATATAATAAATATCTTACACAAATAAAATTTAAAAATATAATAAGATTATGTATATCTATAGTATGCAAAATAAGTAAAAAATAATATATTAAATGTATAAGTCAAATAAAAAAATCAATGTTATTAATATTAGATATTAAATTGTTGCTATAATTGGATCTTTTCTTATTATAACGGGATTATTTTTTTCTTATTATTTGTAAAGCAATATACAGCGTGTTCCGTAAAGACAACGCTTAAGAGCTTAATTCGTGAGATTTTAAGACAAAAATCTTAATATCAAAATATTCAGGCTATAATAGTTTTTGAATTAGAAGCGTTTATAATTAGCGAATGAGATAGCCTAAAGTTCGCGCGTTCAGATATAGTACAATAAATGGTGCTAATGATATGAAATTAGCAGCAGATTTCATGTTGCAAATGTAAGCTGTCAAACAACATTTTTTAAAATGTTTATGTTTTATATGTATGTTTTATATGTTTTATATGTATATACAGGGTGTCCTAAAACTTCCGGATATCCTCTTAATGGCAGGTTCCTTAGAAAATTTCAAGACGAAAATCCTAATACAAAAATGTCGAGGGTACAATAGTTTTTAAATGGGAAGCGATTATATTTTACGAATGATAGGGCTGAAATTTCGCGCGCTCAGGCACGGCGAAATAACAAATGCTAAAAGTGCTCCTGTGAACATAATGAGCATTTTTAGCACTTGTTATTTCGCCGTGCCTGAGCGCGCGAAATTTCTGCCCTATCATTCGTAAAATATAATCGCTTCCCATTTAAAAACTATTGTACCCTCGACATTTTTGTATTAGGATTTTCATCTTGAAATTTTCTAAGGAATCTGCCATTAAGAGGATATCCGGAAGTTTTAGGACACCCTGTATATATATATGTATATGTTACGTTTTTTTTAATATTTTCAATAAAATTTTATCTGCACAGTGCATTTGCAAACATTAGTAAAAGCAAACCTATTCTTTCTGTATAAATAATCTCAACAACGATATTGAGAAGAAGAGCGACGGTCAACTTTCGCCTTTAGTATTGTGCATTGTACCACATCTGAGTTCTCCAACATTAGGCTACTTTATTCGCTAAATATGAATCCTTCTAATTCAAAAACTATTATAACCTGAGTATTTTGGTATTAAGATTTTTGTCTTAAAATAATCTCAAGAATTTACCCTTAAGTTGTTACGGTCTTTATGGGACACTCTGTATATATCTACTGTATTTAATTGTCTACCCTTTGATTATACTGCTGACAAACTTTCTTTTTAATATAAATTTTGTTCGATTAACAATCTCATTATACTTGATTAAGACACAAATAAACGATGAAAATAAAACGTAAAAAATTCTGTGCTGTTAATAAAAAATGCGAACGACGATATTACAAAAGGTGTCAGTATCCTTATCGTCTTCCTGAATCACGTTCATCTTCAAACAGAACGAAGCTGCTTTTAATCAACAACGAAAGAGAAATAAATGCAAAGCGAAAGTGTAACAACAGACATTGTATAGAAAATGACATACCAGTGATTAAAAACAGCATCGTTATTTCACTATTTCTCAAGCCTAACAATGAAGCTTGATAATCCTGAAGAAATATAAATATTCTATGAATACTTTAAAAATAATACAATAGGAGAGAAATATTAATAATAATAATATAGTTGTTTCGTAAAAACACGTGGAAATTAAATTTACAAATTTCTACAACAATTTTGTTGTAGAAATTTTGATATATTTATAATTACTTCTAGCGTGGCTTACATCTTCGTCGTGTATCATTAACGTTCCTTTAATTCCATGCGTCTTCACGCCCTACTTCGCTCATAACAGCTCTATATTGCTATGCGAACTCGAACATGCGAAGATTTGCAAATCCAGTTGTCCCTGGGGATGTATTTCTTCTTTTTCTCTCTCTTTTTGAATCGTTGCAACAAGCGCGAGTGGTAACGAATCAAACGTAAATCTGCGGCAAAATTATGGAAATGAATAGCGGAGCATATTTCCATACAGATTGGTTCCCACGTTCCTCAACTGAACTGCTCTATTTTTTCTGCAACGTGACGCTCGATGTCGTAAAACGACATTCGTCAAAATGATTTAATTGTAAAAAAATTATGTGACACACAATAGTTCGATAGTTTCTGTAAAACCGCAGAAGACAACCGGTTATTGTATTTCGTTGGAAACTACAAGTGACATCGAGTCACAATGAAAGAGCTGATGAGAGTGATAGATTCGTTTACTCACGAGCACGCGATTGTAATTAAACGGCGTAGAAGCCGTAGAAGCCGTAGAAATCAATAATTCAGTCTTCTCGAAAACGACTTTCCGCTTGTCTTTATTATTGTAGATTGTTAGAATGACGGGGAAACTTAGATAATTTTAAAATCGAATGCAGATCAGCCGGGTTGGTACGTAATAAATCGGACAAGTATATCGACCATCTGCCTCAGTGGACGTATAAAAGGCGGATTACGAGAGGCGATGCATTCCCTAACCGACGTAGATAAAAGCACGCGCGCATTCGTCTTCGTATTCAATTTATCCAAGTTCTTTCATTCTGATGACAAATATTGGATAACAGTAAATCGAAATAACGATAAAAGGAAAAAGAATAAGCAGATACTAAAAATATTAACTATGTTTATATATGTATAATTATTTCATATACATATATGTATATATAATAATTACGATAGAACATGAAATGATATGTATTTTTTTACTGAAATAAAATTTAACTATTCAAAATAGCCGTACGTAGCTATCGTTCTATTTTAATTAATACAAGCTACTATTCACGAGTTCTATTCATGAAAACAAACGTATAATTTTTCATTTGATGATATACATATGTAACTAAACTTTCAAAGTAAAAATTTAAATTTTCAAAAAATAATAAAGGAAATTTAATCTTTTATCAATCTAAAATATTTATCATTTATTAAATTTCACATAATTAAAAATAGAAAATTTATTAATTTTTTACTTAGAAAATCAACAACGTATTGGTATCGATAGATCGAGAATATTATCCATCATTTATGTTGGTCAGTACGATTCAATTCGATATGGTATAAAACTATATATTTCCCTTTCATCAATCTGGGACCTTCTCATAGCGTCGTTCGATAAAAGTATCCCAAACCCGGTCAGGTATTACCGTACTACCGGCTACAATTATCAGCCGGAACATGCCCGTTAACGAGGAAAGCCTTTCAAAGGCAACACAGAGTTTCGATTAAACTTTGTAGGTGCTCCCACAAAAGAAAGATACGTATTTTTCTCGATACGCTAAGAAACTTATTTACTATTTCGTATCAATGAAAGAATTGCTTGAAAAGTTTTCTTCTAATTCTTCATCTGCAACAAATTTCTGATAGTTTCTCCGGCGTTTTACTTTTATTTTACAATATTACAGATACTTTATTGCCAATATGAAATAATCAATATATACGGATATATATATTAATATATAGAGACAAAAATTATTTGTATCTGATATATATTTTAATATTTATAATATTAAGTATATCGTGATATTATTTATTATTTATATTTATATATACATATGTACAGAATAACAGATAATTTAACTTTCATTACAAACTCCTTAATTTAACCGGAAAAGATTGAAAACAGGCGTTATAAAACTTTCTAATATACTGCATTCCTTATTGTGTCATTTGCTACACGAACAAATGGGATTGCTCTTTCAGCGACGCGGGAACGTGCAACATAAAATCGGTAGTTGCACAGTTTATGTGACACATTTAACTGCAAGCTCTTGCAAAAGCGAATCATTTCATATCATGTATACTTGCGATATTCTATCAAGTTAGAAGAGAAATATTAGATTATTTTAAAGAATTCTATTTTTGACTCTTACAAAATAAACAAAAAGTTCTATAATCTCTGTATAAAATATATAATTAATAAAAATATCGAGAATATGAGATACGTGTCTTGTAGTCTGTTAGCACATCAATGGATTTAAGTCAATTTTCGTTCGTAAATATTTGTGCTACATGGTTAAGTCCAAGTTTAGAATTTAAATCAAAGATGGACGTGCGTCTTCTTGCAAAGTATATATAATCTCGATTTCTGCTAAGTCAAGAATCGTGATGTACATTGTTTATTTAACATGTATTCTATACATAATAAGATTACTACTTTATTCTGTATGATAAAGAAAATACGAAATGTAAACAAGAATATGTATATTGAAATCTTTAACTAGGTAAATATCTTGTACACTTTAATAATTTCATATCGTGCAACGGTGCAAGTTACTTTAAATCTTAATCGGATTCCTTAATTGCAAGGAGACTCACAGCTCAAAAGTAAGGAGGACCAAAGAGATTTTCATCTCGATTAAAATGAGACTCAAAGTGATTTAGCGAGGTAATTGCAACTGACTCGTTAGCATCGGTCGATGCGGGGGTCCCGCGCGTAGAGCCCTTTTAGTTGAACGGTACAGTGGAATGCATCGAAATTAGAGAACCGCATCGTCCGCAGGCAATAGTAGCGCATAGTTGTGAATCCGTTCGAACATTGTATTCAAATCAAATTACAAATACTGTATAAAATCGCATTACAAATAACGACAAACGACAAAGATTATCTGTTTTATCGTGAAGAATATAGTTCTTGCCATATAACCATTCTACTGATCCTAATTTAATGTAAATTTCACGCCGTTTTTGTTTACTTTTGCTCGAAAACTAATTTCGTATGCACTTTCTTATTTTAATATAATTTTGCTTAATACTTTATGTGCTGTATGTATATTAAAAATATATCTTGTAATCCAAAAAACTAATAAGTAAATAAATATGTAACTTTGTACTGACTACGCGTTTTCTTTCAAATAATCTTTTCAAATCTTTTCAAGTAAATATATTAATAAATATGGATAAATAATTGTAACTAACAAAATATCTTTTTTTTTCAGAATTTGGCAATGACTAATGCGACGAAGAGGTGATGTGATGTGGCGAAATTTTGGTTGGACGGCCATTCTGGCCACATGGACGATATTCCTGATTTTGAATAGCGGCTTGGCTGGCGAACAAATTCTCAGTAAACCACAAAACAACAATGAGGACACTCCTTATAAAGTTCATTCTGGAATAGCATATTCCGTTCTCAATAAGAAAGTTATCGATGATTCTAGGTTACAATACACAAGAGAAAATTTCAAATCAAATGATCGTTCATCAATGCATGTGAAAGCAGTTTCTCTGGAATTCAAAAATACGGAAAATCGCGATTCACGACTCAGTGGCTATGAAAAGCACTTTGCGATGGCAAATGCAATGGCTACGACAAAGTACTTGAAAGACAGCGATAAAAGTGCGCGACTGATTACAAAAAGAACGGGAAACATATGGTTGTCGAAAGTTATTGTTATGGAAAAGTTAAAAAATACAAGGAATTATCGTAAGTTCATATCTAACCTACGTCCGTGGCCACCGATATCCCAAGAATTGAAAAGTGCCTCGAGAAAGAGAAGACGTAAGGAAAATACCATCTACGTATTCTTGAATGATCGTAAAAAGACAGAAATGATAAGACACGATGCTCAGACATACGGCAAAAAAGACGAACTATTGAAAAAGCATGAGGGGGATCGAATCTTTAGCGAAGAAAACGAGATGACCGCATTCTTCCCCGACAAATTCACAAAGATCGTGCGCAGCGAGAAAGACGATTCTTTACAGAAGTTAAAAAATCCCGATATCTCGCAACTCAAAATGGAAGATATCGAATCCAGACACATCAACGGAACACACAAACACAGAAACGAGAGAGATTCCCTCCAAAGT
Source organism: Tetramorium alpestre (assembly GCA_021460005.1). Classification (NCBI taxonomy): domain Eukaryota; kingdom Metazoa; phylum Arthropoda; class Insecta; order Hymenoptera; family Formicidae; genus Tetramorium; species Tetramorium alpestre. The sequence continues at coordinate 3,065,143 of JAJVSH010000003.1, read as the reverse complement.
CCGAAGCTGACGAAAAATAGCAGGAATAAATTGATTTATGTTGAAGCCATCGACAAATCTCAAGGAATAGCGCCAACTCTTTCGAACTACTCAAGCTTAAAAAAAAATCAAAGTCGTGAAAATGAAACTATTACAACTGCTACAGATAACACGATCACAGAGACTTCACCGTACCAACGCGACATAGATGTCACCTGGACTACATTAATCTTCAACTCCAAAATCTCGAGCGCAAACGAAGAAGTTGATGATGAAGAAAACACCGTAAGTCCCTATCACTTTTCGGAGGATGAATATTCGAAATCCTTTAAAGCAGATAAGCTTCTAGCAGCCAAAACATATAAACGCAACGAATATTCAAAGGTAGGATTTAAAGTAAGTACAGATACACACGGGAACAAGAAGGGAAACGGGAATATCATCGACTCGTTCACTTTTCGCGCATCAAATTTGCTCAATAACCATTTTACTAGGAAAAAAGTTAGCTTTACGAGGCGTCCCTTTCTACACAAAAAAAAGAACGCATTGAAGGCGAGCGATATATTTGATCAGCGACATCAATATCATTCTTCAATAAATGATATTAATGGAAGAATAAATAGAAAAATCGCGAACTTTGGCGAGATGCATACAAGAAAGAAAACGGAAGAAAAGAAAATGACCGCCTTTGCAAACTACGCAGCGCACAACACACTTGAAATTGAGTCAGATCTGTTACCAACTAATTTATCTACCAAGAGAATAGATCAATCGAACTTAGACTATCAGATGCCAGCACGTATTTCAGTCACGCAGAAAAGGAATCCGATGCACGTACGACACGTCGGACCTGACGCGGACTGCGAGCGCCCGCAGAGAACTGAGTTCGAGGCCAAAGTTCGTGACGCGTTTCGAATCGGCCTCAGGAATGTCTCCAATCCATCGAGGATCGCAAAATTCAATAGTTTCGTCGACCAAAAATCTCATAGCCGCCCGCATTACTCACAGAAATTTCAGGCAATCAATGTCAGTACATGGCCTCTACGCATCGCTGAGACAACTGATGGCAGGTCAGAACTCGACGAAGAGCCTCGAAGAACCGGGAGCATATCTATCTTTCTCGATGCAGCGAATGTCAGCGATAATTCGACCGGGATGCGGAAGATTAATGGGCGTGTGCAGTCATCGAGCGAACTTACGGATGAGCCCGGATTAGAAAATGTCAAAGTTATGACGAGACGACGTGGAAGTCATCGAGATATGCATGAAAGATCTGGATTTTATTCACGAAGCGACGACGTCCATAACTCAAAGTATCGACGGTACAAACGCCACGAACATCAGAATACTCCGGAGATCTCGACATCGACTGAATTCGATAGTGAGACGTGGAAGACACTCGATACAGCAAGGGCAACAACAACATCAAACTTGCCAATCGAATTTACTGCGAATCCATCCATTTCGACAACTCAAACAAATGTAGATCAAATATCAACTAGCGCGAAAAAAGTTCTAACATCTGTAAAAACACTGCCGTCTTCGAATTACAGAGAATTTCAGAAAGAGTGGCAATCAATCCCATTGACGATTGATCACGATGAGAGATACACGAACACTTCGACGAGAATGGGTTCTGATGCTTCTGACTCGTTAGATATATCGTCGATCAACACTCCGAAGACGTTGAACGCCAGTTTGGCAGTAGAAACGCCGTTTCTAATCAAAGCGCACGATCAATCAAGAGCGATAACTAAAATAGATAATTCTATTATTTCGAAAGTGCTTCCTTCAGCTGTGGAGGCAAATGTGCGAGTACCTAACGTTACGAGCACGACCGTCTTCGAAGTGTCTTCGATCGAGCTCATTAATTCGCAAGAGGGACACGGAACGTACGGTAACGAATCCGTTTGGACCATTGACCCATTTCCACAAAGGAACAGTGATCCTTCTCGAGGTGTCTTCGAAAGCATCACCACGGAGAATGTCATCGACTCATCGGCTAGTGACGTACCTTCGGACCAGTGGCCTGTAAAGCATAGCGCAGTGGTGGAAGGTGATCTTGTCCTCGGTGGACTCATGATGGTGCACGAAAGAGAAGATAGAATTACATGTGGCCGTGTAATGCCTCAGGGTGGAATCCAGGCTCTCGAAGCTATGCTATATACGCTGGACACTCTCAATGACCGGGAGATTGTGCCTGGCGTCAAGATCGGAGCGCACATACTCGATGACTGCGACAAGGACACGTACGGTCTTGAAATGGCAGTGGATTTCATTAAGGGTACGTATATGTCGCAATGTTGGAATATGTCCTTCTCTACGCATGTTGCATACAATATCGTACAGTTACGTATAGCGAATCTTTATCGATTACGAGGCTGCGAAAATATAAGCATGAAAAACTTAGAGCTTCTAATTCGTATATCGATTCACATTAAATTTCGGGAAATACGACATTAACGTGAAATGTGTTTTATGAATAGTGTAAAAATTCTTTCCTGTCTTTTATTACATCGCTTTCGTTCCTTACATTTTAATATTGCTTTCCTTCATTCCTACGGATTCAACTTTTACTTATTCTTTCATATTTTAAACTAAAACTAGAGCTAAATTTCAAATTTTACTTTCTAGTGCAAAATCAAACAAAATTATAAGTATGAAAATCTCATATTTCTTCTAAGAAATTTCCGATATATCGATGCGTTATGATATCGCAGGCTTATAATATATCTCTAGAAAAATTTAGAATAAAACCAGGAATATTACACTAGTGAAATTACTGCTACATAATTTTTAATGAAATGAACTTGTATTAACTGATTTCCTTGCCTTGTGCAGCGCAACAATTGGATATATTCAAGCAAATATGTATATACACACATTGTTGCTTCTTTTACATTTATACTATAGAGAATGTAATTAAATTGTTTTTAAATCTGTTTTTCAATTTTTCATACACATATTGATCGACAGTTATTTTGTTTATTTCAAAATAACTATTTTGTTTTTCGTTCCAGTTCTTTCTTTTCATAGAAGAAATATAATATTGGCAGATAAAATCGTGATTCAAAAATTATTGCAATAATAAATAAAGATACTTTTGTTAATTTGATATCTCTTTTTTTTCATCGAAGTTACAACAAACGCAATGTTAGTTATAGGTATTCTATATTTAAATATAAGTTTATATACATATATGTGAGTGGATAAATAAGGCAATATTAAACATCAGTAGACCAACATTCTACAATTTTGAAGAGATATATTGAACTATCGGTACATTTTCAACCGGCTGTCGGTAAATTTCCAAGTCGAGAAGAATCCATTGAGCTTTTCACAAAGTACCGACTACCCCACAAAAATGCCAGCATTCGATAAATTGCGAGATTTATCGTTCGCTGAGGTTTCTACTTTGTTTTTCTCTCTGTCAGTATAAACTACAAAAATAACTCAATATCAAACATCGATATCACATCTACACATATAATTTATAACTCTTACTTCTATTTCGATTTTTAATGACGATGGAATATCTTCTATAAAATATTATATCTAAAAAAATTTGCTTTAAATTATTTGCTATTTGTTATTTTAGTATCAATTATAAAGCAATTTGTTTAATATTGCGAAAAGAAGTATAATTTTTTCTTCTAAAATGATCTAAGTCGAGAATTCTAGCTTATTTTTCAATTCGTAAAATTTCCACAAAGATATCATTTTTCAAGTTAACACGTACGCTTGGGGCAACATAAATCATTTGTAATGCAAAAAAAACAAACAGCCGTTGCATACAATTTAATTTTTCTGTACCAAAAGTTATATATAGAGAAAATGACGCACCAGTACACAGTGATAACATCCGAAAAATTGAACTCGTTGTATTATTCAACAGATAGTATATCCAAGCAATGTGAACTATCTTCACTATGTGGAATTCTCTATTCGATCCATATATTTAATCTTGACCTGGGTTAATAGCTGTCGGTGAACGTAAGTTCTGCATCCCTGTAAGCTTGCGTTCTACCAGCTGGCACCAACTCGTTGATATTCACGATGGTCGTAATCGGTTTTATTGATACTTCCCCGGAAGAGAGATTTAAGCGGCTTATAGGCGCGGATAAATCCCCGGAAGCTCGTCAAAAATCATCAGCGAACGAAAGCGGATTTATTAAATTTTGTCAAAAAACTGGGTTGTTCAATTTTTGCAATAAATCTATCAACAGTTACGCTTAGATACACTTCTCTTTTCTTATTAGAAATTCCTCATTTGCATCATTAATATATTTAAGAAAATTGCTATATCCACTCTCTACATTGTCGTATAGATGATATGTGATTTATAAAATAATTTTCAAGAAATCTATAAGGGTAAATTTCTATATAATTTGCACATTATCGAAATGAATGTAGATCTAATTAAAATAAACATTTAAAATAACAACAAAAAAATAAAAAATAATATTTTACATAATCCAGTTCAAGATAAAATTCTTCAAATGTAAATCCTGTAATTATATATATTGTACCTAAAAATATATCCCTTGCAATAAATTTAACGCAAGATATTTACGTGTGCATTTTCATAATAAAGTGATATGATATATCACGTAGATGAGAGCAGCTAGATTACAAATAACTAAATCGAATTGATTCAACATGTTCGCGGTATGTGCGGATAATCTTCAAATCGATAGGTCTTTATAAGCCGTTAATTAATATTGCATGCTGAATTTCCCGTTGAGAGCGTCGCGGACATTGCGGTCTGTAATTATTATTACCTTCGATACAGTTCGCCCTCCGCATGTGCAGAGTGTATCGCGAAATTGCGCTAACGCAATCGTCACGCGAGATATTAATGTCACTTTAGATGATATTTGGAATTCAAAGAATCGTTAATACATATGAAAAATATAAAAGTTATAAACTAAAAATATAGTTTAAGAGCTATTTAATACTTTACATATATCATTTTGATAATTATAAGAAATTTGTTAAACTTTGTTAAACAATCTAGTATAAAGATGGTTTTAAATAAATGATGATGAAGATATAACGTCCAAAATCTACAAATTTAAGTCGAAAATGTAATTTCACAAGCGTTGTTTTGAGTCGCTGTCGCTTTGTTTCGCAAGACACCAGATGTAATGCTAATATAGCATGCTTTACGAATCTCGCTGTTATAAACTGAGTGCAGATCTTTAGAATTATTATACCGTAATAATAACATTTAATAAGCAGTAATACGTTTGCATCACTCTTGACGTGCTGTAAGTTCCGTAATATTATTTCGTAACAGCGTATATATCACATGCATCTTGATTACTTCANGATATGCCAACATTAAAAAAATTAAGCGCATGTCGCGAATGTACGTATATATATATATATATATATATATATATATATATATATATATATATATATATATATATATATATATATATATATACATTTAATATAAATACAGCTTGTCATTTCTTCTAATTCAACTGTGACTGAAAGCGTTATTGGTATTGAAATATTCTGCCGAAATCTATATACATTCGTGAATATCAAAATTTATATCTGATAACTGAATGGTGAACAACATTGTACCCATTGTCATTAAAACATGAACGTTTTTGCGTTCAAACTGCACGCAAGCTCTTGAGATAATGTTGCTCCTCGTGGCGAGCACAGCAATTTGTCACGACTTGCTTCCCGACGAACGATTTAAAAACAACATTTTTCAACGTGCAACTCAACTGAGGCACCACAGTAGGAGATAATGGCAAAATCGAATACCGCTGTACCTCACGGAAGTGAGCAGTAATAACGATTTTATGAAAGTTTAATGAGACCAGAATTTCCACCAGGGAATAGCATTCGAAGTAAAAAGTCATTTGCAAGACTAGGGAAGAATCTATGAAATTCTAACTGCCTTATTAAAATGTTAACTATTATTATATATCAAAATGTTAATATCAGTAACATTGCGACTAGCAATCTTTCGTTCCGATTCGGAAATATTTAATATTACATCTATTATCTAGTGAGAAGAATTCTTGGAAAGGCATTAAAAATGAAGAAACATAACTCGTGCCAAGAAACTCTTTCAACTTTTCAAACTTTTATCAATCTTGGATTGAAAACTTTTTAACTTTTCTATGATAAAATTTCTAGATAAAGCGACGAACCGAATCGCGATCGTTTGATGTAAATTTTGGGTATCGTAAAACTTCTCTCTGGAAAGCGCCAATAAACGCGTTCCTCTCTTTCTCCTACAAGTCGAGTTGTTGATCAATGTTACGAGAACGCTACGCTGCGGTGGAATATTTAAACGTGTGCTCGCGTGGCCAATATATCGGAACATCAAACGTGCGCTTGCTTCCTTTGTGCGAGAATACTAACGTTGTAACATACCTTTATATCGACTATTTTTTGAAACTTTCATCCGTTGCATCATCACTTTCTGTAAATGTCCGGAAAACTATTTCGCCATTGCCGGAAGTTTGTCATAGAATTGGCGTTCAATATCACTCTAAATATTACATCTATTGATACTTTCACACATATATTGTGAAAACTGTTGTTTTTAATTTGTAAAACAAATGCCATCTTCGCACTAGTAACTTTTAAACAAAATTCCGTCTTTGTTCTAAATATTTCCACAAAATTGCTCTGTCGCGAAGATATGTTGCGAAGAAACATACGCATTAAAAATTTTAAATGAACATTAAAAGATAATATGTAGTTATTGCAATTTTTTAATAGAAAGCTAACCAACAAACTTTTCTCGTCATAAATTTGTTATAATATGAGATCATATTATGGGTTAAAAAGCTTTGCGAATAAAAACCGCGGGGATTCATTAACCAACTAGCGTCTAACGAGGTTTAACTAGAGTTTCCGTAAATTAGTATGCGATACTTAATGCTTTTTTTATCAGGATTATGCCGCAGGTATTTATCAAAGTGCTTGTTACAAGTACTTTTCTCATAATTTTGCTAAAAACAATGCAAAGAATTCCATATGGCTGAAGCAAAAAAATGAAAACGATATATAAACTTAAATAAATAACACATATGATTTTATGCGGAAAGGTTGGAAACCGTACAACGTTATATACAAAATATCTTAAAACCATTGTATCCTCTTAATGTCAGAGAGATTCTTTAAAACATTTTAAAATAAAAATTCTAATATAAAAATATCAAAACTATAATAGTTTTTAGACTGGGAGTGATTATATTTTACAATTGACAGGGCTGAAACGACTCAGATACGGCGAAATAACAAGTGATAAAAGTGATCTTATGACGCCCATTAAATGATATTATGATTATTATATAAATTTACAATGAATATTCTAAGGAATTTGCTATTGAGAAAATATATGTATATTAGGACCCTGTATAGCTGTATGTTCATTAATAAGAAAATTGCAATAATTACGATAATTCAATTGACAAAATTAAATTATATAAATAATATAAATTTATCTTTAAAAAGAACGTAATAATAATAGTTAAATCAAAGTGAGATTAGCTTAAGAATGTAATTGATATTCTTATATAAAATATATAAAATATAAAAAAATTTGTATTAAAAATTACAATAGTTAATATATGATGTTCATCATTCTATTTGCTTTTACAAGAAATCAAAAGAATATAAAACAAAAGATGACACATATAATGTAGCACTATTTAGAATCAACATTGTTCTGCGGATGAATAATAATAGAAAAAAATGTAATCTTTCAAGTCATGTTTCATGCTCGTTATATTAACGTTCAAGGATCTATTATAAATCACGACTCCCGACTCGGTGAAAGCTAATCCCAGGCAAAGCTTTAGATATTCTTAACAAATCACAGTCGATTGCACGGTTGCGACCCGGCACTTAACGAACTTATCTCGGCTCGCCTCGAGAGAATTGATCACCGAGATATAAGACTTCCGGCACGAATTTCCGAAGCCACCTCGGCCAGCTCTGGCTACGTGATCTCATAAGTAACTGCACAAAAACACGCCTAATCCATTTTCCGCAACCATGATGCACCAAGCACGTGATCATTATCGTTTTCCTCCATTTTGCAATGCCGTTCGGCGCATTCGCGACTCTATAGATTCTGCAACCGGATAGCGCATCATTTTTTTTTCTGTTACTTTTTCCTCATACGCTTTGCTGGGAAGCGGATTAAATGAAACGTCAAAAAAGTCGTCCAATATTCTTTTAAGAGTATTATAGTAACGCATGGTTCACTTTCCGTTTGCACTCTGATTCTTCATGTTTGTTTTATGTAGCAGATTGCAAATCGTGAAACTATTTACATCTCGAATAATTAGACATCTCTTGATACATTCATGGCCAAGCATATTTTCGTTCACGCAAATTGAATTATTTTGTATGAAAAAGAGCAATATTTAATTTATAGTATCTAATAAGTTTATAGTATTAAATTGTACAAAAATATAATACGTAATGTACTTATTTGTCTGTCGCCCCATGATAGTCATCAATGATCGACAAGGCGTAAACGGAAAGCTCAGTGTCGGTTACTGATTTTACAATTTCAATATTACAGGTTGCCGATGTCCTTTTGTTTGATTTCACATGTTTGATACTCGTAAAACTAAGCCCGTCTTATAAAGAGTGAAGTAGATTAAATCTCAAGAACCATATACTAACCACACACGAACACACAGACAGTTCTATGCATTCACATGGTAACGCTACCAGACGGTTTTATACTCTCACGCATTTTTGCATGGTTGCACAGCATAATAGATTCATGAACTATTACGCGCGTCGCAACCAGCTGACGTGCCCAATTCCAAGACATTAGCGCGCGTGTAACAGATGTCGTGCATTTCTAGAAATTGCTTTCAATTTCTCGATAAATTAATCGCAAGATTGGTGCAGCGCCAAATCGGGCCAACCGTTTCCTCCGTTAGTCCAACTATTCGAAGTAGTTTTAACGTCATTTACCAAAAATTAAACGCGAACATCCAACTGGTGATTCGAATTATATGGTACTAGAACATTCTATATATCTCGAATTTCTCTGAGTAGATACAATGAATAAATTAATTTGTCGATTTTTTAACAATTGATGCATTTTAGTGAAATAACCGAATAATCTTTCTCTCCAATTGGACAACTCTTGCCTTCTTTGTCCTGTACTTTTCTCCAATTACTGTTTCTGATCATTACGTAGATAGATTGCAGCTCGGACTTCGTATAACCGTATCTCGAAAAATGTAATAGGAGCTACATTTCACAAAGAATCTAATATCAGGTAATGCAAGATAATTCTCGTTGTGCGGTTGCTACGATAAATCCAATCACGATATTATTCAGTTTGCTTTTTCATTTAACGTTATTTAGAAAATACTCAAAAATGGACACTGTAATTTTTTAGTAGCAAAAATATAAATAATAACATAAAATATACGATAAATCTTGTTACGTCCAATTTTAAACGGAATCATATGTTTCTCAAATTAGCATGGTTTTTAACTTGAAATAGTTAGTCACTGTTCAATACATTAGCTGTTTCCCACATTAGCTACGTTTTTTCATCTAGCTCTGTACAATACATTAAAGAACTATGCGAAAGACTTTACTGGCAACAAAACTTGCGAAACGAAGATAATTGCAGTGCAAATAAAACAACAAGCAGAATACACATTGCATTAGATACGTGTCAGAATTGCATGATAAATAAATAGCGGGAAAAACAACATTTTCATCTATTCTTTCGATTATTTGAATGAGAAAAACTATCAGAAAACCAAATAACCCATCAGTATGGCAAAACCAAAAATGAACGACACGAAAAAGACATCTCTTTGAATGCAGGTAACGGTGATGTACGTGTTGATGGGTGCGAGGTGGCTTGTTTCCGTTATGATAGCACCGCATGCAGTATACATCGCCGTGTAAGCTAATTACCGCGGTATTTTAGCCGTGCGAGACCACTCACCTCACGGACTACGAAATTGCGCTGCGAGTTTTGACAAGGAAGTATTCCAAAACGGATATGATTTATTATTATCAAACAAGCTGCCATATTAATTTTGATAAAGATAATTATTAAAATTTAATTAGATTCATCATTATTCATTCATTAATAGATGCATTCAAATAATAATTAAGATTTAGTGTTATGTATACGTATTAGTTTTCATCTTTGCCACTTAAATTTTGATTACACGAGCAATCGACTAGTTTATCTCCAACTTATCTGTATGATTAATTTATCAAGATTAATTTATCAATTTTGTAATTCATGTTTTAAGTAATTAATTAAAGTTTTAAGTAATTAAAATTAAAATTAAAGTATTATAAAGAATATTTTTAACACATTTATATGTATATATTACATGTGTGTGAAATATATATATATATAACATTAAGAGCTTCAAATAATATTACATTCTTAAGTTTAATTAAAATGTATTTTTTTCGTATATATATATATATATATAT
>JAJVSH010000003.1:3023964-3054535 GCA_021460005.1 Tetramorium alpestre | reverse complement strand
CGTCATTGTTACCAAGATCGCGAGGAGTTGTTTTCTACAAATGGCAAAAAACAGGGGGACAATCGCAGCTCAGAACCGCCGCTTTTAGGCATTGCCGCGTTTAGTAAACAACTCCTCGCGATCTTGGTAACAATGACGCTGGGCGGTCGTATCTCGCCGCGCGCTTGTATTCGGCGGAGGGCTGGTCTAATATGGAGGTTTTTAACAATTAATATCTCGTTAACTATTGCGAAAATTGCAAAATGATAGAGGAGTTTTCGATTCAGTTTGATTCGCTCTACCTGGTCACGAAAATTGGCGCGACAATTCTGGGACACCCTGTATATATTGTTTTAAGAGTTTCAAATAGCATTGCATTCTTAAATTTAATTAAAATGCATCTTTTTCGCAAACACTGTGCGGATGTTATTTGCATTTTATTTAAAACATCTCGTTATCTTAAAAAATTCTCCTCGAGTAAAATACTGCTTGATCGTACTAGCCATTATTTAATCGCTCGGTGTGAATTAGTACAGATCGTTATGCGAGACAGCAGAAAAGAGAGGGCGCCAAGACAAGGGAAGAGAAAGGACCTACGAGAAAATGGACAGACCGTTAGGAAGAGAGGGGTCGCAGAGTAGGAGAGAGGAGATTAGGGGGAGGGAAGAGGGTTGATACGTTCGAGGAGGGTAGCGTTGATGCAGTCGCACCAGCCAGTCAGTGGCTGCTACGGCACAGTAACGTGCGCGCGTGCTCCTTTTCAAATTGTTTTCGGGCCTAACAAACGCAGTAAACCAAGAATCTTTATCGGAATGTGACACAAAATTTATTCCAAATAGCACGATAATTCCGTGAATCGGATAGTCGCCAATTGTACTCGTTGATGCAGTTTTTCGTTTCCCGCCGTTCGCGATTTCGAGTTTTCCAGTAATCCGCGTGTTATACGAGTGAACGGAAAGGATATGACAGCTTTATGCAAAAGATTTTTTTAATTTTTTTTTGCACGTGCATCTTGAAATTCATAAAGCTTCGCGGAAAAGTTGGGTAATGTGGGCAAAGTGTATTGAATTAATGTTATCATGTTTGCGCACTACAGAATAAAACTTCAAATGAAGATAATAAATAATCAAATAGGTGGACTTTAACAAGATGCGAAGAGACGCTATCGAAACCCTAATGATGAAATGTCCTCGAGCTTGCAATTCGATTGCACGTTTATCTCACGCGTATGTGACATCGACGATTTATTGCTTTTATATCGTTATCGATTGCCCGTTAAAACATTCTCTTTCATTCAAATACATTTATCTAAATTTATTCGAGAAATAATCTACAAAAGGTGTGAAATATTAGGGTAAAATACCTAACCAGAGAGAAAAACAATTCACTTTTTTAGTCCATTTTGTACACTAAATATCTTGCACACAATCACTTGTTTTACTGTTATAAACGCAGAATTTTCTTTCAGTGGTTTTTTTGAAATACATATGCATCTATGAAATATGTTTCTGGGAGAGATAGAATCAAACAATTGTTGTGAAAGTATTAAACAAGTTTTTTGTACGAGACAAAAAATAATTTTCCTGCCGTTAAAATAAGCGGATAAAGAAATTGTGAATAAATTCTGATTAAATAGAATTGTCCAATTTGACAATCCATCGTTGTGTGCGAAATTTTCGGTTAGCTAACAGAAAGTTAAATCAAAAACATGACTTTTTCAATTTCTAGCTTAAATTTAAAACGATAAATATACTATGTGCAACAGTCTTTGTTTGGATGAAAATTTAATTAGAAACTAAGAAATGTTATTTAAAAAAGTAAGAGCAATAATATCGTGCAACATACATAATATTCATTTTTTTTTATTAGCATTATATTTTCAATTTATTCTGTTATCCCCTACACAACACACCCTATACGATCTTTATTTAATCAAAAATTATATTAGAAAGAAATATGTTGCAACCATCTTGCCTTAACATGTCCTTTAAAAATTCAAAACAAGTTTTCGACATTATCATCATTGTGTAATCTCAGTAAATTACTTTCCCAAACCTTGATCAAGACATAATCTAACTTTTCTGAAAAAGACATCATTAAAAATTCCGACTACGTAAAGTAAGTAAGTAGTAGCCAAAGTTACAGTCTACGGCTAGGTAACTTTGTCTTTCACTCCAAATAGAAACTTTAGGAAATACGATCTCAAATCCTATTGAGGTTTGAGCAATTTACGGCGACAGTTTGAGTAAGATGTAAATTGTCCATTATATTTCAACTAGTTTTAAGCCGAATTGTGCGGTTGCTTTGTGACATATTTGATGCAAGTCCAATGAAGATCCTTGCCACATTTTGGCCCGAATTCGGTGAATCATCAGTTAATTGGATGGTTTGCAATTACGATTAACTCCGCTGCGTAATTAGTCGCGGTATAGCTGATACTTTGAAAATTATCACGACTTCATGATCTATTTAATTCTTTGTCTATTTAATCCAATAATCAATTGCGCATAATACAATAGTAATTAACGATAAATATATAATAAGAATAAATCATTTTAAATAAAATCATTTCACAGCAGTGATGATTAGATGAAATATGTTTTGATATATGATGATGTAGTAAACAAATTTAATTATTATGTAACTTGCACAGTATGAGAAATATACATATCGTAAATTATTACATAGCATTAATAGTCACACATTTAATCATTGTACTACATATATAAGCAAACTGAATTACGTTAATTACCATGAATATAGTTCGGAACAACGGAAGAATGATATCGCACATTAATATCGGCTCGCTGAAACGTAAATAATTAATCATATCTAAAACTAACAGACTTTGTAGGAATCACAGAAGCAAAATTATTCTATTCGTTAATTCTGTTCCTCTTTTTTTCTTTTCTTTTTGGTTATTCGCTCATTACTGCTTTACTCTTTGTGTCATACATGATTTCATAAAACTGCGCGCGCGTTATTGTTAACAATCACCGATCCTGACTCGTGATTGCATGCTTAACCAACGGTGAAAATCAATTGATTTGACGAGCAGATGTTTGCAATCAGCGTAAATTTAACATCCGAAAAACGGCGCGCCGTTAATAAACAGACGCGGTGCTTCTAACACAGTTAACAGAATCGACTTTTCCACACTTCGATATCACTACTAAATCATTATTGTGTGTGCTATTTAGTAATTTATACAATTCATTGCAATACTACATATTATAGAATTTTTTCGAATTATAAATAAAATTACTCGCGCAAAATATTACTAGAAAGTATAAAAAGGAAGCAAAGAGTGCAGAGAAAGATAAATGCATTTATGTGAATTCTCAATATCTACTGTTATCGTTTGATAAGAGAACTATTATCTTTTCACTGATAATACGTAATATAAGAATTACATCAATACTATTAACAAAAATAATTAATTACACTATATGTAAAAGTTGTAATTAAAATGTTATACATAGCGTTTATATCGTAAGAATATTGTTAATTTATTACTGGATTTTATTACTAATTCATTAAAATAATTAGAAAAATTGCTAAAGACTGTAGACTAAAATAGATATATAAACTATATAATGAATTATTACATCTTTTCTCTTAAAAAATGCTTTCATGAATCCACCTTAATGGGTGGATTTTCTCTCTCCAAAGAGAGCCAGTATATAAAACTAGATGAAGTATAAAACTTTTACTATCTGTTAGAATATCATGAACTTTAATTAACACCTTTATCATGAATATTAAATAACTGTATAATTGAGCCATAAAATTTTCGTTAAAGAAAAATCTATTCTAAATTCATCAAACTCGTCTGAGAGAAACTCTGCATGATTTATAGTACAACTTCTATCTCTTGCTTTTGACTGCAATCATCTCCCCCTTCCTTCTCTTTGCTGTACATGTACAATACCGACCATATTGGAACAGTGAGCAACAGGTCGTCTAGGAGTGACACTTGGTCATGCTACTATTGAACGATCATAGAGAACGTAGAGCCTTCCCTGTAAGTAATAATGCACGTCCGCGTGCAGAAAGAAATCGCGCAAGAGCATTCTGACACGGTGCAGCGGAGCCATCAAACTTCCGACGGAGTTTGAGCCGCGCAACAGGTATACATTCCGCAACAATGAATTACAGCCGACGTCCGTCGTTCTGACGATCGTTCGGCAAGCCAGGAAGTTCGCCAGAAACAACGCAACTTCCAGCGACGTAGCCACGCCGAAGTTTTTAATTACACGAAACCCGGAGTCGTTATCGACGCGCGACCGCACGCCCGCGCTCGCACATCTGCAATTTCTCGACCATGCAACGAGGCGCTTCGTGACCGAGCAATTTAAACTTGCGGCTTGCACGATACCACCTGCGGGTTCGAAGCTCGGAAGATCTATCAAAATATCCGATAGCAAAGTCGTCGCCAATCTGATGGCGTTGGATAACGATTGTCTTGATACGGTGTAACATAATACGTGGTTCATTTCGCTCTCGAATATTAAATATGTTATTTTTTAACGCCTCTGTATTTTACCTTCTGTATAGGAAAGTAATTAATGATACGTTTTTAAAGCTATTTTTGTTTTAATTTTGTTAATATATGCTTAATATTGACACGAAATCAATAAAAGAAGCATTAATTACAGTCGCTCGTAAAACACCTTAATCTGATTAAATAGAAAACATTGAAAAAGAAACAAGAGGGTGTTGACCGTAATAGCTAATAAATATTTTTTTTTTTTTCAAGAGTTAAAGGGAGAGGTCAGTTACAAGTTATGAAAACAATAGTAAGATCCAGGTCGGCGATAAATCCATTCCAACTTTTGCCCGTAAATGACGCAGCTTAAATCGGCAAATGTTTCGACGAGTAAACCCGTTAACGCGCCACATTTCATTCTTTACGTAAAAACGTTGAAAAATTGTGGCATCCTAGAGGTCATACATAAAACTTGCACAAAGCATAGAAAGAATGTACAACACCGGAAAAGACAGATCCTGTATAATAAAAGCAAATGGAAGATTACGCGAGCATCGTGACGACTCATGTATGTTGCCTCTGTACCTCCAAGATCTCTTACATTAGCATACTGGTAGCATATGTCGCGACATATCGTTCGCTCAGGAAACCACATGCCTTCTATATGAATCACAAGATATGCGCTTCAGTTATAATTGCAAAGCTTATACATTTTATTTTTAATTTAGCTGGTGATCATAAATATGTTATTATATATATTTTTCTCATCTTGCCCTCCCCCTAGTATTGTTAATTAAATATTTTACACAAACACATACACACACACACACACACATACATATACACAAAATATATATCAATATAAATTTAAGTTTTTGAAATTTGAAGATATTAATTTTATAAATCATGATCTCTCTCTCTCTCTCTCTCTCTCTATTTTTCAACGTGATATCTTTATCTTAAAGTGTTATCAAAATGAAAGTAGCATGGGGCAACATTTCACTTGTGAATCAGTTGCTGCTCACTTCTGATATACGTTATACATACGGAATATGAAAAACGGGATCAATCGAATCTCCCCCAATCTGTGCTGGCACGTCCTTTCCGTCGATCGTGCGCAAGGCCTCCGATCTTCCATTCGGAGCTGATATCTCTCTCCCGTTCATATTGCGAAGGAAGAGTACCGACGTAAATCATCGTGAATTCAAAGCCCGAGGCGGACAAGCGAAAGCCACGGAAACATCGAAATCGCCAACGTGTCGGATACCCAAAACTAGTAACAAACAACATAATTTACCGATTATGACGTCATGAAGTTTCTGCTTTTGGCACTATTGAGCTGCATCTGCTCGGCCGACGATCGACGCTTGAAGTCTATCAAACAATGGGCCAAGAAGATTGACATCTCGAAGACTGACAATATCACGCGCATACCGTTATTCAACAAATATGTGGACTTTATGACGGACGCCGTGAGATTACGTCACTATGATGATCATACGAATATACGTTTGAATCATTATTTTCGTGATAAATTACATCATCCGATCAGACATAGACGTCACCAATTTCGATCGATAGAATCGAAGGGTCTAGTCCATGACTTTAACTGGCCGGTGAAAAAAGAAGCGATAGTCGAAGGTGATCTTGTGCTGGGTGGTCTGATGATGGTTCACGAGAGGGAGGATACCTTTACATGTGGACCCGTGATGCCTCAAGGAGGCATACAAGCGTTAGAGGCAATGCTCTACACTCTGGATATTCTCAATCAACGAAAAATTGTTCCGGGAGTTAAAATTGGAGCGCACATACTCGATGACTGCGACAAGGATACGTACGGTCTTGAAATGGCGGTAGATTTCATCAAGGGTACGTACTCGTAAATCTATTAAAACCTAATAGCGAGCTGTTCACTACTTCGTATTAATTGTTCCCGAATGAAAGGAAACAGCAAATTGAGAATGCGTCTTAAGATTGCGTTTTTTCATTTTTACGTTATTACCTTTCTACTCAATGATCCTTCATAAAAATTATCAAATATCAGAACTCATCGTTCATTACGGAGATGCACAGATTCAATAAATAACACATATTTGTCAAATATTGCTTAATACATGAACTTATTCATCTTTACGCTCGTGGATTACTATCTAATTAATGCAATGCTCAAGAGAAAGCCTGTATTATACTCTTTATAAGAGACTGATATATGTCAATGTGTGATGGAACATAAATTTCTCATCAAAATTAACGTTCGATGCTAACGACACAAATTATCAGTACACTAACACATGAATACTATTCAATGAAGTCATTTACGCATCATTATTGTTTCGTGCAAAATAATACATCAATAATAATATTTAATAACAGGATAGTATTATATGTATGTATAATATCACAAGCTGTCTCTCTCTCTCTCTCTCTCTCTCTCTCTCTCTCTCTCTCTCTCTCTCTCTCTCTCTCTCTCTGTCATTCTTTGTAAGCTATTCATAATGAAATAAGAATGGCATTAGAATAATTTGATACTAAAATTTATTATGTATTAAATATTTTATGCAAACTTTTATCTTTTTTAAGTCTTATAACGAAACTTTTATGATTTTTCAAAAATTATTAGAAACAGATACAAAAGATGTAACTATATACTAAAACAGAATTATATGTGTTAATTGATAAAGTTTTAATCAGATTAATAAAGTTGAATAAACTGGTTATCGATATCCGAAATATAACGTATTAATTTCTCATACACTTTTAAAGTCTATTTAAAAAAATCAAATTTTCGTTATGCAATAAAAACGTGAATAATAATTATATCTCTGAAAAACTCAATTATAAAATATAAACGTTATAGAGGCATCATATCTGAATATAAAAATCGAATTATTAGATCAAACAGTCCCGTTTCATAATACACGAGTGGCAAATAGACTATTAATTCGTCCGATGTACTTTTATAAGAATTTTTCTTTATTTATATTGCATATAGTAAAACAGCATACAGTATGAATATATAATTTACTGCTAAGGATTCAGACAAAATTAACTTAGCACAAGTACTGAATATTTAGCTAGCGTCTTTACGCGTCCACAGCGAGCGATTTTTTAAAAATTCTCTTTCCAAGATGAATTTAAATAAAAATCCTCGCCCACGGTCTTTTCCTCTCTCCTCTCGCACATAGAAAAGAGAAACGTGACTTCCGAATGATGTAAGGATGGCTGCTAAAAAATCAAGCAGCGAGAAGCGAGTCGCAGCCATCCGTTGATTCTAAGCGATGGGGTAACAAACTCTAGTTCGGTTTATGAATTCCAATGCACTCTGAAAGATAAAATATTATATCTCCTGCGTGAGATATATACATATTGGTATACGACGATTTTATTCACAAAAGCAAATCGTTTGAAAGCTCTTAGCGTAATGATTTTATACACAACATATCGAATTGGCCCCGTAGGAAAAATATGTAAAATTAATGGAAAGGAGGAGGAAAAAGGGGGAAAGGGGAGAGAGAGACAGAGAGATAAATGCGATGCATATTCGGTAGTTATAACACAACTGATATATCACGCGTAAAAGGTTACAAGTACAGCTTGAAAAACTCATTTAAAACATATACAGAAAGCACTATTTCACCCTTAATACGTGATATGTTATTTACAGTTAATGTAAATGCTCTGCTTCATGGTGACCTATATGCATTTACTTCTCCGTGTTACTCGTTAATTATTTTTCTTACTAACGCACATTCTTAATTCTATTTTCGTCCTACTTCCCTAACGTAGCATATGCTCAAAAACTTAACATGTTTTTGCTACAGACTAACAAAAAGAGAACAAATTTCATCTTCACAGATATGTTTCTTCCATTCAAGGCAGTAGAAAAATAAAATAAAATTTCAAACTGTTTTTATTAAAAGTAGTTTTTTGATCATTAAAAGTTATCTAGATTATTTTAAAAAATAATTATTCTGCAATAAAAATTAGTATTCTTCGTTAAATTTCTAAGCTTATTATGCTAATACTAATTGTATACTCGATTATTACTTAATTTTTATATTATGATAATTTTTAGATTGTATCAACAAAAAAATAGTTAAAAGTTTTTATCACTATTTACTAATAAGTTCGCTGAATAAACCTAATTAAATGGTTTCATCATCTTACATGTAAAAATAGAAAAATGTCTTGAAATTTTTTCAATTATATATTCCAATTATAGCTTTTATATTAAGTTCTAAGTGTACCTTACATATATTCCAAAGCAACTTTTTTGGGTTAAAAGTTTGAATATCTTTTTACTCCCATTTCATTAAAACACAGCGTGCACTGGTATTTCAGAGGACATGCATCACAATTTGCAGCGTTCATTGCATACGGATAGCTTTCCAAAAAAAAGAAAATATGATCTATCTGGTGCAAAATGAAAAATGTATACTATATACATTCGAACAAAAATGTTCAATTTAAACGCTAATTTGGAAGAATAAATTAACTTCGAAACTACTTACAATTCGCGCAAGCGATCAAAAGTTTGACGCAGACAGTCGTACATATCACGATGTATACGCGTGTAGTATACGTTATTCATATTCAAAAGAGATATCAATATTGTAAGAGATTTATCTTTAATGTTTCATTGTTTATGTATTTTATGCGCATTGCAAAATATAAAAAAAGTTTCACAGTTATAATAAAAATTAATATATAATTATTAATATAAAATATATAATATATAATTATCGTAAATAATTATTATTAATTCAATGATCAAATAAAAATTAATGCAACGCGATTATGAGAATTTATTCATATTGTTTAAACTAATTTGAAATTGATCGCGAATAAATAATGTATATATTGTATATTAGCGCGTTAGTTATGGTTTTGACATGCAATTTTAAAATTAATAATTATACACTGTAGTGCAATTAGCGCATATTAGTATAGCACGAAATGCATAAATTTAAACGGTTATTAAAATTTAGTATTCGTTCTCTCTTTCGTTAATGAGAAAAAATATTTGTCACTAGAATCTACTGCGTAGATGCCCTGTCTTCATGTTCCTAGTTATTAAATTTTGTTATAGAACGACTTGGCACTACTCCATTATTACGGACAATATAATCTTGACGTTAATAAATACGGAGTGAAAATGTACACCCGGGTTGTATTAGCTATATAAATTTGACGGAGATCCGGGATTACATAAGCACGAATTAGGGTTGGATACCTTGGAAACTCTATACCGTCGTCTAGAAGAAATCGTCATCCTTAGTAGATCTTATCTTCGCAATAACGCTGGAAGACCGCGAAAATTTTC
This sequence comes from Tetramorium alpestre, assembly GCA_021460005.1. Lineage (NCBI taxonomy): Eukaryota > Metazoa > Arthropoda > Insecta > Hymenoptera > Formicidae > Tetramorium > Tetramorium alpestre. The sequence goes on along the minus strand of JAJVSH010000003.1, from coordinate 3,044,744 downwards.
TCTGATATCTCGTTCGTTTGTATTGCAAGTTTAAAGTTTCGAGTTTCAATGCGTACTTCGTTGTTAGAGAAAAACGAATTATTGTCATCAATTATCTATGTCGTGACGACAGAAAACTTTTTAGCTGACAATTTTGACAGTCTGCTCGAGGTCGCAGCTTGCTATCGGGGTTGAAATTTTCTCGCGATATTTACTGTGTATCTCACGTTTCATCTCCTACAATTGCAAGAGATAACGGATACAAATCCAGATAGTTAGTTCTATCTTTTTCAACAAAATTTCTCTAGTTGGAAAAAATATCTAGTTAAATAAAGATATAGTTATATAAAGTAATTATAGATATTCGCGTATAATTTCGAAAATTATTTTTACAGTCAGTGTTCATTTATTTATTATCGTGTCTTTCATTTCATTATCCTTCTTAATAATTATGTCGTCGTTCATATAAGATTTAGAGTATTCAGTTTCAATAAATAAGATAAATGTGAAGCAATAAAATTGAAATAGGCAAGGAATACGATCACATTTCAAAGCTGTACGAACAGTCAAAGTCACTCTCTAAAAAAAATGGGATTTTTGTCACCAAAATTTGTCATTTTTTATCTCCTCTGAACAAGACAGCGACCACACAGTGTTTGATCTCCTTTGACGTCTATTCACGTTAGATATTTGATCGCATAAATTTTCGCGACCCGCATTACGGTCCGTGATCACGATAGACGTCGACAAACGAGATGAGAAGAAATCGGTGGTAACAAATGATTCATTGTTACTTTCCTACGTGACTTTCATTAATATGAAGTAATATAGTAAACTAAAATAAAGTAATTTCCGTTATAATAAAATCTCCTATTAATATAATAGATGTGTGTGTGTGTGTGTGTGTATATTTTTTTATAAATAATAAGCATGTTGTAATAAATTAAACAGAACGGATGAAATTGTATATATCTTTTTCTGTCAATTTTCTTTCTATGCTAATTTAATAAGTTTTATATGACAATTATAACATATAAATATAAATAAAATGTGTATCTGTAATAAATTTATCTGTACATAATTACTAATTTATTTTATGGAATTATGATATTTATTCATAAAATATACGTTTATCCACTTCTTCGTTTATATCTTATTTGCAGTGTTCTTTGTGAGAACTTTCCTGGCCATTTTCATCATTTCAAACAGAAATAACCCCTTAATTTAATTAAAATGCTCGGACAAAGGAAATTATGAAATCGACTTTAATTTCCGCGCATACGTGAGATGTGATACTATTATAATAGTACTTATGTGATTATCAAAGCATCGCTCTCCTTTAAATAACATTCAGCAGAAATGATTCCGGTGTATTTTATGACTTCTGTTCGCTATCTGCAAATGATATGTGCTTATGAAACACACGTCTTTTGCCGTTCTCATGGAAGTTTATCCAATTTTATCTGACTGTATCCAGCGACAAGATAATAAAAGTACCTTTGATTTGAAAGAAAGAGGATAAAAGAGAAAGAGAAGGGACGAGAAATCGTAGGGAGATTTCGGAGTTTACGTCAGTTATCGTTTATTGCGACAGCCTCTCGGTGAATCAAGGAAAACGCAGTTAAACCAACTGGTGAAATATGTCCGCAGTTTCAGGGGACATTCCAAGATGGCACCGATGGGAGCTTTTGCTCTATTTTATCAATCCGACCCTCGGGGGCTAGCCGCACCGCAGAAAAAGCGACCAGCGTAGCTTGCTATTTCGCACATGAGACCATCGAGCGATTAACCTATCTCAAAAGCATTCATGAAAAAGTTGAATCAGCACATACAATTTATTCGACGGAAAAACGATGAATATGCAGATAGCATATTCTTTTAGGCTTCAAATTGATGAACAGAAATGATGAAGTATCTGCATTATCATAAATTATTTTGCAAATGTAAGTGTACTTCTTACAAAAATATATCCATACAATAATTATTTTTTTATCGATTTATATTATAATAGTGTATTAATATAATTGAAAATTAATTAAATCCTAAGTACGATATACTTAAAACTGTAGATTTAACCAAATGAATTTTACCAAATGGAATTTCTTTGAACGTTTTTTAATCTCCACGAAATGTAAATATCTTCGCTCATCAAAATTTTCCATTTTACACATCGATAAATTACGTTGGATAATGCACAAAGAAAATGAAAAAATTGATAATTTAAAATGAGAGTGGATATTACGTCAGTTTTTTATTCATTCATTAAAATAAATCTTAGAGAGAGATTGCATGTGTGTGTGTGTGTGTGTATGTGCAATCGCTTAATAAGTAATAAATTATTTCTTCTAATTTTTTAAATTTTCAACCAACTTTTATTTCTTCTGTCATTTTTATCTTATTCATTATTGTTGTGGTTTAAATAAAGCGTTACCATTATCGACATTGCTTTATCGGAGGTAATAATACATCTCAACAATAACACAAAGAATGTCCAAGAGCCATAATATAGGAAGCTTTACAAAAATTTTAATTCGTACCATATTCATGTGATATAAAGCAAATAATGTAACTTATCATGTAACATTTATCCGATTTTTTTTTATTATAATTAAAAGAAAATAGGTACATGAGTAATTATCTGCATCTTAGATATATGTGCACTTCTGATAAAACATTTCGCGAATTTTTATTACACATTCGACCGGTTATAAAATACCTTAGATTCGGATTCAATTCGCACTTATCTCAAGCACAGAATTTCACTGGTTCCAGCGAAGCAAAAGTTCCGATAAACATACGCCGATAACCGGAAAGAGCTCTCCCGTTGGGGTACTCGTTTGGAAGGAACGTGGTAGAATTGTAGTCCACGCGACGGCACCAACGTCCCGGCAGTTATTCGCTGCCCACAGAATTGCTTCCGCTCCGTGAGATATGCGCGTTATCTCCATGAACGAACGATATTGCAAAAAATAGCATTTTTCACGGAAAAGGGGAGAACAAAGTGCCAAAATGTACAGCAGTTAAAAATATACGCACATTCCGCAAAAAGCACGCGTATGCAATTTGTAGAAATATCACTTGCTAGATTTTCGGACGCTTTGCAATTCGCGTTTGATACACATTGCATTAAACGATATATCCTCGGGAAACAATTTCGATTATACCTGAGGGAATAGTGCACAATGTTTCGTTAAATACCGGCAAAAATCGATTTCACCTTGCTTGTTTCCTGGTGCGACGTGATCATTCGTGTTTTTTGATAAAATTGCAATAGAAAAATTGAGGTTGACAATGGACACGTTAAAAATATATTCATTTCACACAGATATTATTTTTCACGTGCAATGAGTAAGTTACAATAGTGTGTTCGACATAAAAAAAAGATATATGTTTTCCAATTAAATTATTTAAAATATTGATTAAAAACTAACAAAGCTAATAATTAAAGTTCAGAATACTACAAGATTTATAATATTGTGCGTACAGTTTATATTATTCACTTGGAGATGCATCGTTCCGTCACTATGTCACAATTGCATAATTATTAAAATTGATTTACATTGATTTAATTATGATAGTTAAAATATTACGAAAACGTCTGTTTGAAAATACATAACGGATGAAAGATCGATCATTATATCTGTATTCGAATTAATCTTACACGCTGATATGGAACACGATAAAACCTTAGTATCTCCGGTTGTCTTCCTTTTTTTTTATCCAGACAAGAAAATAATTGAAATGTATACCTCTATGAGCGAACGTATGATTTAAACCCACCAATCTCATGAAATTTTATCTCAAAAGTTCACTCGGTAGCGTTTCGCGTTGATAACGAGAAAACTCTCCGCGATTAGAAACAGGCACGTATCACGAAGTGTAGAAAATGTAGAAACGTAATAAAGTATAGTGTTTTTCTTGCGCTTTGATCTTTATTGAAACGAACATGCAATCCTCTTCGACGTCACGAGATACGTTTCAAACACATCACATATCAAATGGATGGCGCGATCATCGAATGCTATCACAAGAGAAATAGCATGCAAATCTTTAAGATTTGCAATATTTTATTTTATCTCAAAAAGAAAGGTACGACTTATTTCATAGCAGTATATTGTGTATCGTGAAAAACTAAGCAACTTTTTCCGCAATTTCTTGTAAAGAAGAATTTATTTGTTTCCTCGTTATACACTATACTTTATACATATTTTTTACAATACCGATGAGCTCAAGCAGAATAATACGACATTCTTAAAAAAAAGAAGACATAGTCAATAAAATTAAATAAAGAGTGTACTCGTTAGTTTTCTCCGGCCACTCAGCGGTTCTGCGAACAAAGACGGAAAAAAAGAAAAAGGAAAGGGCTTCACTTCGAAGAGTTACCTTAGAAACGACGCGTCTCATGTGACGCCCCGAGCCATAGTAGGCTCTCTTTTCTAGCCCTCATTGTCGTATTGCCCTCTTTTATCAAGAAGGTCAATATCGGAAATTCAAATGTGTAAGTTCTGTCAACTGATAAAAATATTATCACATGTTTTTATTCATGTATTACCTTCCACCAGCCACAATGAATCAACAATTTTGTATAGTTCAACAACAGAATTTTCGGCTCAATAAAGCAATCGATCAAGTATTTAAACATTGCACGATTTCATGTATTGTAAAAAATGCTGCGATTTCTCTTATGCAAAGCAAAACATTAGCAGCTTCAATTATATTTCACATATTATATTATATTGTTATATAATTTTTTATTTGTATATTATATATATTTTGTACTTTTATTATTTAAAATATTAAATGAGAAATTGGATATAATAATATTGTGTAAATATAACATAAGTAGCTTATATACGTTCAAAAAAATAATAAATTTAAAGTTTAAATCCTGCGTTATTTGAGACAAGAAAATAAAAAAAAGGATATATATATTTACTATTTTACATTATTATCCATAATATTCAAGATTACCGTATAGAAAAAAAAGTATTACAAAATTTATGTAATAGTAACGTAAGTCGACTTATGCTATTGTTACAACCAACTCCTCACATGTTGTACTATTATCCCGATTATAATTTTAACGTAAATCTCTATTTGATGCGAGGATATAAACCTGGCCGAACAACTGTGTGTGTATTATAAAGTTATTACGGTTTCTGCTTATTCAGCAAAATTGTATACGTAACAGAATTATTCGGGTTACATAAACGAAATTAAATGCAGCTTTGGCCATAATTTCTGCAGTACTACCGTCATTAATTTCGTATCCGATTAGCTCACATCGAAAAATGATCCTTCTCTGGGTGTCCGCATATTTATAAATTATAAAATAATGCCAAATAATATAATTTACCGACGTTTTTGTGAAATCATATAAATTTAGTTTCGCAACTTATTTAGGTATATCTTTTTATATGGAGAATCAATATTACCTTTGTGTCACTTTCTTGGTATTAAAACTTAATGATGTGTTAAATTTTTGTTCTTTCTTTCTTGCAAAGACTTGATAAATAATAAAGGAATATTTCAAAATATAAAATCTCCGTTAATTGTGGTTTGGAAGATATCTCCTTTAATTCCTTATTACACTCAAGACGCGACTCGAAGTCTAGTCTGCTTCGTTCGCGTTTTCAATAGCTACTTGAATACTCGAGGCTTTTGCGATGCAGAACGTTTTGAGAACCGATCCGACCCTCAAAATACAAGAGAAGTCACTTTCTCAAGCGAAATCTTTAAGGAATTGTTGAAATTCACCTTTTGGAATTACCTCACGACAGAAAATGCGAGAATACGTTAGCACTAACAATAATTCAGATATTAAATGAATAAATTCACTATTTATTCCAAATCTAATTTATATATTTCTAAAAACTACCAATCTTTTCGAAAGTATATTTCTTTATAATATATTTTTGAAACAAATATTATATGCTACTAAATATTGAATTTCATATTTAAAAAAATTTCTGTTATATTATTTTAAATTAAAATATTTTCTTTTTTTGTTTCTTGCTTATAAAATAATTTTATTTAATATTAGACACTTGAATATTCTTTAAATAATTTTTTTATAAATAGCAAGAAACTTGCATATTTCTCTCTATATTATTATAATACTTACAAAATTTATTAAAAATTTTTTAATAAGATATTTGAAAATAAAAAAATTTTACAATAACTCTACAAAAAGTTTACTCACATTCTCTGCTTGCGTTTAGTCAATAAATAAAATATGAAAACGCGCAATATTTCTGCAACCACCTCATATTTTATTGGCAGCCATGAAATATCATAGACGTAGATATGAATCGAAGCTAGAATAACAAGTGCAATTTTGTAGTTTTGAAATGTCAATAATATCCGACGTTTTTTTTTCAGAAATAAAAACTATTAAAAATAAATACTTAATATATGACGTTCTGGATTTTTTTATAACGCACTTTTGTGCATACTGATATTTCTTTTTTATTGTGTAAACTTTTATATAATATATATTGAAATTCACTATATTTATTTACGTTTCTATTCAACATTATTAAAGACATAATAAAAGATTTTCAATATCTATGAATTATTCTGTATAGATATATCAATTCCTTACTCCTAGATCTAATTGTAAGAAGAAACACTCAAGATATTAAGATACTCGCGTAATTCGTTTCAAAATAGTTAATAGAAATTTCTTTCTTATTTCCGTAATGATAGTATCCTCTTTTGAAATAATCGCCTTTGTTATCGGAGCTAAATGAAAAAAGGAAAACTTCTTGTCGAAGAAAGCTTCTTGCCACGCTGTTCTTTTCTCTCGCTCGGCTATCCCAGTCCCACGGGTTTACATCTAGCAAAACACCTATCACGTAACAAAAACGAAATAAACTTTGCGTGACATCCTGCTCTCATCTAAAACTTTTTTTATTTTTAACCTGTACGCTCACAGAATTTGATAGAGGCGTGCATAAGTTTAAATCAACTATAAAAAGCTAAAGAAGAAAGCGTATCTCTTTATTTATATTTTATCAGAATTTGTTTAAAAAATCTTAATTAAAAACTAAATTAAATCTGGTTATTAAGATACCTCTGCAAATTGCATATTATGTAGGTATTGCTTTAATTACCGATACTCTTTTCTCAATAAACAGTTTAAATTGATAATTTTAATATCATTGGGAATGGAACGGCCGGAGAATTCAAGTAATAATGAATGAATAATGAGAATGTTTCCACATCGCAATAGAAGAACGAAATTTCGCGTTAAATAATAATCCGATGTATTTTCAAATTATTTCGACTAAATTTATATGGATATTGTCAATTGTTAATAATATGCTTTAGTTATTTCTCTAAGAAAAAGAACGAATGCTTAATCATGCATAAGAACGTACATATATTAATGAGATTCAATTTTCACCAAAAGAATGATCAGTTTTAAGCCACAATACTATTGAATACGACTATTAGACATTTAGCTATAAAATTAACAATATTAATTATTTCATAATATTATTCAATATTAAATTTTCGTGTTAAAGTATCGTAAAATTGAACATTATGAAAAAAAGTGTACGTATCTAAAAGACTTTAAATAAAATTATGTCACTAATATATCATACGTATACGTGACTGTATCACTAAAAACCAGAATAAAATAAAAAGGGCATTTTAAATGTTAGTGGTGATGAATAGTAACGAGAACGTTTTAGGCCAACGACCGATTCGGTTCGTTCGTGTTCAAAGGTAGTAACAGGAAAGGAGAAAGATAATTTTGATCTGACCAAGGTAGATATGCTCCTTTTGATCGTAAAACTCCCGTAGAGATGATCGTAAGCGCGGAATGCAAAATGTACGTTATCTCGATCGTGTTACTAGATTGTTCATTGAATGCCGTAATCTTTCCGTGTTCTTCACATATTAACTAAATTAGCACGAATAAAAACGCAAATAAAAACGCGACCATAAAACTTACGACGAATGTACGAAATCCCTCTTGCAGAATAAAAGTCTTATAAGTTCCAATGTTTAAGTTGTTATTTTAAATAAAATCTTAAAGCTTGAAGAAAGAAGAAATAGTGAAATTTTTAGAGTGAAAAATATAAATTTTTGATGTCAATGCACATTCAAATAGATTCGGGACGTTTCATAAATCTTAACTCTAAGCGCTTGACTTGTGATTTTATCGAATTTTCGATTAAAATCAAATTGAATAATGCGAATACTATCGGTTACACCATGTAATATCTGCTATATCAATATCTTTACTACGATTAAACATATTTCTCATAAGATCTTTTAAATATGACGCAGATTAATAAAAGTGCTAATTTATTTTTACGGATACTGTAAATATTCATAACAACGAAATTCGAAACGATCGTAATTTTCGTAAAACGGAAGAATATGGAAATTGTTTTTTTTAGGCAAGAGAGAGTGCAAATTGATCGAGAGTCCGTGACGAAAGATGTGATTTCCACGTTCGCAGATTGCGCACGATCGTAACAAAGAATCGACACTGTCGTGCCGGCAACCCAATTTTCGGGTCTCGGCAACAGCAGAAAAACGAAGAGTGCGAAAAGGGATCACTTTTGCACAGGGGCCAAGCACACCCAATTCTCACCACGAAATAAATGAATTCATGCGTGAATTCACGTCGCGTTCTATTGGATTTAATTTGCACCGGACAGGATCGACAGACAATTCATTTTTCCACTCGTAGTTTTCATATCTTTCATTCTCTCATCACTCTCATTCTCGCGCGTATATTCACAATTCTCAACGCGCAAGTAATATTGTACGACGTCGATTCATCAATGATAATCACGGGCGAATATTTGCAATATCAGAAACAAATATTCCCGCCCTTCAGTATGCACACACAGAGAAAGAGAGATTCCGATATCCATCAAAATATCAAGAGAGTATAGTATCTCGAAAACATATAGACAAGCGATGTACAAAAATATCTTGCACCACTTTTTATATTGCTGAACGTATATCTAGATGTAACAATAATCGATATACTACTAACTAAAATTAAAAACATTTCTAAATCATATAACTGTATAAAAAATTAAGACAAGTCTACTTGAGTAATATTAAATAAAATACTTGAATAATATTAAATAAATGTTCATCAGTAGCGCTTCCTTCGCGCAATTTTTAATAAAGGTATTAGCTAATTAAGATAAATGATGCAATCTATCGATATTCAAATACAATCTTATCTCGCTCGAGATAAGATTCCGATTCGAGATCATTTAACGCGCATAGTACCTTCGGATTGTAATTCGCAATACTATTCGTGGTCACATCAATGTAATGGAATATCGAGTTGCCTTTTCGATGCAATTCCATTTTCTCGCCGATGCGAATTCCTTACTTGGTTTTCACGTGTACGGCAACGTGACATCGATTTGCATCTCTACATGTCGCAAAACGAACTTCATCCACTCGGCTCGCGTATCGACAAAAGCTGTGCTTTCGAAATGCCGATAATCTGAAATGCAACGCGAAGCCATAACTTATACTCGGCTAATTTTTATTGCGCGTCACCTCACGTTACCGCAACGTAACATATCGATAAAAGAAAGAAGAATGCATAAATAAACGATAAAATATGTCGCGAAGTATCGGAACGTACAATATTTATTAGACCATGAATATAGATTGCAATTTTAGATGTGAAGAGAATAAAAAAATCTTTATCCTGCATTGAAGCAATTATCAGCAAAAAACAATATACAGAAGAACTATTTTTATAGATTTTTTTACACGATTTCGAATATCATTCATTTCTCTAACAAAAAATCAATTCTTGAGTTTGATTGTTAAGACGGCTGTTGAAACACATGACAGATCATTGACGTGATCCGCTATATAAATGCCAAGTTCTATTATGTGGAAAGGCGAGCTTTCATCGAAACACATTTTATCATGGTTAGTAATTCAAACCGCATGCCTGATCTATAACAGCTACTACTACTTGCGGCTGAGGTATTCCCATAGGAATATAACTTCTATCACTGGGTGGATGCGCTTCACGCTCGTACATTAACGCGTATTTACGTCCACTCCCGCTACGATCGCATCGCGTTGGTTTGCAGTGTCGAAAACGATTCGTTTCAACTATTAGCGAGTATCTGCCGAGGAATCTTAATCGCGCGAACGTCGCGGACGTATTCAATTGCACATTCCTATCACTTCTCGAGAAACAAGAAAGACACTTATTAACAGTTTTCATTTATTTTACAATTGAGAAATCGTAAATACGTTCACGTATGTATAAAAGCAAAGCTTATCTCACGACATCTCAATAGCTTTTTAATATTAATTAAATTTAAGAATAATACAAAGTGATTGATGTATTAAAATACTTTAAAATAATGTATAAATTAATATTATTTATGATAAGTATGTGATTTAATTCAAATACTGATATTATAGAATTGTATGCTTAACTATACAGTTAAATACAAGCCGCAAATTTAATTCTAGTAATTAACTGTATAACTAGTCTGTGCGCAATAAACTTTACATTATGAGACATGCCCGTCTCACTAATGAAATTTACTTTATGTTACGTGTAAAATGGAAAAATAATTCATATAAACAAATTGGAAGTATAAATATTTTGATTTTTTTATAATAAAAACTATTGTTTTCCTTAATAAAAACAATAATTTCCTTTTTGAAATTAAAATACAAATCCAATTACGTATACAGTTGTTATTATATTTAGAATTCTTTTACAATATTCAAGATTCGCATCTCTTCTTTATAACAGTTAATACCGATCGATTGTCATTGTCAATAACTGTCTGAGCAACGATCCCAGCTGTTCACAAGAAGCAATAACTTTCCAAAGCCTTTAAATTCCTTCGTAAATTAAATTACAATTCTCGCGCATGTTATTCTGTAGAAAAGAAGGGGTAAACTTTGTTAAGCCATTTGCATAACAAAGCTACGGAAATTGAATTAAAATTCATTCACGTAACAGTTACGTAAATTGGAGAAGTACTAAACAAAACATGAAACTAATTTCTGTGAAAACATTTCTTTATTTAATTCTAATAAATATATCTTTTAATAGCATCTTTTATTTTATTACTTCAACTGTTTATTGCGAATAATAAGAAGAAGAATCCAATAAATCGATAATTTATATATGTTATGGCATTCATTAAACTTGTACGTACGAGATATGCATGTCTGATAAACGACTATGTTAATTTGTAACATTGTATATTCGATTCGCGCCGGGATTGCACAACTCTCTGAATTTACTTCCTTTGTCATTATTCTAAAGAAAGTTCTAACAAAGATAGTAGAATGTCGCAGCATTTACACTAACAAGATTCACTATTTGCCGAGCATCTACCCAGTTATGCATCTTATGAGTTAACGAGCTCTGCCCTGATAAAAGATACAGCCGTTTCTCGCCTATTCTTATACCAAGACAATATACATACACACACACACACACCCACACATACATATACGCACACTTCTACAACCTACAATATTTGTTTTTGCGATTTTTCTGCGAATATTTTTATGACCATTTTATATAAATTAGATAATTTATGTAAATAATATTATTATAAATAATATTATAAATAATATTATTTGTTTGAATAAAAAAATTATTTCAGTGAGTTTATAACAAATCATGAATTTAGGTTTTATTATTCAAATTGTTAATTAAATTTTACATTCTGTGGTGGATATTTCATCGTATTATATGTATATATTATCTTATTATATTAAAACATATATATACATATACATTATNTTATGTTTATAAACTTGAATAAAATGCATATTTTCTGAATATCTGACATTATTAAGCTAACAATATTAGTATATAAATAGCTGAGAATAATATTACAAAATAAATTTGAAATTTTCATGAGATTTAAGCTATATGTATATACATATATATGCATACAGATGCTAAGCATTTAAAGCAAGCACAATTAAATTTATCATATTTATATAGCTACGTAATCATATCTGTTTAAAAAAATAANTTTAAGATAAACAAATCACTGTCATCGCATGCATCATGAAAACAGTTGTCATGATGTTGTGGTTTGCGTGTTCGAAACACGTTTGAGTTACCACACATGCGCGTAGAATACCATTTTTCCTTGACATATTTCTTTTTCCCATTTTTTTCGAGAGTGTAACACAAGAATTATTTCATCGTATAGTTGTTTTATTATATGTATCCTTTCTTATATACATTTGCACGAAAAAAACTTGGCATGAGAGATAAATTAATCAACAAAATCTATTTTATCGCGCATCTTTTAATTCTAATTAATTCAATTACATCTGAATATTGCACATATTTTTTTGAATAGAATAAATTATTTAAGTGAATGTAAACTTGATTAATTAGAAACTCGATTTTTTATACATACATGAAAATGTTATTTGCATATTGGAAGCAAAACAATCGGCAGTAAATTGCAAATTCTATCACGTCTAAATTCTATTCTATCGATTTCTATCACTCCAAAATTTATCTTCCTTTTCATGAATTTGTCAGAGAGAGTATAATTTGAAGACAACTTCGACTCTCTCTCTCTCTCTCTCTCTCTCTCTCTCTCTCTCTCTCTCTCTCTCTCTCTCTCTCTCTCTCTCTCTCTTCTCTCTAGCTCAATCACGAATTTCTTTCTCATTAAAGTTTAAAGTCATAAATTTTGACCAAGATATTCTCTGTATCGTTCAAAGCAACTTCGAAAACAAAACATAATATAAAAATATCCCTGCAGATTACATAATTTTCTCGAAAAGAAAAAGTATAAGCACAATGTTAAAGTATGTTAAAAAAAAGTATAAGCACAAAAAGATTAAGAGCTGCAATATTGACTACAAACATAATGATTATCACGCACAAAAGGACTAAGGATATCTTTTGACTCGGTCAAGGAAGTTATCAAAAAGTGAATTTCGATTAGAGAAATAATTCACTCCCGTTATTAATTTCTTTTATAAATCGAATAATAATAAATAAATAATAAATATAGGAATTAAAAACAAAAAAAACCAAAAGATAGAAATCTCGGGACAAAACGAGTTAAAAGATAAATTATATAAATTTTGTGTTTGTATTTTTACTAATTTTATTGTTTTAATTAATCCTCAAGTCACTCTACGAATCGTAGAAGAATAACGGAATTTTATTTGAGCATTTAAACATATTTGACGAATAACTACTCGATAGAAATAATGAAATTATTTCGTTTTCGAGAAATAAAAAATTCTATTTGCCGAACACGTTATTGCATTTACTGTTAGCATAGCTGGAGAAAATTATTAGGATGAAACGTGACAGAATAACTATGTGCGTGATAATTGCATTAATAGTTATAAATTTGAGACAATATACACACAAGCGTAATAATCTAGATAGAGACTATATAATATCTTCTTCCGTTACAAAAAATATTCTCATCGTTGAAAATGTTTATAATTCTTGATAATTACGCACAATAATAATGAAATAACCATTGTTATAAATTATAGAATAAACATTATTTCTTTTAAAATTATTATAAACTTGTAATAAATTACAATCTTTTATCAGTTGAACAATACAGAAGTTTTCATAAAAATATATTTTTTGTGGAAAGCAAATGTTTAAAAATGTAATTCTAAAATTCTATTAAAGTGAAATTATTCGTAGATTTATAACTGTAGAATCAATGTAACTTTGTAAACATTAAAAGATGTAATTTTAGAATCGATTATAAAACAAATTTGATGGATTTCTAATAATATTTTACGATATTAGATCATCATACAATCGACTATCGGTGAAATACAAAACGCCAGCAATTCTATCGATATTCAAATAATATCCATTTGTCAACAAGATGTATTATCAGTTTGCTTGTTGTGATGTACTAATTAACATGGTACTAATTAGAGATTATCGTGTGTCTAATGATACACAGTTACTAGTTAAGGAACTTGTTGGCATTAATTATCAATAATACTTGACATTATAACAATGTATGTTTCATCTAGAAAAAGAAATTGCGAAATCGATTTTGCACTTAATCATAAACTTGTAAGTATAAAATAATGCCTTAACTTAAATATCTTGAGATATCTGTTAACAAAATAAAAGAAAGTAACATACTATTAAAGTATCATACTGTGATAATTATTTGTAAATAAAAAAGAAGTTAATTCCTTAAATATTTTATATTTCAGATAAATATAATAATAGAGAGTTAATTTTTATTAGATATATAAGGATAAACATTATTTGCAATGATAAAAGTATATGTATATTGTTGCTATCAATCTGATTCTATTTTATGCAAACGTAATAAAAAGTATAATGATAATAAATGTAAATCATATACCAACGCGTTAAATATTTTATATATGAATGCTTTTTCTCTTTATAATTCATTTCGTCCTATCATTATACTTTTAAGAGAATGTTCTTCTCTTTTTTCTCTCTTTTTCCTGTAACAGGATATTAATTAGAAGTTCTTACATCGTAAATTGAAGAAAAGGAGCACTTTTAATTTATGTTGAGAATTTGCCGTCGATTTCACATTTTCCAGAAAGAGAAACAACTTATACTGTGAAAGAGGCAATAAGTTTAACAAAAACTTAGTCTGTCTCTATCAAGATCGAGATCGAATGGGCTCTAGCACGAAACGAGCATCGAGAATATTTCATCAGGTAGGGTGTAGATTTCATCGATCGTTTCTCGAATTACTTGTTGCGAGGGCGATTGTGCTGCGAGCCACAGACTTCCTCTTTCGCTTCGTTACATCAAAATTGGACGAGTTTCCTCGTTTCATCGGTTCGCTGATTCACTTCTTCCTTCTTAGCTCATTTTTCAATTGACGCAAAACGGCGTAAAAATAAAAAGATGAATCTCTTTCTCGCTTTTATCATTTTTTTAAAATGCAAAAAATAAAAAAATCTGCGTTATTTATTATTTGTTAAGTGTTATATGTTATTTATACTCATTATATGTATATTATCCAAATTATATCTCCTTTCTCTCTAAAAAAAAATAATAATAATGATATCAAAAGTACGCATTGAAAATAGCTGTCGTATAAAAAATATTACTTTCCTATGTTAAAATTCGAAAAACATCTTACTATTTTTTGCTGAAATTTGTTTTTCTTGCAAAGGTAATGGTATCAAAAAATCGCGTAGGAATGAAAAATTATACAACGCTATAAAATACAATTCTTTCATTATCTCATGCGTACGTTTTAATATCAAAAACATTATATTCAATAATTTTTGTACAAATTTTGTCGTGGTGGGAGAACGACACCTTAAAACAAATAAAGATTTGAAACATTAAAAGCAAACATTGAGTCAACAATTAAAGCAATTCATTTCAGAGAGGTACGAAAACTCTTTCAAATAAACATAGGAACAATGTTCGCGCGTATAACCGCCATTTAAGTTTTCCGATTATTTCCAAGTAGCGTGACTATTCACAGAGGGTATTTCTGTTCGCGACGCGCCGTTTTCTCTCTATTAAAGTACTCGAGAATCAAATGGGCTTGCTGCATGTGGCCGCAATGGGAGGCAATCCTGATCTTGTCTTCCAGAGCGGAAAGTGTCCTGGGAATCGAAGCATGTGTTGGTAAACTGATTTCTTGAGTGCACCCCGAGTAAAATGACTTGATTGTTTACAAAATCGTAAATGTTTTTTGAATTCTATGGTATAAAAAAGTATGTGTAAAAACTTCTATAATTGCTATATTGTATGCTTTATATGCTGATTAAAAGTTTTTCTTAATTATGCAGTAAAATTTGCTAGTAATATGTATGAATATCATATTTCTCTTCTATATTTCACAATAAATTATTAAAGTATTTAAGTAATATTTAATTTACGGAAAAAAAATTGTAAAGATTTTTGACTGTTATTTGGATTAATTACTTATTAAAGTTTCAGAGTATTAATTGTCTGTAATTTCGCGTTCAACAAATAAGAGAACGCCAAAAATTATTACGCTTTAAAATCTCTCATAATAATAGTATAATTATTATTCAGTCAATATAAGTTTATTCTTATTCAATGAAAACTATTTGGTTAGCATAAAGCATGATACTCAAGAAAGATTGAGTTTGTCTCGTCGCAGGGATATTTGTTTTTGAATCTCTGGCAAAAGGAAATGCGGAATATGCATAGCATGTACAGCACATAGGTATTGAACTTGCATAGCTGTGTGAGCTAATTAATGGCATGCTTGTTATTTCAATGCATTTTCTCTCGTTTGAAGATATAACAATAATTAAATTTCAATAATTCAGCAAATTAAATTCAATAATTTAGTGACTTACAAAATATAAGACAATACTTTATCTTTTTCAAGTTGCTGAATCATTGAATATTGAAAGCATTTTGCTAAAATAATACTTTATTTTATAAAATTAAGTTCAATTTGTATGTTGATTTCACGATAATTATCGTCATTATAAATTGCAAATTGTTATCATTTTGATGTTCGCGGTTGTTGATTGTGTCACGGCGACAGAGTAATTCCGCGTTATGGTTTTCGTCTTACCAAACTGTGCAAATATACCAGCTATATATACGAAATATATATTTAGATTACCTAGAACATCACAGCGTCAGAAATTTACATACGGATGCGTTGTTTATACAGGGTTTAGATATAGTAAATATAACGATGCTTCTTCATCGAAACAGAAGAGAAATTTAATCAGAAAAAAAACACTATTCAAATAAAGAACCAAAAAAATAAAATATCATGCAGTATTATATATATTATATATATCTTACAATTAATTAAAATATATTATTGAAAAGTAAATAGAATATGTAGAAGCACACAAACATTATAACATTTTATCACAGTCAACATCTATTGCAATAAATTAAGAATACACCATTCCTATATCGTGTCACGCTAATAGATGCAGTTCACGTAACATAAAGTTGGATTACTAGGTTCCATTTAATATGCATTGTTTGTCCAACAGATATTAAAGCTTCCTTTCGGCGCGAGATAAATTCCGACAAATTAATAGAACACAGAAGCTTCACAGCTAATAGCAATTATATTAGTTTGATCACGATTAGAGATTTTTTTAGTTTTAGTTAGTCAGATGGATTTAAAAAAAAAATGCAAATAATTGTTGTAATAATACTCAGCGCAAAAGAAAAGTCTATCTATGTGGTTAATTAAAGTTTAAAAATATATGTAATTACACTCTGAACTATATTACATAAGTATGTTCAATATTTCATTCAATCTTCAAAGAAACTATACTGTGCCAGTATTTACTAATCACTTCTAAATTGTGGGAGTAAAACCTGAAAGTCAGAATTCGCTCTACGTGAGATGCATAATAACAACTTGACCCGCAATTTAAATTAACGCCACTACTCATACTCTTGAATTTTCCACGTACATATTCCCTGCCGTACATACTCGGTTTCCGACGTTTTATTTCTCCCGTTGCTTTCTCACTTCGACGCTTAGAGCACATTCAATCTGGGAACACGCTCATTGCTACCACGTACCTCTATTCATTTCTCACCTCGCAACCCTCGACTAGAAAGAACGCACAAAGTTTACCAAGTTAAACGTTATAATTAATTGCTAACATTTCGTTACATCTGGATGAAAGACTCATTAACGAACTCTACGGAATCGTTATGTCGTGTATTACCGTGTTGGAGCATTACCTTTCAACCACACGCTATAAACCACACAGTCGCTATAAACCTGAACATCCAGCAGAGTGGAATGAGAAAAAGTCTTAAAGACCAAACGGAAAGGGAGATAAAAGAAAAGAAAGCTACCGCGTAATGATGGTAAAGATTTACGAGCAAAGAATTCTGCACTGTAATATGTATTTTGTGTGAGCGACATTGAAACCAGAAACATATAAAAATAATTACTTATAAAAAAAATTAATAATGTCGGGAACATTTATCATCTTCTTATTAAAATTTCCAAGAGAAGAGATTTAGGTACACACATAATAATGTGTTAATATTTCCCACGAGTTTTTTCAAATCCTTTCGATTTTTTCACAATAAAAAATTTACAGAGAAAATAAAGTACATTTAATAAAGTACAGATGCCGTTTTTGATTTAATTTATAATAAAATTTCTACAGCATAGAAATAGATGTCACAAGAAAGCTTATTTTAAACATATACATTCATATGCACGTATAATAGGGCTGATAATAATTATATTTAGACTTATTATATTTTTCAGTAATACTTTTCAATATACTAATATTATATATTCTTTTATAAAACGAAATAATTTAATTGAATATCTAATTAAATATTTCTACTATTATTATTTTATTTCTTTTCAGTTGCTTTAGTACAACGTAACATTACTTTTACTAATACATCAAGCTCTCTGTTTACATATTTTTTTATTGAATTTATTTTCCTTATTGGAATCAATTTTTTTCAATTGGAAATTTCATAAATATAAAAAATTTCTTATATTTCTAAGTGCCTCCATTTATTGGTCAAAGAAACCTTTTGTGACTAAAAAGGATTGAATTTCGTATAACATGTATTTTCATACAAATTTGATTTATTCCATTTCACTCCTTCGGTGAAAACGTCACAATATAAAGCATAAGGTAATTTCAAAGCAGCATCAGTGAGCTCTTATGCATTCTCATTTTTTCCCAATATGCATATTCGTGCAACATGAGAAAGTACTTCGATTCAAAAGGTTTACAAATACGATTCATGTATTTGAGAAACCCAAGAATAGACGCTTTTGGCTTGTGGTTGCTATTTTTATTTTTATTGCATCATAAAAGATTGTCGTTATTGAAGCTCAAATAACTGTAAGTTAACTCTGAGTGTATTCCCAAAGATCAAATCAAATTGGATTGACTTAAAGTCCTTAAAATAATAAGTTGCCATCTATGTATTACATATGTCTGAGTAACCGAGGCTAATATACGCGTAATTTCCTTTAAAGTTAAATTAAATAAATTGCATTAAATTCTATCAAACGAGAATTAAATTGTATCAAATAACTTGAAAAAAATCACGGTTATACAATCTCGATAATTGTGCAGAAATAGAAGCGTAACTCCATATTCCTCGACAGTAGCGCGGTTTTCGATACCAAACGGCTGTCGCAATTTCAGTAATAGCCAATGAGCCGAAAATTAGGACGATTCACCTAGCGTAGAAACGAGCGCAAATACTCACAATGTTGACGACCGATCCGGAATAATCCGCACCGGTCAGAATTGTTGGAGTACATTTACGAATAACGCGAATAGTGAATAAGCGCAGATATATCATGATCGAATATTGAGATGTATCGAGATATGTTTAAATGTGAAAAATGTGTTTGTACATATTTTTTACGTGCACGCAGCTCGATATTTCTTTTTAATATTTTCAGATTCACATTTACGTTATTCTAGTGTAAACGTTTGTTTATTCTTGAAAATATAACGGCAAATATACGCATGAGTGTTTTAACAGTCTACACGTCAGAAGTGATGGTTTCTAAAGTACGTTCGTAATGAGTTTGCCAATTATGATGAGTATAACGATAGATCAAGTGATCCATCAATTTGTAAGTTTTACCGAGAATACTTCTTCGAGCACGACAGTTAGTAGCTCCACCGTTACTTTCTCAATTGATAAGATACTTCAAGCGCAAAATATTAAGGGGTATATAGAGCAAAGGAATTCATTTTAATCGATACCAGAAGCATAATTATGCAATAACGTATTGTCCAAGATAAAAAAAAGGAAAGAGAGAGAGACAAAATAAAGTTAATATTAAGTAAATCTTTGAAAATAGATTGACAATGATAATTTTTTTAAATTAAATTTATTTCATAATTTTATTCATGTTTTAAAATAATATGTATTATATTTCTCATTCTTTCTTAAATCGATCTATTAGATATTTAATAAATATGATGTTAAATAAATATGATATAAAAATTAGATGTTAAATAAATATGATATAAAAAGATTTAAATTTTGTACTTGTTATAAGCATAGAATAAATATATTTATATTGGCTTTTTATCTCGATTTCCATTATAATAAAAATTTTGTGAATCATTTTCGCTTTGATTATTATAATTTGTTTTATGATAATCATACACTACATAGAATCTTTAATCTTTAAGAAAAGCAAGTTTTATTTTGTTATTTATTTTCATGAGCATCTTATTTCTTTATCGTGAGATTTTAAGTAACATCGTATTTTGTCAGATCAACTGAATTATCAAAATAGTAACACACATAAATCGTCTGTTTAGCCTATAAAATTTCAAGTTCGTCTGTCCGTTTATGTCAAAGCAGCTATAAAAAAATTTTCTCAATCATCGTTTTCTCTCTTTCTTTCTTTCATATTGCATCTGTCGATTCGTGTCTCGGCCTATGTCGCTTCTAGAGACCATAATCTTGAAGAAGGGAGCATGCATTATCGTGTGCACAGATCCATGAAAATAAGATCTCGTCTCCTAGCGCAAAGCAAGACGTACGAAGACGTACGGAAAAAGGTGCGAACTGCACACTGAGAGAAAAATATAGTTACTTTTGGTCTCAACCATAATTTTATAATATTTCTAACGATAATTATGGTTAACGTAATGATGTATATAGTGAAGTTAATCATATTTATTGTTAGAAATATTATAAAATTATGGTTGAGGCCAAAAGTAACTATATTTTTTTCTCAGTGCAGAATCATTCGAGATGGCTGACCAAATATGCGCTTCCCCTTTTGTGCAGTGTATATATATATATATATATATATATA
>JAJVSH010000003.1:2950206-3023889 GCA_021460005.1 Tetramorium alpestre | reverse complement strand
ATATATATATATATATATATATATAATGTGTGTGTGTGTGTGTATGCTATTTTTATATTCTTTTACTAGTTCTTATTCACTACTTGTTCTTAATGTTCATGAATTTCATGAGCCGAATGTATACGTCTTCTAACAAAAGGTAAACTCGTTTCCGTTGATTTGTTGATGCTTCACACGTGAAAAACGTTTCTATCGCCATTTCTTCCACTGTCACAGTTCAAGGAAAAAGAATAGAAGAAAAAAAATGAAACCTCGCAAGAAAAAGAGAATGCGAAATCCCAGAAAAGAATTGCTCGTCTCTCTCACCCCGTTTCGATATTCGCGACACTTAAACCTTCAACAAACATTTACACTATGTATAGAAATAAGAATGAGTTTCATCAGTAAATACTCCCAAAGCATGTGTGTAAACGAAAAACTGAAGAATGACATTCTTCAAGTGTAAAATTGTGTAAGGGCGATAAGTTTCTTATGCGCTGTCTAAAATTCTTCAGTCTTCAATATTCAACTATAAGTGACAGTCCGCATTACACAAACGTTAGGTACGCAGTTACATAAAATATTTGAACTAGACTAATAAATTGGCACACGTACACATTTTTTCCGATATATGGTTCGTGTTGCACATTAATAATAATCAAAACAAGATGGTATGTAGAATTATAATATATTGTGCCACAAATTTTAGATTTTAATAATTATATTTTTAAAATATAATATTAAATATATAATAATGTGCAATATTTTAAAAGTCTATCTTGAAAATTATTATAATACAACAAATGTTAACTTGATTTATGTTTGCAACCGTAAATCAATGGTAAACAACATAAGAACGACAGATTCAACAGGTGTTATATTGCGAAATTACATGGAGTAAAGTCCAAACGATAAGAAAAGCAAGAGCGAAAATACAATGGATTTGCCGTAAACCGTGTTACAAGAATTTCATTAAATTCGGCTTCGTTCTATAATATACGACCATGTGATATTAGCTAACAAAACACGATTGAATGCACCACAAGTAAAATTTTAATTTTATTTAATTTTATATCAGATGTGATAGCACAGTCAGTTAAATGTATATCAATAAAAGTTTGATAACGCGTTGATTATATAAATTATTTATGTAAAATAACATTCAATAAATAAAGAACTATAGATTTGATATTGATATAAATGGACAAATGAACGCCATATTTAAATTATTTACGTTATTTTGCATGTGCGAATTGTATCTGTGAGTACCGGATATACATATCGTTCGTATATACATATATCGCGCTTTTTATTGATTAAACCTCACCCTATTCGCACAACACAAAACGAATTATTAGCGTATACTGATTAATTGACCAGCATATTCAGTGCAATGATGAAAATATTCATGGTTCGAACAGAACAACATCATTATTATATTAACGTGAACTCACACCTGTGTTTATCAACAACAAAATTTCATCGATATAGAGCTCGTTAATAAAAGCATCATTAAACTAATTAATTTGTTAATTTGAAATATTACTTTTAAATAAATTATAAACAGAATTGTGTCATGTTATTATGCATTCCAGGTTCGATAAGCAACATAGATGGTGGTGAATATCACTGCAACAAAACTACCGTACGAAAAGTAATCAGTGGAGTCGTCGGTGCAGCGAGTTCAGTAACTTCGATTCAGGTTGCCAATCTCCTACGATTGTTTAAAATTCCACAAGTAAGTAAATTTTTGAATTCAATTCTCCTAATACAATATCTTAACGGAGTTATACAAAATATATCGCAAAAATTGTTACTTTTCGAAACTTATTTAACTTTCCACAAATTATTCTTTTTCGAACAATTCCTTTTTGAAAGCAGAATTCTTGTACAAGCACTTTTATTACAATATTTAATATTTATTACGTGTATTTTTCCCTCGTCGAATAAAGCAAAATAACAAACAACAGAGATTAAAGATTTGTTATTTTCATAAAAAATTTTATACACGTAACTGATTATTGATAATATAAATGAAAAGAAAAAGTAATAAATATACTTTATATTTAAGAACTAAAAAAATACAATCCTACTTTAGAAAAATAATGAAATAGTAAACAAAGAGATAAATATGTATATGTATATATGATAAAAAAAATGTATTTTTTACATTTCTTATAATACTCTATTGATGATTTAGAGCTAAGCAAGTACTGTCGTATTTCTAGAGGCTGGAGGATAAAAATGCCAGATTAGATGGCAGTAAACCGTGAAAACTTCATTCTTGTCGAAAGTTTACAGAACCTGCGGTTTAAAATCTTCGTACCGTGAAATCACCTCATCCAACGCTACTTTCCTTATAAGCCATTCGAGTCCCTTGGCCCGTTTTATCTCTCAGCGCTCTATTAGGTTGAGGTTTAAAGGGTGTTACTATAACACATTATCCGTCCAGCCGTGAAAGAGCCATATTGCTATTAAACTTTTACTAACTCTCTGTTATTTTGATATTTGTCGCTGACTACAGATAAAGCAAAATAAAATTTCTCAATAGCATCATAGTTCCTAATTTCTTATAACCTGATAACAAAACAAAATGACCATTTTTCTAAGTAATATAATGATCCAAATTAAAAAGAAAATGAAAATACCTTTCACTGTTATAATTTTATTTCACTACAAATTTACGATTTAACACGTACTTTTTTATAATATGATACAAACTGTAATGCGGTTAAAAATCATTTAAATTTCTTGTTCGATATTAATGTAAACCTGTCTAATAATGACAACTATAGGCGGTTCATTATAGAACAACTTGAAGACAAACTTGAACTTGTTGATCATCGAACGGGATACTCAAATCGTGAGGTTCTATACGCAGTAACTTTGTAATAATAGTTCATCTAAAGCTCCTTCATTCAAAGTACCAATAGTCGATCCTGGTATGCGAGTTAGGAGATTAACCTGTTTATATTGTCCACATTGTCAGGATCTCATTTTACGACGTCGAGTTTCTCGCCGTGATAGATATGTATATGGTAGAGGTTGAACGCGTGATAATATGCGCATTTACATGCAAACTTATGAAGATCGTATTAAGAAAGGATCGAAGAAGCAATTTAGTATGACAATAGATGATAACGATCCTTAATTCGCGTTGAGTAAGATATGTGACGCGAATCAATGGTATATTAAATGATTTATACTCATCAAAGAAAAACGCGTATGCTAAAGACACTTTGCATATCTATAATCATAAATCAAATATTAACGATGATTTTTTTTCAGGAGCTTGCCAATTAAAGATCTTAAGTTGGTGAAGTTGGTATTCTGAAATGCGAATATTTACAAAATTGATTGGCATTTGATTGCCTATAATTTATCCATATTTATCTATAAATAATCGTTTTCATCCAACTTGCAAAAAAATTAAAAATAAATAAAAATTGCATCATCAGCATCTCTAAGTTCATTTCTTTTTATTTATATATTTATATGTGATAAAGAAAATTCGTAAAAACATTTCAATATCTCGAGAAAACAAAAAAAAGAAAGAAAAGCAATAGATAATATTATTTATGGATAAATGATGGATAACCAAATGCCATATCAATTTTGTAAAACTTCGTATTTCAAGATGCCAATTTCACGGACCTAAAGATACATTACATACAAAATCAGGGATATATTATATAATCGAAATAAAACACATCCCCATGAGAAACGACGTTACAATTGTATACGATTCTTTCTTTCGAGTGACTCAGGTGTCTGTGGTAAAGAGTGATCTTTCGCGAAAACTCGGCTGTAGCCGATTCATGCTTCTGAAGATCCACGATGGCAAAGTTCGAAAGAGATTTCGCGAGGATTTCAAGAAAGACGTGAAAGGATCAGGCGGAATATAAGTCTAGGGAAACGGCGGCGGATTTAATTTCAGTCCATAATTCTTTCGGTGGGATTTCTATCCATTTCTACGGCTGGGCATAGATTTGCGAAACAGCTCCGTGACATCGCGATCTGTATCATTATACCAACTACTAGAAACTGAGAGGAAAAGCTCTCTAAAGCGTATTTGAATTGCATTTGCAAGAAAACAAAATAATATTGAATATCGTCAAATTCGTAAATTCTATTTTATATACAAATTAGAATTAATAAATTTAAAAAAAAACATAAAAATACTGCGCAAAATGGGAAATAATATGCAGATGTATTATTTCCTCTTTATTTTTTAAATTTCTCCTAATTTTTTTTAAATTAGTGAATTTGTTTATCAAAAAAATATTAAGCCCAAAGTCCACTGTACTGAATAATAATAACAATGTAATGTTTATATAATGTAATATTCATATAAAATATTTTAAATCATTTTAAAAAAGATTATATCGACAGAAAATATGCATTAATATTTTATCAAAGTTTGAATTAATCTTTGAATAGCAATATTACTGCAGTCAATAATAATTCCATAATATTGGAACTTGCATTATTACTTTACCATACATTTCTAACTTATGCTCGCTAGAAACTTTAACTAAACCTAGCATTGTATTAGCGTCCGCTTTTTATTTATCGAGATCATTACCAACAAGTTATAAAACTTCTTATATTTGCTACATTGCAAAATATGCGAGTTTTACTTTTTTTCGTACTTACTCCTGCTTTCTTTGACGCGTCTATTAAGCTAGTCGATCTTGTGAAACTTATCACGTCGGCGTTATGCTAAACTAGAAAACTGCTCGAGAATGTATGTGACGTAAAACGGGATCGCTTTTTGCTCACGACGTATTCCAAAAAATAGTTGCAAACTTTTATGAATTTCCTCGACCCAGTCAATTTCATACTTTTGCTTTAAGGCATGGAGTCGAGATAACAAGTTCGTTTTCGTGAAGAATTTAAGTATTCGCTACTATTTCCGTGAACAGGGTACGAAACTTTCTAATAAACTTATTTTCAATCAATTATTTGCAGTTATAGTGATATAATTTTTTTAATTTGAATTAGAATTCTACATGGTGTATAATTTACGTTGTATACAAGAACAATTTTTCTAGTTTATTATTTTATATACACTTTTTATTTAAAAATTATATTTCTACTGTTAGATTATTATTACATTATAATAAAATATTTTATATTTTATACTTAAAACTGTATATTAAATAATTTGTTTTCTATGCGATGAAAGAGAGAGAGAAAGAGAGAAAGAGCTATTCGACCAAGGAGATAAGCACCACTTGTCCTACAAACTTACCACATTTTTCTTTCATGCAACCTAGCAATTTAGTTTATCCATATTCATGACAGTTTTACGAAATCGGAAAGCGCTCGATCTTCATCACTTTTCGCGACAACTTGAGGCAAAATCTGATTAAAGTCGATCTCCTCCAATGACAGAACATGTCTCAATTATTAAGAACTTTATCTTCCGGAATGACGTTTCATCATTTGGAGGTAATCAATCTTATAATTTTTAGTCCTTATGGCATTTTTTCGAAATATTAGACTGCTACATTTTAAGTGATCGAGACAATTATGAAAACTTTTTCGAAATTATTTCACATACCTACGTATGTATCAAAGTTTATGATCTATATTAGATAATGTAGAAATGTAAATAAGTATCATAGTTTCTGCAGTAATGCAACGATCATAAAAAATAGATATTATTAATATGTTATTTGCAACACTCGAGACATATTGTTGCACGACATAAGAGACGTATTTTCTGATTAACTGTATTACCCCGAAACAAAATACATTATTCATCATGTTAACCGCGACTTATATCGACAGTATCGTTGCTCGTCACAGTTACGTGCGATCTGACGCGGCTGCGGACGACCGCTTAGCTAAACGATTTCTCCGCAACTTGTCAACGCGGTGACGTACGATCGACGTAGAAACACAAGCATAACACCCCGCATGAGCACCAAGCACATGAGCGGAAAGTGCATACACGTCAAAGGGAGCTTCGCTATTCGTGTCAATCAGTATCCTACGTATACACGAACATGTGTCGCGACATGATCGACAAGCGAACAGGAGTCAGTTCACAGGATTCGATAACATACGCGTACAAAGACTCAAGGCAATTCTGTGAGAGGTAAGCTAAATTACAGTCTTGGTACTCACGCTTAAATTACTTCGTATCAAGCCCTTTCGCTTACGATTTGTAATTCATGAGCGTCTGAAAATTGTTAAATTAATCAAAGTATACATGCAGGAGTAATAAGTTATACTTTATCAAATAATTTGCGAATTTACACAGAAAGTGTTCTTTAAAAAAAAATAATGCCTTAATGTCTGTGATAGAACTAACAAAGTACCTATTGATTTCGCCCGAATAGTGTCCCTAAGTATTTACCTATGTAAATAAAAATAAAAATTAAGAGTAGAAGTATTTATTTGATTGGACGATTTGATTTCCAAAATAATTTAAAAAATTATAAGACTTTGTAAATATAATAAAATTTTAATTTTCAATTCGTAATAATTAAAAAAATCCATTATACATGCAATAGCTTATTGATCGATCATTAATAATATATATGTTCACAACCGCTCTTGATTAATTATTACTGTCCAACTGAAGCAGAGTTTTAATTGCATCAAGTATGTTACCATCGTCATAAATTTTAGTCACGATTTTCGCGAATCGAATTAGCCAGAAAGAAAACGCTCAGCAGCAATTTCTGAAAGTGGATTTCCATCTCTGCTAGGAATGCCGAAGCTCGTGGGATTACGATCGAGATTCAAGACGTAAGCCGACGCGAACTCAAGTCAGTGAACTAAATAATGAAATCGCATCTTGCCAGCAAGCTGCATCGTCCTTACGAAATTTCTCACTTGGAAATATGCCGTGATGTCGTAGCTGAGATTTGAATAACGATCGATAATCCTTCTTCCGTTGCTCCTCGATCATCGGCATATTGGTAAGAGACAGGACGAGGAGACATAATACAAAATTTGTGGTCGGAAATTACTTCACGCGAAAATATTAGACAGAGAGAGAGAGAGAGAGAGAGAGAGAGAGAGAGAGAAACGCTCATTTACGTCCTATCGTCTAGAGACAAAACTCAGAAATAATCTCTAAAGAAAATAATTAGATTCTATCTAATCTATGAAGTCTTTGGACGGGTGCGATTTACATTATCCGATTAAAAGTATACTTATAATCGCTCGTAAAATTTTTTAATTAACGCGAACTTCATAACTTCGGCCGCCAGCAATTAGCATTTTTATCGCAATCCAATCCACTTCTGAATATTCTATTTGATTTGCGATGAATATCTTCAAAGTGGTTATTCTCTTCTCCCTTTACTGTAATGGAAACCAAAATTTTTTATATATCAATATTTAATGATTTACTCTATATGCGATGTATACATATACACATATACAATCAATTTCAATATATCCAATTGTACGAAATTTACAGACATGTTTAATTACAATGCGATTTATTAAAAGATTAATAGAAATAAATAATCAAATTAAAAATCGCGCTCTTACGGTAATAATTGAGTAAAAAAAAATAATATAATATAAAAAATTATCTTTAAGTTATCATAACAATGCAGTCGATATATTAAGCATATCAAATCTCTTTACTGAAACGGAATCGCATAAAGAATTTACCGAATAATTCGGGAGAATGTGTCCCTTACTCCATTTTATCGGCGTAACGAATTGTGCTTGTAATTTCGCGCGGTTTGGGCGCAGCCGGTTCATTTCAATTAACGATAACATGGTTTCCTAGGTTTTACAAAAGGACTAGCTACATTGGTATAAGCTCCAGACATGATAAAAAATGCAAACATCCCGACATAGAATTCGTATCGTATAATCTCTAATTAACTCGGTAATAACAATAAAACACATAATGTGCTACGTTATTCAGACTTTGCCAAACACGAAATTTTCCAGTATAAAATTGTGCAAAGAATGTAATGTGCAAATTAAATTTTTCGTATTGATAAATTTTTAATCAAATACTATCAGCTGTTTTTTTATATCCAAACATTGTAACGATGCATATTGAATCGTATTATTTATATTATTTTTATCGATTATTTTACTTAATTATGTATACAATATAAATATATATAATTGTGAAACTTTTTTATTTATATACTTTATATATTTCGTTAAATAATAAATTGTTTTTGTATATGTATCGATAGTAAAAGTATAAATAATATTAATTCAATCATTTATTATTTCTTTCATATTTATCTTATTTATAGTAAAAAAGTTAAGATTTTTTTAAATTTCTCTATCGTTTTTCGCCACGTATTATCAAATTTATTAAAATTGTCCAGACCTTTGTTGATAGAAAAATGAAAAGAAAATCTTAAAAGCTTGAACTGTTCCATACGCGAATAGTTAATGTCAAAATTTATTCTTTTTGTCTACACGAGTTTTATATATACATTTATTTTAATCAATATTTTTGCGTTTTAATATTAAAGGCAAAGAAAATAAAAATACAGACACTGTATAATCAATCGAGCAAGCCAATCAAGCGGACCGAATCGAAGTTTTGTATGATTCTTCGATGCGGCACGGTGCATGGTCGGACGAGCAAGTTACTACAGTGGATAGTAGCTGAATCTGACAAACCATGATAAATATATTCGCCATGGCGTGCAACAACCGCGATGTATGATAGGACGCGCGTTGTTCCGGAGAAAAGTAGTGCTGGTACCTTCGTGGCGTGAGATAACGCCGCCTCGTTTCTCACTACATAAACTCATCCGATGCTTACGCATCGACGTCGTGCGGATCGAACATTCTGAAACCTCGTTACTGGCTAAGACAAATCGAACGAGGATCGAGAGCAACCGAACCAAATCCCCGAGTATCACAAGAATAAAACGTAAAAGTTTACGTTAGAAATTATAACAAAATTGTAAAAGTAAAAAATTAAATCTCATTCCATCTCGGATCGTTCGATATTCTTTAACGGAGTCGGAATGCAAAGAACGTACATGCGCTGTAGAAATTTAACTTATACAGAAGCCAGATTGATAATCATAAGAACGATAATGGCATATCTTCGTCAAAGTTCCCCAAGGCGTAACGCGATTGTATCGTACCGGCGCGGCAAGTCGATTTCGAAGGAGTCACCTTACATTCCTTGCCTTCCTCAACGAAAAGATGATTAATTATCCGCGTTGCCATATGCGGCTAACCCAAAATCGCCTATTCTTCGATAAGCGTCACAAATGAACGAAGAACATTGTATGGAAAGAGGGAGAACTTGGTTCATAGATAAATGACAAAATGATGATAGAAGTTATTATGAAGTTACGATGAAATGTATGACTTAGATAAACGATCCTTTACGTACAACCGTATTCTTCGCTCTCTGAATGCTCTGTCTCTCGAGATTAAATTCATATACTCGCGAGTAAATCGTTATTTATATTAGATCGTCAAACGGCAAAGTGTATTTGATTTTACCGTTCGTCAAATATCTATATTCTTAGACTCCTTAAACTTTGTTCTTTGAGTACGCGATTCTACGGAACTTTGATTTTCCGAACCGTTCGATCTGTAGCCGCTTAAGCCTGTAGATTCTACGACCTTTTAGTCTTTGAATCCTTACGTTGTTAAATTCTTGAATCTTTCTTGAATCCTGAAGCTTCATAACAACTGTTTGATTACTTATACTTCTCGAGCTTTGATGCTATATCTCCCTCAGCGCTTGAATATTAAGATCGCTGAGATATTTTTAGTGAAATTTGTATCACTGCGTAACGCTATATGAGAACCGACGAGATAACGTTCCGACGACAATATAATATGAATCGCTTTAAAGAGCATCGAACGATATAAATTGACCGATACTTTTCTTTCTCGAGAAAACCGTATAAGTTTACCCTGTGACTCTCAAAACATTACACGTTTTCGCTCTCTCGATCTATTCTGGCAGCAAAATTAGAGAATTCGAAGCTAGTAGAAACGACGGCCACTTTCAGGAGGACCCAAGTTTACTTCGCTTTTAGTCAAGCGTAACCACTTTCCTGACGAACAGGATTACCCAATGCCAATACTTACAAAATGCAAATATTCTATAATGTCGTATGCAACGCAATGAAAAATCTGATATCGTTCTTCGATAGATTTCAAGATTAGAAACAAATTTAAGAGGGGAAAAAATTATTCAATGTTTGTTTAAACATTTGAGGAATAAGATTTAAGAATCAAGAATACATGAATAATCAAAATTCCATACAGGTTTTATTTTACCGTTATTATACCACCGCATATGGATGTTTCAACGTGTTAGCAATTTTTTATGTCGTAAAAATCTATGGCATTTTATAGGAAAAAGCTTACCAGAAGACTACAAAATGGCTGAAAATATACTATAGATTTATATTTTTTTTTACATTTATAAAATTTTTGTAATTCTTTCTTATTTATATATAATATATTTACATATAAAATATTGATAATACGTTTTTGTTTTCTATAATACTTTAGTATTTTTGTTATATGTATATGTATATCGTATATAAATAATAAAAAATAAAGTAGTAGCTTTTTTATAAAAACTAAATTTTATTTTATTTTTAGTTACAAGCTTTTTACGAAAAAGCTTTTTATTTAAACAATGCAAACGCAAATCAATAAAACTCGGAATTTAGATGTTAAGTTTAATCCAAGAAAAAAATAAACGTGAATATAAAAAAAATAAAATATTAAATATTTTCTAAATTAAATACACTTAACTATTTGATGATCTAATAAAAAAAATTAAAAAACAATTTAATTGCGAGTTTTCGCAATTAAAATCGATGGATTTAAGTAAAATTTAAGTAACCTGAATAAATTTAATCTCAACATTCAAGGAACGATAATGGTTAAACGTAAATAAGGTCATTTATCTATATCATGTGTTTCACTGCATTTTACGTAAATACAAGTAAAAAGATTTCATAGAAACACTACATAAATATCTTAAAAAGATCTTGTTACAAAATCCTAAAAAGGACGAAGTATACGTATCCAACATTAAAAAGATTTACAACAACTACCTCATATTTGAATAATTTAAGATGAAAATTTGTCTATTGTATTATAGGTCTCCTATTTCTCGACGAGTCCGGAGCTTTCGAACAAACAACGCTTCGAATATTTCACCCGTACCATACCAAGCGATCACTATCAGGTCAAAGCGATGGTTGACATTGTATTGAAGATGGGTTGGAGCTACGTTTCCATCATTTACGAGGAAAGCAACTATGGTGTAAAGGTAAGTACTTGATCGTAATATCTATTTTAAATTTATAGGTAATATTAAAGAATACGCAAAGCTATATATATTGTATACTTGCGTTATCACTCTGTTACATATACATATATACAGTACCTACAAATTATGTACAGTATATACGGTACATAGAAAGAAAAATATATCATTTTTATTTCACGATTTTTTCTTTTTTCATTAAAATTGTTTAAAAATTAAGTAAAATTATTCTTATTAATATAGATATTGTAATCCTGGTTGACTAAATAGATGCGTCCAAATAAATCTCTATATTAAAAATATCTTACTCAAACATAATACTATTTTATTCCAATATTATTATATACAATGCCATCCGCAAAGCTTTCGAACTAAATCAAATATTTGTACGTAAAAATAAAATAATATACGAATGTTGAATAAATTAATGTAAAATTGCAACGACTTTTCTGATAACTTTATATAACTGTTTGTAAATAATGGAATTTGAAAAAAAAAACAGTAAATAAAGCTAACAAATATTTTATATTATGTTCTTATTTTTTAATTAATTATATAGCAATATTTAAGAAAATATTCTATTTTTTGGTCAATGATTTTTAGTATATCTAATTTTGTCAATACCATGTTTTTAAAACGTATCAAAATTGTATTTTATAAAGATGTTGTTTGTAGCACAACAGTTAGATCAGTAGAAATTAATTTCGAATTTTAATATTTCAAATAACTATTATAATAGCTTTATTAAAATTTATAGCTGTAATTTAGAATTTTTTAATATAAAATTAGATCCCAAAATAGCATATGCGGGGAATAGCAATATAATAATATTATGTTATGAATATACTACACACTACGTCGCTTGTGAACATTATTTCATCTAAATAGGCCTTTATGCGTCTCTAGTCTAGATAAACGAATCGATAAATCGTAATATTCGCAGAAAATAAACGTGAAATAAACGAGAATAAATGGAAAGTGAACAGGGATTTTATTCCCGAACGCGGTCCATTATAATAATTCACAATAGCGCGCAAATAATTTTGACTCCTCTTTTCGACGGCCATCTCTCATCTCGCAATCTGATGAATATTTAGCATTACATGAAAATTATATCTTTCGTTCGCTCAATACAGGCGACAGTCAGATAACTCGGAAGAAATTGTGAAATGCATCAAATTTTTCTCTCGCAAAGGCAATATTCTGGCCCGTGTTTGTATCTTTTTTTTCTCTCTCTCTCTCTCTCTGTTCCTCTTCTTTTTAAATTGCTAGCATGAAAATTTTATATACTTCACATATATCTCAGTAACATGCTACTTGCTCTCAATTAAGACTTTTACGTCTGTGACAAGTTTATTTCACCGAGTTGTTTAATCTAAGAAACGAATGTCTAAGAAACAAATTTTACGCGATTTCACGAGTAATGAAAATTTACAGAATGTTTAATTATGATGGAATGCTTATTGAAATTTTCTCTTAATTTCAAATTAGAATTAAGTAAATTTATATGTTAATTATTGATAAATTAATTTTTTACATTAAAATATGTATTATATATTTTATTAAACATTTATCATTTCTTGGAAACATTAATATTTCTTTAAATATTGATATTGTTATATTCTATTAAGGAAACATTGAAATTATCTCACTAATCGTTACAAACAGTTATTAAGTTACTCATTACATACCGACAGCGCGATATTTATATCATTTTATTCATATAACTTTCATATAAGCTTTCTCTACAGCTCATAAAACAGCTTGTAATCATTGATTGCAGAATATTGGAAATCGTAAATATGACATGGTGAATGCGGTAATTTGACATCCTGATTCCTGTTACAAATTACTATCTACCCGCTAGCTTTTTGCATCGAATTGTTTCCCTCGATAACGCAAAGATACATCGCACAAATATGGCCTTTCACAACAACGTGTTTTCACGGAAATCGCGAAATGCAAATAATTTGCAATTCTGCAGAGAAAATATTTCAAAAACCGGACTTGATTATATTAAACAAACATTTCTATTTTTAATAATTATTAGCATAATGTTAATTTTTAGAATAAATTATTCTATATACGTCAAAATACGCGCAAATTATAAAAATAGAGAGAAAAACAGAGGAGAAAAAAGAGAAAATATAGCATAGGAGATATATAGCATAGAAATAGAATAGCATAGCATAGAAATATAGCATAGGATTTAAGTAGAAAAGTATTCGTAAAAAAGAATTGTATATAACTAAAAGGAAAAGAGAACATTTCCTATTGAGACAGATTTGTAATTATACCGATAAATGCCAAATTAATATAAATGAACGCTATTTAATGGGATACCTAGTCATTTATCCATTTCCGATTTGAATACCTAGTCATTTATCCATTTCCGATTTGAAAACTACACACGGCGCTTGATGAATGCGTAATTGAAAAATACATCAAAGTGATGCTTTTATCAAATGAAGAAACGATAATCGGCAACCCTTTAGTTTTATCGTAAAAGCGAGAATAACGCCATCCTCAATCAGTTGTACTCGTGTCATGAAAAATTCATAAACGTCGTCGCTGCGACACGTCACAACGAGATATATCTCTTCCCATATGTACACATCACGCACAAAACGTACACGTACCGTACCTTATTATTTCTGTAACAGATTCCATCTTGACACTTGTCTGCAATCTAGAAAACTAACGCGAAAATCTATCTAGAAACCTTATTCTCTTTATTTATGTCCCCTTTTCAATTCTTTTTCGTATTCTTGTTTATGGTCGAATAATAAATTGAAAAAAAACTCAAAAATAATAAAACATATTTCTCTTTGAGAATATTTCCTTTATAACTTCGATACGAGTATCTTTTTAAATGTATATGTGCATATAATAGAAGTCGGCAGAGAATAAATTATAAAAATATTTTTTAGGCTCTAGTTTATCCGAGCCTATTCATTTCAAAGCAATAGATTATAATATCACGTTTATCTATAATATTTTTCAATTTTTCCTGTAATAACTATAGAAATAAATAAAATTAAGATATTTCATAAGATTAAGTAATGGAAACTATTTTACTACATTTATTATGATTTTAAATAAAAGTTGTTATATAAAAACTAATAATCGTTAAAAAAAGACTTCGTGATTCTTTTACAATATTTCACTTTTCATACATTTTATTTACGTCTGTGAGTTTTATAAATCCATTGCTCCGAAATTAAAATAAAAAAATAACTCACCGGCCGATGCGCAACAGCGGAGTTGTAATGCTGCGTTAATCTGTAACATACAAGCGTTTTCACGTCAAAGCAGTGTCCAAAAGAATCAATAAGTATTTGAAAAAATAATTATCGTGCCCATTAAATTTTTAAATCTTCTCTTTAACAGATCTGATTTTAAAATGCTAATGCAAGAAATGATCGCGGCCGCCGGCAGCGGCTGCACATTTCCACATTAACTCATTCGCGTTCATTAATCCGTGAAAAATCGTGCAAGTAATGTCGATCGTGCGAATAAATGAGACACGATGTGCTGGCGACATAATTCATCCCTCCTCGCGTATGCCGGAGATCGAAATTGTGCCGGAATTAAACCCCGAACGGTATTGCGCAATGTTAACGGGCGTATCGTGTAATGGGCGAGAATCAAGTCACGCTTGGGCAAAAGTGGCGGAATCCGGCACGAGGACAGCAAAATAATAAACGAATAACGATTACTCACCCCACGGTCGCTCCGCCGTCGCCCGATGCCTCCCAGGGCCTCCTTTATCTCGCGGTCCTCGCCCGTTGTCCCCCGTTGTCGCTTCTCCCGGCGCTTAGCGCACTCACTCAACGACACTCACCTGCGAAAATATCGTCGTTCACGATCGCGCGACACTTTGCACGGCACTCCCGGTATTAATCTCACGTCGCGGCGCGCACTTTATTACACGGCGACGAAGGAATTACGGCGGAGAAGCTATGAACGAAGCTGTGCGAGCCGCTCGACACCCGTGCCGATGCCGGGAGATGTCGGGGTCCCGATTTCACACGGACACAACGAGAAGGCACGTCGCCGCATCGGTGCGACGCTCTTCTACTCATCCGTCACACTGACGTGCCTTCTCGTCGTGTTCGTGAAGAATCGAGACCACAGTTTGGCATCTCCGTATCTCCGATCTCCCGCAACGATGCCACATACGACAGACGCAACCGACGCAACTGACCGACGAATGAATCTAACATGGTGCAGAGAATTCGCAATTTGCGCGGCTAACTTCACTCGCCAGCGAGCAACTGTCGCGAAGAACGCTACACGTGCCGCGTATTTCCTGCAAACTTTCTACACTTTGAATAATGAATGCAACCATCGCGCGAGATTACTTTTACTGTACTGCGATATAAGAGGGATAAATATATGAATTTAAGTCAAAGAAATATTCACATGCTGCATGCTTTTTTTTGGGAGGGGGGGAGGGATATTTAACGTACCATTAACCTATCCTGGATTTTATTGACTATCAGGCACTTTTACGGAGCATGCCATCTGAAAATAATACGATGTACATAAAGTTAGCACCGCCATTTTATTAAAAAAAAAATAATAAAAATTTTGCTATGTTGCGCTAAATTTATGCTACATTGTGCCGTAAAAATTAGTCACATATTTCAAAAGACAAGCGTCAAATAAAAAAATAATTAATAATAAGTTTGTGCTACATTGAGCTGTAAAAATTAATCACGTATCTCAAAAGAGAAAGCGTGAAATAAAAAAATAATTTTTTTATACTTTTAAAATGACGGTGCTACTTCATGTAGGTACATCAATGCAACAAGTAACTCACCGTCGGCCGTTGCTGTTGTCTTACTTCCCCCCGCTTTCGGCTATCCTTTTCCACCATCCTTGTATCCTCACTTCACACAATTACACTATCACTATCACTTGAATGACCTTTTTATATGCTTGCACTATCACTATCACTATCACTCGAGCGCCGTAGGCGACGGAACGAATTCGATTGGATTATCGCGACGATTTTCGAAATTTCGAAGACGATCGCGCGGATTAGCAAACGCGCCGGACGATCGCCTGTTGTTTAATTCGACGACGATTCTGATGCTTGACACTTGTTCGTCCGCGATATTCACTTTCAACAGGTTGAAAGACGAGAGTTCATGAAGGGTAGGTAATCCGATCTCAGTCTTGCATCTCCATAATGGAATCAAGAAAAAGTACACTTTTCGAAAAAACTAACCGAAATGTAACGCGAACAAGGCTCAAGTTCACTTTTGAAATCTCAAAATCAACTTTTACATCGAAAACAAAGATTTATGTACTTTTAAGCAAACATAAGCAAACGAAGTGCGAATTGAATCGCGACGCGCGACGCTCTTGGAGATATCGAATGTTCCGCGCTTTGTATGTTTCTCACAATCATTTTTCAAAAATCTAATATCACTATCACGGTATAAAGTAATAGAAGGACCGAGGCGATCGCCCGTTACCCGATTCGACACTTCCAACTTTCCGAATTCGTGTACGATGTTCACTTTCCACGGACGAAGAGTCGCGGAGCATTAACGATACGTCCTCGCGCTCCGATCTCCGCGACAGAACTGAAGTGCTTTCTGAAGTTTTGGAAATAATTGGAAGGAGAAGAATTACAGGAAGGGGAAAAATTATGGGAAGGGGAAGGACCCCTCGGACACATTTCGAGAAAAAAGTAGCCGCGACGTCGCTGAACACGTGCATCGACTTCGCGAGTTTCTTTCTGGGAAATCAAAAAACGAGGCACCTCGAGCGAGCGACGAAAAACTCTGCAAAAAAACGAACGCGCTAGGCCGAGCGCGACGTTCTTCGAGGAACTGAATGTAAACAAACGCCGGATCGCGGAGCAGAAATTTGGTCCTTATTTCCACGAAGTAGAGCTGAAAGACTTACCAAATATGGTAAATAATAGNAAAGATCGCTGGCCGTCTCGGGACGAGCGCGCCTCCGAAAAAAAGTAGCCATGAAGTAGACTAAAGGTTTATTCACGTCGCATGCCCCAACATGCTCCAATTTGCTCCAACATGCTCCAAAGAGCTGTATTATCCAATAGGCGCTGTATTGGAGCGCGTTGAGGTAAACAGAAGCATGTTGGAGTATACGACGCGAACAAACCTGAAGTGAGCGAGACTCCCTATAAGAAAAATAAAAAACCAATCGTTTCCGCGAACGCCAATAAATCAAACGCGACGTGCCTAATGCGACGCATTTCGAGGAATTAGGCGTAGAAAAAGACGCGAAATCGCGCTGAAATGAGTCTCAACTCTTTCCACACTCTAACCGTGTAAATAAGTCCGCGTGTCCCCGATGCTAGAAATCGGGCTGAGATTTCGACACGAGCCAATCATCTTGCAACTTTTACGAAAAGTCGCAGTTTTACTGGCTCGAATCGAAATCTCGAACCGAGCCAGTAAAAATGTAAGATGATTGGCACGGATCGAATTCTATCATCGTGGACACGCGGACTAAAATAGGAGCCTTGCTTCTAAAATCATAATTAATCTTTATAACAGGGAACGTCCAAGCGATTGGATCCAAGCCAGTGAGAAACGATGATCGAAATGACATCGAATCGATGTCAACGTAATGTCTTCTCGATGCAAAAGATATCGACGCGATATCGATTCGACATCGATTCGATCAGTCATTTCTCACTGGGAATTTAGGTTAACTGAATCTCGCAACATTTTGCGCGCATTAAATCACCGAGTCTAATGAACATTATGTCCTCCACGAGGATCTCGCCAAATATCGAAACACGATCAATAACGATGCTAATGACGTTAATTGAGACTGCAGTCGCTAATTAAACGCGGCGGAGCGCTACACGATTTATGGCGATTCGCTCGCCCTTTATCCGCGCTCCGGAAAACGATAACTTCATACTGATGCCGCGCGAGTACGATGACGACGCGAGTCAATTTGAGACACGCGAGACCGATTGTTCGAAAGAATGTAATCGAAAGTCAATATTATTGAATGCGATATACCCGCGGTGTCCGAATAAATTTCGCGAAGCACATGTATTAAATAAACATTCGCTGTTTCACAGTGTTGTTCGTCATCTCGTATCGCCGGATTCCGCGCCGCAATCCGACTGCGCCAGCGAATTGCGTTTGAATCGTCGAGAGAGCACAAAGCGCGATCGACTCGAATTTCAAGCCAGCTCGGGCTGAAGAAATAATTAGCGCCCGTGCGCGTAATGAAACAACAGCATGTACAAAATGTAGTAACGCTCGTTTGTCTCGCGCCTGCCTCGATTCGAACGTGTTTCAAAGGACTAAGAATTTGCGTCTATATAGAGACCTACCGCGAAACGGAAAACTTACTCGATATATATATACTAGCTACTTGTTAAACGAGAGAAATTCATCAAAAGATGATTAGTCGCTGGATGGATCGAGCAGCGCGAAGAAGTAATGAGAGACGTACGGAGCAATCTACGCTCGCTCGAGCGCCGTTCTACGAAAGAGCACAACAACAGGGCGGCGCGACAACTCTGTGTATACACCGCGCGCGGCTTTTGGCGCCGTTAGAAAAACAAACGCTCAGCGAAACGTTTGTATACACAAGCTGCTGGCGATGCAATTCGTCGACAAGTATTCGAGCAAACGAATGAGTCGTGCCGTTAAAGCGTGTTTCTGTAGTCTTGCGAGAAAGTTCCTAAGAGTAAGAGAAAAGAAGTCGTTCCATTCATTATCGTTTGTTACATCGACGTATATATCGATCGCTCGCTATTACGTTTAGCGATCGATTATCTCGCGTGATCGATTATCCCGCGCGATTGATTAATTTTCCCGCGATTAACGAATTGTATCGAGCAAGCGTGACGACCAAAGCAGATATTCCGCGTGATTTAGTCGCTTGAAATACGGTTGAATCGAAGCGATAGAATTAGCATTATAAATCGTTGTTTCATTATAGCATATTATACTTTCATTAATGAGACAGAGAGATTTCTTGTGCGCTGCTTGCAAATTTCAATACATTTCGTATTGCAGCTATTATGTGTTATAAATGTATATGCCAAATATATTCTGTTCCTTACATTTCAAATTACGTTGATAAACGAGCTATTATCACGAGCTGTAATAAAACTTAGCATCTGTTTTATGAATAAAATTTCCCTTGTAGTGTTTAATAATACATTTATGTTAAATCTATTACTTTTCGCCAAATTTTAACGTATAAAAAAAAATGAAATTACGCGACTTTTTAATAAGTTATACATTTTTCAATAAGTCACAGAAATGAAATTAAATTGCCATAAAAGATATGACGATTCAGTTTTTTATCTATTAAAAGCATGCAACTTTATCACTCTCGGAATATAAAATTTGAAGAGAAAATGTATTTGAAAGAGAATGATGAGATAAACTTTATTTCTAAAATATAGATATTTAATGTTGAGAAAGTAAAAATATTAAATATAGATATGCAAGCAAGTATAATTAATATGCTATATCACTGAAACATAAATATTATAAACTGTGAAATGTTATTAAGCATTTATATATAACGTCATAGTTGCCTACGCAAGCATGTGATTATGCTTGAATTAAGTATGTATGTATAATATTTTTATGTATCACATAAAAAAAACAAGCGAAAGATCTAATAATGAGATACGAAACATTGATATTTATGAGTAGAAAATTGATTCTGCTATATATGCGTACGTACACGTGTGAATATGCGCATATGATGCGCACAGAGATGTGACGCAAATTTAAACGATAAATCATCTTTCGTATCTAGTTATTCATAATGTTTTCTCCATTTCCATTCATTAAGATAATATCGATTATTTTAATTAATATATTATTTGAGCATACAGATTACAACGTTGAAAAGAGATTCCGTTTTAAAATAAAGCGAGAGATTTAACGTTCAAGAATGCAATCATATTGTTGTGGCCGGCCAATTCTAGGTGTCAAATTTGCGTGATCATGACATTAATCACACAATCGTTGCATTTGCGAGCAAAACCTGATGATGGATGTGCCCACATTAAATTAATATTTCGCGAACATACATATGCGACACGTATGAGCGACGCAGTTAACACGCAGCCACATTTCGATGGTACAGAGAAATGGCATTTCGATCTATTACCTCTCGTAAGGCCGCAATGGCTGGCGACACGATCAAAAGAAAAGGCCACCCCTGTTATCCAACCGATCAGAATTTCATTACCGCTTATCATATATGTACGTCGCACTGTACGTGTCAGTCGCGTGCGCTTGATAGAATTTACACCACAATATTCTGCTCTTCGAGCGAGAAACGAGAGAAAAACGGAGCATTACGTTCATACCATAATTAGATTCCTCGCGAAATACGCAGGCTACATAACAATCGATCTTGCATGGTCCACGTTATCGGCATGCCGGGGAAGAGATTAGAAAGTTACTCGAGTGTGCCGAATGTGGCTTCGTAGACTGAAAAGTCAGAAACGATATTTTATATTAGTAATCGTAAATTATTCCGACAACACTTCCGCGCGTGAATAATAGAATTTTGAATTAAACGAATTGAAATATAGATAATAAATTTCAATATTTGTGTGATATCTATTATTTAAAAAATTCAGAAGTAATGCATTTGCGAAATATTTGCTTGAAAATATTTTCATGGAATTTAAATACTGTGCTTTCAAATAATGAGAAAAAAATTAATATTACTGCTTTTTATCATCTATGGCAAATATGATTTTTTAATTATCTTATTCATATTCATGCTCTTTACGATATTACAAAAGGACAAAATACAAAACGACGTATAAAATCCACGAAAAACAATAACCGTAAATGTGTATAGAGAATAAAGATACTGCAAAGCCTCAAATACGAAAAAATCTTTATCTTGATAAATATTTAAGAGCTTTGTGAAAAACCCGTACAGTTTCTCCCTAACTTTCTTCCCCTAACCTCTCGAGTATTTACCTTTCCATTCTTTCTTTGGACTTAAAATTGTAAACCGTCCTTCATATATAATCTGAAATATTTAAATTCTTTCACATATTTTTAAAATCAACCATACTTCTTGCTTATCATATTATTTCCTATTTTTCATTCGTATCGTTTATTCGTATTTAAAGGCTGAAAAATCCTATTCATAGGTAAATGTGGCAGAGTCATAGCTGTATTCGTACATAAAGGTTTCTCAAACAATGATTTTAAATCTCCTTTACATACAATACGAAATATCATCTCCATCTCGCAATATCATGGGTAATCATTGTGTAATTTTTGAACTTCATAAATGTTTAGTAATAAATATTCGAATTTTACATCTCTACTAATAAGTCTTCCAATATTACCATATTATTGGCATGTGTGTGTATCAAATTCAATTCTCGAGAATCGAAACAAGGACTATTATAGCGTCCAACAGCGTCCTATAATAATAAAGGAAGGACCACGCTCTGAAATATATATATGTACGTAGGAATTTGAAACCACCCTCCAGCCAGGTAATTTAACTGCTAATTTATCGCGACTCGTGGAACAATGATCCGTATTGATCGGAGAGTAATTCATGTACTGGACTTAATACCGAGCTCAATGCACACCTTTTGTTATATACTTGCTAACAAATATTATATTTTATTACTAAAGTTTTCTGTAGAAGAAAAATTAGACAAAAATAAGACAAGAATAATGACAAGAAAGATCAAAAAGTGCTTTAACATGATTTTAGTGATTGAACAATTAAATTCAATTTTTCAATTGCAATTACAGAATAATAGAATCGAAGCCTTGTATTGAATGTAAAACATAGACATTTTTATTTTATATTGTCGCAAAATTATTATCGCGTGAAGTGTTGGGAAATGGATAAAAATATGGGAAAAAGGAAACTACATTTCGCATGTTCGTATGTAACTACGCGTTTTTCTGTATGACGCAACCAATCGATAATACCATTCGCGATGGGATTGGAAATCAGCGATCTCGGCGCGACATACGAATCGCATACGAAAAATGTACACAGAGAGGAACGGTCTAGGAAGAACGGATCGATACGAGAACATATATATATATATATATATATATATATATATATATATATATATATATATATATATATATATATATATATATATATATATATATATGATTTCGTGGCACGAAGGGAACATTTTTCAACGAGCGGTCGAAAGCCAAAAGCGTGGAACAAATGGGGAGTTTTATTACGAATATCCATTTGTTCGACAAAGTAACAGAGTTTTTCCACCTAACCATCGAATCTCACTGCAGAATTTCAATTGCGTGATTCATTTCGTGATCAATAGAGCGAAACAATCTTAAGGATGCAAATTTGACTAAATCTCACCGTTTCTCAGTCACCACCATAAAGCAATGTTCTATGGTTGTACATCTATCAAAAGACGCATGCAGACAATACGGAAAGATCGTGAGCAGCATTTTTGTATTATAAAATATCATCGAACGTTTAATGTTTAAAGTTTAAATTCGATAAATATTACTTCAGATAACTAATGATCTGACTGATAAAAACTACGGACGCGCTGTTTCTTAACATGGGATAACAACAACATTTGCAATAATCGTATTCACGTGTTTAAGATTCTCTCAGATCTCAATGTAGCGATTTCTGTTATTTAAATCATGATTTTTTGCACAGCTTGTTAAAAGAAAGGAATCTCTGGATGTTCCATTTAAGTCTCTATTTTTCCATTAAGGTACATTTCCTTCTCGCCCTTCTATTCATTCTTTGCTACGCCCATCTTTCTTCTAAAAGACCTCAAAGCACTACGTGCACTGCTCGATGAAGGCCACGAACGGGCCCGCATTAGATACGGTGCATTGTTGGAAACATCTTCGAGAAAATACATCTCTTTCTATCTCTCTGCGTTGCAGGCTTTCGAAGAACTCGAGGAACTACTAGAGAGAAATAACATATGTATCGCCGTCAAAGAAAAGTT
Organism: Tetramorium alpestre; assembly: GCA_021460005.1. Taxonomy (NCBI): domain Eukaryota; kingdom Metazoa; phylum Arthropoda; class Insecta; order Hymenoptera; family Formicidae; genus Tetramorium; species Tetramorium alpestre. The sequence continues at coordinate 3,000,667 of JAJVSH010000003.1, read as the reverse complement.
GGTGAAGGACTCCGGAGTCGCCAAGGATAACGCCTACGATGAGATAGTTTCAAAGTTGCAGACAAAATCAGCAAAAGGTAAAATAGGGATTTAATATACAAACAAATTTTAATTAAAACGAAACAAAGTGTAGACAACGTATGCAAAAATTGTCATTATTCTCTTTTTTTCTTATTATTCATTAGCTCAGTAGAGAACAATGCACATATTAATTGTATATGTATACGCATGTCTGTACATGTATCATAATGCACAATCTTCTAAAAGACAATCGTTTAAAATGCCCTTACAGATGCTAATTCAAGGTATATAATAAATTCTCTCTCATGCATTCTCTCTCTCTCTCTCTCTCTCTCTCTCTCTCTCTCTCTCTCTCTCTCTCGTTCACTTTTTTCTCTCCTAAATTATAAATCTGATACCTATATATCTAACGATTCTTGAAACCACTCTCCAGCCAGGTAATTAAACTGCTAATTTATCGCGACTCGTGGAACAATGATCCGTATTGATCGGAGAGTAATTCATGTACGCTGGATTTGATAAGTCATGAAACCTTAGCTGATATTTCTTCGATAATCCACTCTTGAATGGGATAAAGATCATTAAAAAGGACTTAGATTTAAATTATTGTCACACCCTCCTTCCGATAGTCTGCCCATTTGTCCGACACACCGCTCTTCTAACCGATGTAAATTATTTTAAAATACAAACGATTTTCAAACGCTGGAGAGATACAATTACGAAATAGTGTCGTATCGATGCTGAATGCAACAAAGACTTTATTTGATCCGTTTCAGAGTGACGAAATGGACTCATTATCGAAATGGAAACGCGACTCACTCCAGACTGTGTCAGATGCAATGTGAAACTTGTTGAAAATTTACAGAACTCACCTAACTCCACTTCTTCCTAGGAGGACTTCTTCCAAGTAGGACGAGCCAACATTAAATTCTTGGCTTTCTTTGCAAGATAAACAAGCGCGATTTAGATAATAGTTTAACTGAATATTTATTCGATTACACGAGAATCTTCGAGTCATTTATTGAGAAGATGATTTGAAAAATATTTCGATATACATGAAAAATATCAAATCGTTTCCTTTAATATCGGTATTATTTTAAATTTTGTCTTCAAAAGGGATGACACTGGCATTCGCATTTCATTTTAACCGACGGTACAAGCTACCTCTCAATTACGATACCAATATTTATAGATTTCCGATAAAAAGTAAAATAACATATGAAGAGAAAATTACGATCAAATTACTATGAATATCAATTTTATAATGAGCTTATTTAAATATTATTTCATGTTACATGAGAGAAGTAAGATAAATAAAATTTCAACCGTACTATATTTATACACGTCGTTAATAAAATATGAATCCTTCAATGTAAGCTTTGCGAGAAAAATCAAATGCGAGATGACAGACACGGATGACAGAGAAATGAGCGAATGTCCATTCCCCAGCAGCAAAATGAGAAATGGGGCAAAGTGAAAACGACTGTAAGGCGCATAAAAATTATGGTGTTGTCAGATAACTTCTTTTCGCGTACGCTCCCCCAGCATATATACGTAAAGAAGAAGTATAATTAATAGCATAACGCTCTCTATCCACGTTGGAACGGTAATCTCGTTTCAGGAAAATAGAATTTAGCGACTCCGTCTGACGAGCGACACGTGCTTTCTTTACTACCTTGGATGAATAAATATTTCATCCATTTAATCCATTCAACATAGTCCTGAACCTTGAGATCCCCCCCGAGACAACAACTTTTAGAATCTTTCATATTTGAATAACTTTCAACCAACATTTTTAATAAATAATTCACATTTTCTTCCTCAAAGAAATATTTTTTTTAAGAGCTAACGTTGAGAAATTAAATGAATTGTTAACATACTTACTAATTTTGTTCGAGATTACTTCTTTCTCCGTATGAGATATTATTATTATAGGTCAAGAGAAATGTATACAATAATAGAGAGAGAGAAAGAGAGAGAGAGAGGAGAAAATGTATAGAAACCGGAACAAGCAACAAACTGGATACAACGTATATTACTGAAACGGAAGTAATTATATTTTCGAATAGGATAATATGCAAGATTTTTATACATTTTATACAAGATTTTATACATTTAATTATTTTTGTTATGATTGATGAGTAAAATTAAAATAATTTATTAGATTAACGTAATAGATTAAATTAAGTAATATTAGTAATAGATTAGTAATAGATTAGATTAATACGATTAATCGTATTAAGTATTTTTCAAATATATTATTGCCAAGAATTGTGTCAGTTGTTAAAACATACGATTGTCGAGAAGATAAACGTATATTTACAAGACTTTTTTCTCAAACAAATACCTTTATTTCTTTGATTCACATCAATTTGAATTTAAAATACCAATTTTATCCGAGAAAAGTATACTCGGTAAGAACTATATCTGATTGTTTAAGATTTATAGTAGATACCCCGTATCTACTATACTCCGACAAGGAAAAAGTATCGCGCGATAAGCGTCTATCTTATGCAGAATTTCCTCATGTAGACCCTTTTGTAACTGTTGTAAGGTCGACCTTTTCGATATCGCCCTCATCAACTCCTGCCTTATAATCTTGATTCCCATGAGAATCACCGACCGCGATATGAAGCGAGACATTTCATTGGCACTTTTTCAATAAAAGCTCAAGCCCCTCTCATTTCGGGGGAAACGAATTTTTGCGATGCCGACAGGCCATGAGATAAAATAAAACCAGAGAGTGAAGATTTCTTTATCGCGATAATAAAGATGAGAAACGAGATGAAAGAACTCTGTACCATATGGGACGTTATGAACAAAATTTCTACGGGAAAATTCCTCCAACTTATACTGCCGCAGGTTGCATTATCTTCGGTTCCGATCAAGAAGTCGCCGGAGTCATGAGAGCGGTCAGGCGACGCAATGCGACCGGCGTTTTTTCCTGGATCGGAAGCGATGGCTGGAGTGCAAGGGGATTAGTGAGTAACGGTAACGAGGCGGAAGTCGAGGGCACTCTATCGGTCCAACCCCAGGCGAATCCCGTTAAGGGTTTCGAAGAGTACTTCCTCAACTTGACCGTCGAGAACAATCGAAGGAATCCGTGGTTCGTCGGTAAGAGAACAGTCAAAGGATGCCGGATCTGCGGATAAGGGCAAAACTTAGCGAAATCTAGTTTGCACAGCAACCGTAATGTACATATGCATATGCATTCGTATATATGCTTGCAGTTAGTAAGAAGTAAAGTTAGTAAAGTTCCTTCACTCATATGCCAATAAACTTTTATTTACACAAACGTGATCTTAATAATTGTAAATCGACCGACATCCAATTTAATATTCCTATTAATGTGTTTACTAGCTATGGAACGAAATGATTTAATAATTCTGCTCACAATGTATTGTTATATATATATTTATTGCGCAAAATCTTTTCTCATAAAAATAAAAGAATATTATGTACAATATTTATTTAAAATTGCAATTATTCTCTCAATGATGATTCTTGTTTCGCTAAGTTGTTTTGAATCAAACGTTATTTGGAATAAAGTAAACCAAGTTTTCACGTCGATTTCAGAATTTTGGGAAGACCATTTTAAATGTCGATATCCAAACTCGCCTCGAACACGATATAACGCAAATTACACAAAAAATTGCACGACAAAGGAACGTCTCACCAAACAGAATACGGCTTTCGAGGACCAACTACAATTTGTTTCCGATGCAGTAATGGCATTCGCTTACGCTTTTCGGTAATTGGAATCTCTTTGACAAGTTTCTAAAAATTTTCGTGTGTGCGTATACGTGTATATATTGACAAAAATGTGAGAACAAAATATGATATTCTTCTTTTTCTCAGAGATATGCACCACGAGCTTTGCCACGGAAAGGCGGGATTGTGCGATAAAATGAAACCGACGAACGGAACAATGCTTTTGCAATACCTGCGCAAGGTGAATTTCGAGGGTAAGCTGACAAAGCGTTTCCTTAGAAAAGGTTTTGAAGTGCAATTCTAGCCATTGGCATTTATATTGTAATGTAAGTCATTGGCATTTATATTGTGAATCGATGTGTTTATCCACTCGATTGCTTTCACGCAAGATAAAATAAAATAAAAGAGATAGATATAGATGCTCTTACTATATTATCTTGATTAGCTACTTATATGTCTCGATCGAGTTTTCATGGTACTCAGGCAATCGAACGACTACGTTTAAGGTCTAAGCGGAGACAAATTTAGATTCGACAAGAACGGCGACGGACCAGCGCGATACAACATCATACATTTCAAGCAAACCGAACCGGGCAAGTACAAGTGGATTCGCGTGGGCAAATACTTGGAGGGCGTGCTGCGACTGAACATGAAGGGTAAGCTTGTACCCGACGTTTTCATATTAGATGTATCCCTATCCCGCTTGGACATGTTCGCTCTACTCTATAATATTCTATTAGATACTGTCCGTACGTTCCGTTCTCTACATCGTCGTCGTACATGTATTTGTTTTAGAAATCCAATTTAAACTTGGACATCCTCAACCACCCGAAAGTGCGTGTTCCATGCCTTGCGAGGTCGGTCAGGCAAAGAAATATGTCGAGGGTGAGAAATGTTGCTGGCATTGCTTTAATTGCACTCAATATCAGGTATGTTAACGACATCATATTGTTGAGATAATTAATCGCCTGCTAGATTTAATATTTAACTTGCTCTTTCATTTTTAATCAGAATGTATTCTCGGGACGCAATAACGAAAAAATATCTACTTTTACGCGTTTCTTTAGTTGCTACTTCATGAAATAATAAATTTTGAAAAGTATCACATATTGTTTTTGTTCGCTAAAGTTTTCATTGAATGCCCGTTAGAAGAAAATAAAAGATATTTATGTGATTTCTTTTACAGCGTATCGAAAGATTTCGTTCGTTTACATTTATTTTTTGTGACTTCTTTATATCGTTTTGCATTATGCAGGAAAAAGTAATAAGATTCTTTTATGAATAATAACGAATCTTATGAATAATAACTGTTGTGAATAATACTTAAATGCTATGAAATAATTACATATCTNAGAAAAAAAATATTAGAACGCTTAAATAATCGCAATACGAGAAGTTGATGATGAAAAGAAAAGTAATTAAAATATATATATATATATAAAATAATATAAATTTACGAACTAAATTACTAGATAGAAATATCGCATTTAATTCTTTTATATTTTAAGATTTTTATTTTGTTGTTCAAGTAGATACGGGATCCCAGGGACGAGACGCAATGCAGTCAGTGTACACGAGGCACGTTGCCGGACGAAACTCATTCGATATGCCGGGATGTTCCGGAAGAATTTCTACGCCCGGAAAGTGGTTGGGCAATAGGAGCAATGTCTTTCTCTGCCACGGGAATTTTGGTAAATATCTCTTGTATTTCTCGTATTAATTTTCTAAAATTGAGAGACCTTAAATCTTGAGTATTTTGATTATATCTCAAAATGTAATAATCATATCACGTATTTTATGCCATAGACGTTTAGATGATTTGATCGTATATGTTTGATGTGAAAAAACAGGTGACATTATTTGTCTGCGGCGTTTTCATCAAACACAACAACACGCCTGTCGTACGTGCGTCTGGACGAGAGCTATCTTATGTTCTTCTCTCGGGAATTCTACTCTGTTACCTCGTCACATTCACTCTGATATTCAAACCCACGCATATTGTCTGCGGTATTCAAAGGTAAGAAAAAAAACTTATAAATCTTTTCGGGTGTATTCTACGAGTTCCGACACGACAGCATTAATCTCTCTGTTCCTGCCAGACCGTTACAGTTACTCGGTAAATTACATTTCTCGCGTACGATCAATGCTGTCCAAGTAAGAGTGGCAGTTTTACTAGTTTTACATGGTTCAAGAATCTAATAACTTTCCAACTTATTTTCCTACTTTCTTTTTAATATAATTTTTAATATAATTTATCACGGTACAGTGAGAGTATAAAAAATTTTCCTTAAATAATATCGTAGTTGAAATAAAAGTTTAGAGAAAAATAACACGATGAAAAGTAAGAGAACTGTATCTTTGTGTATCAAACTAAAATCTGAACTAGAAATATGATTAATTATACACAGAAAAGACTCTTTCTTAATAGAATACTTGTTAAGAAAAACAGATATACAACTTCATCTCTGCTGACAGAGTCGCCGCAGGCTTCTGCTTCACGGTAGTATACGCAGCTTTATTAACGAAGACCAATCGAATCTCAAGAATCTTCAACGCCGGGAGTGCAAAGAGGCCGTCCTTCATATCACCACGGTCGCAACTTATTATCTGCACCGGACTGGTATCCGTGCAGATCTTAATTAACATAGTTTGGATGATCATCGATCCTGCCAGAGCGATGCATCACTACCCCACGATGGAAGACAATCTGCTCGTATGCAACAACTACATCGACACCAGCTATATGATCGCATTTACATATCCCATAATATTAATAATTGTGTGTACTATCTATGCCATCCTCACGAGAAAAATTCCAGAAGCTTTCAACGAGAGTAAGCACATCGGTAAGATTACCTTGTCAACGCGATATTCGCTTCTTATTATATTACGTATATTTTATTAAAGGTATTCATACAATGTTGCATGTTATGTTTTTTCGTAATTGAAAAAAACCTCGGTAAAAAATTAATTAAATTAACAGCAGAGTTCTTTGAATGTTACATACGCCATGCAATTTTAATGCATTGTAAAAATGTATCTATCATTTGTCATAACAAATAGAGCTTGCTGAGAAAGAAAAAAATAAAAGCAATACTGGATAAAAATTCAATCATACGTGTATACAATTATAAAAATGAAGATTTAAAAAAGATGAAAGACGCAGTATTTTCCAATGGTAATGAAGCACAAAAGATCGCATCATTAAGAAATAAAATTTCTAATTCAGGTTTAACGATGTACACAACATGTGTCATATGGCTCGCTTTCGTACCTTTGTACTACGGTACCGGAAGCAACGTCGCACTGAGAATTACCTCGATGTCTGTAACAATCAGTCTTTCTGCATCCGTGACCGTGGTTTGCCTCTTCAGTCCGAAGGTAAAGCTCGACACTTTGAACTATCTGGAAATGCTTGCATTTCAAATGAACGTGATTAAGTGCTCAATTATTGCAACTCTGTATTGGAATTTCGAGTGTATTCAGTGATCATACGTAACGATAAATCACAAATCGAATCAATTCAATCTGAATCAATCGTGATATATTTAGAAATTTCACAATTCAAATTGAATCAATCGTGGTATATTTAGAAATTTTAGAATTTATTAAAAATTTATACTCGCTTTAATATTTTTAAAAATATGCGTTAAATGATAAAACGAATTTAAAAAAATAGAAATTAGTTTATATAATTTATCGAAAAGGGTTTCACGCGTATTATTTGTATGTGCAGCTGTACATTATTTTAATTCGGCCCGAGAGAAACGTACGGCCGACTGTGAGGGCAGGAAGGCCCAACCCGTTGAAAAGTTCGGCGATAACTGCCACAAATGCCTCGAGTATGATGGGGCCGGTGACGGCGACGACAGTTCTGACAGCCGCTACTTGCGATCAGAATAAAGCCATCAAGAAACATATCGCGTCCACTATGGACTGCTCCACTCAGAGCGAATGTAAATACGGTCCTCGAACTCTCTGTTTAATTCCTAGTTGATTATCATTTTAATGTGCTTTTTTAATTCTATATTTACATAAATCATGCGCAGCTCCTTCGCGTTTTTGTTCGCAGATTACGAAATGGAATTGAAGGAACGGAAAAACGGTGAATCGCTGACGACATGCATTTCGCGATCTACGCAAACGACTGTCAATGAGAAGGAATTTGTGAATGTCGTGACGAGTAATAAAAAATCACCGGACGTAATCGTGTCCGCGAGTAACATGGAATCAATAAATAGCACGACAACGACGAAACGACTCAACAGCAATGCGAGGATAGGCAATGGGCCGCTTTCTCAAAGCGACGTTTCCTTATAGCGGAAGGTAGAACTATCAACGGAATCGCCGATATTAACTGTTAGTTTAAAACCGATCTCCAAGACCCCTGTTATCGTTTGATTTCTTCTATTGTATACTGTATATATGATTAGATTTACGCCAATTTCTCAGCATAATAAGATAGGTAAAATTATTTTAAAGCAATTCATCGTCAGACGCCCCTCGCTAGGGTTCAGCAAAATAACAACAACCAGACGCCAAATTGTTCGGTAATACGTACTTAAAATTATCCATACTATTGGATTAGAGTTGAGTGAATCTAAAGTAGAAGAAATTATACGTATTGTACGACATACTGAAAATATGTATATCCTGAAATACATGATATATTACAATTTTAAGTTACATATAAGACGACAACATAAACATAAATGAGCGTACAATGAAAAAGTAATAAAGATTGTTTTATTACTTAATTGTGTAATAACGTGCGCAACGAAGAAATATATGTATATAATTTATAGATTATAATGAATTTTTTACACTACTTTTCATCATATTTACTATTACTTGAGAAATACAACGCAAGAGAATGGCTAAATATCAGTTTTCTTGAAAAATCTTTGAAATTATGAATTTAATGAACAAAAGTCATTATATTAATTTTGCTCACATCTCATGAATAGAATAAGTAGATATTTAACATTGTGTTTTATTTTCTACTCTTTTATAAAAAATTATTAATATTTTAATGACAGTTCAGCAGATATTAAATATTTTAATATATTGAAATTCAATATAAAATATATTAAAATATATTAATGTTATGATCCGTATATTTTGTACAAATTTAAAATTCGCACTCGATTTTCTTTATTTTTAGTTATTAAGTTATGACTTAATTTATATTTTCATTATATTATAAGTGATATTAATCATTGTTAAAGATACATATCTTCAAAATCTCTTAAAATTGCTTCAATATTTCTATCTCTTACTTCGTGTTGTCTATAGCAATTAATTGTTAATTAATAATTAACGATTGCGAAAAAATTCTATATTTTCTTTTTAAATGGCTACATCTACGTCATTTCAACATTTCTTGCCGTCTAATATGCCGCCGAGTGTCATAAAAATTCAGATGTTTAAACATAATTCAATAAATTTAAAAAATTATCCCATTTGAAACAGATGTTATAATACCCGTTAACATATTCGTATAAATAAGGTACATATTTAAAATACTTTCATTTATTAGATAATAAATTCATAAGTTTTTTAAGAAAAATTAGCATTAAGCATAATGTTCATATTGCTATATACACGTTACGTCTAATTATTGTACATATGTATTTGTAAATATGTAAACTTAGAAGTGAACTTAATGTAAAGCGCACTTCATATGTCGTTTAACATTAAATGAAATGTGAGTACATTTTAGATATATTAGGCTAATATTACGATAGTAAAAATTTAGACTAATAACAATATTAAATTTATTGTTTAGGAACCTTTTCTGCAAACCATAGGAATTGCTCTTCGTAGAAAGAAAAAAATGTAAAAATTGCATAATAATATCATAGTATAATATCATAGTAGCGCAAATTTAATTTTGCAAAGCATACGTTTCATTATCAGAATGTAATTAAATATACTAGAAAACAGGTTCTTATTGATGATGTGGAGAAGACTGTATTACGTAATTTTACGTAAGACTATAGATATATTTCATTCGTGTTATACATATCCTCTAAACTAAAAAACCTATTTTATATTTTTCTGTGAATTGTTCAACATTGCATTCAATCATTTACAATTACCATCAATCTATGATTTATTTGTGTCAAAAGAAATAATTAATTGATGGATACTTGTGAATCATTATCACTATGTGTGAAGTATCTCAAATTCTCTGTACAGGCATTAACGTGAAAGTACATTTATGTTAAATCGTGTTGCTCCAAAATATAACGTGTATCAATTTTTTTGTCTCATTAGGCTTATAGATAAACTTGATCACAATTTAGCACATACGTTTAAATCATTTATTGTACATGTATAATTTGTAATTTTAGTAGTAAAATAACGTAATATTAAACTAGGAAACTATTGTGTGAAAGGGAGAGTGAGAGAGAGAATGAAAGCATTCGTGTATTATCATATTGAGAGAATTTAACACATTCACTGCCCACGTGCCTCAAACAGGCTTTGTCTCGATGTGATAATTCCGCTGCAATAGTCATTATGTAAAAATGACAATTATCCACTTTTTAAAATTTTTTAAATTGATCTTTTTACGTTACGCATACATAATGATCTAGAAAACTGATCATAAAGTCACAAATTCAATACGCGGGCAATGGATATGTTAAGATTGATAAAAATTTAAATTACATGTAAATCTAATCTAATATGCAGGAAAACCATTAACGTTAACGTTTCTCGACACATGTCATATGTACATGTATATGTCGCATGTACATATATAAATACATTATAGATGGATACTTGTACATACGCATGTAATAACGTACATAAATAAGAATTTATCGTGGCTCATACGGAACCAATTTAAATATAATATCCTGTTGATTTATAATCGCGTAAATGATTATATGACATATAAATTCCAAATGCAATGCAAGGAGACAATGTCAAAAATAACAGATACATATATATACGTTTCACGCGACATAAAGATATTTTAAATACATTATAAATTAAAATAGAAAGGAGATAGTAATAACATAATGTATTCGTCAAAATGAAAGTTACAAAATAAAATCGACGATGTAATTGCTGCGTACTATTTCTCTTTTTTACGACAAATTTTTGTGAAAGAAAGAAATACACTTTAGTCAGCATAATTTTATTTTTCTTAATGCGGCTTACAATAAATATAAGAATTCAAAGAGATATTATTTATTTTTAAAAGCTTACACATTACAGGACAAATGTTTGTCTTCCAACATCAAAATCGCAGAAGGGAAAAGAGAAAGAGGAAAAAAGGGGAAAGAAAAAGAGAGTATCCAAACGACTTGGTATGCCACAAGGTTTCACCTAATTCATTCTTGGCTATTCCCAACTTGTCCCATCGACCATTAGTGGATCAGTAGCAGATCCTGAAAATCCCGATCAAACGTATAATTGATGATTTGTATTTCAAATCATAAAATATGTATATATGTTTATATATATAATATTTCCCTTTGAATCCGTATTTTTACATATATTTATAAAAATACGCATTCGAAGAGAAACAAAACATTGAAATTGTATGATTCTATAATTTCTAACATAGAATTCGCTTGCATAATTAATATCACTTACATAATTTGTTTCCATAATTTATAAATAAATTTAAAACAAAAAATACGTCACAGGAAACGCATTTACGACACGAATCAGAAAAGATTGAAAGTATAAATGCAAATACAGAAAATTTTAGTTGAATATAGAAAAACACAAATACCTTCTAACAAATTTCTTATTAAAAGCACACGATTTTATGTCGTCCTATAATATTGCACATCTATAATTTGTGCAATTTTTGAAAGGCCTAACATGTTTTCTAGCAGCTTACTTTATAAACGTGAAGGAAAGAGAGAGAGGCATTAAGGGTATAAAAAAATAGAAAAAGCCTCGCTAAAATATATTATCTTTTTATTCGAATAGCAATTACAACGCTATAACGGACGACTGACATTTTTCTTTGCTAAGCTACATCAGTGGCATACCTTTACAATTTTTTGAATATACAAGTTTCCTCAAAAATGATCTCTCCGACTAGTTACGCATTGTTCCGTCAGTAAATTGTTTAGTGACTACAAATCCTTACGAAACGAGAATCTGTAAAGTCTGAACGCAAACAGTACGAACGGTACTACTGTTGGAAGTACACGTAAGCCAACTCGTCACAATGGGCATACCGTTTTATGTGATAACTGGCAATGGGTAGGCACGTATGCATTGATAAATATGCAATACACGTTGCATTATTTATCAAATTCATCTAGACAATCGTCAAATCCTAATTAAATTCTTCACGCCCTACAAACACAAAAGATGATGTCTTTGGTCTAAAAAAATAAACAGGTATATTACAAGAATATTCAAGCTTACCTACAAAATTATCTTTGTCACAAAGAAAAGATTCATTGTTTTTTTTTTTTCAAATGCTCGATGTAAAGACAATCATCACATATATCTCGTTACATATTATACCTCGTACATATTATTACTTTGTGTTTAATATAAATAAATAAACTACTAATTCCGTAAATAATGCTAAATTTTATGTTACAACAGTACTGAGAAATAGCTTATACAGCAAATACTAGTGATATTTAAAATGATCACAGTAAAAGTAGTATGAAATAGTAGTATCTATCGCTTTCTCTACATTTTTGCTAAATATTTGCAGTTATTAAAGTGGAAATTTATACTCAAATGTAGGTTTTTTTTAAAAAAGTTTCTTATAGTGATGTGTGTCAATAAATTAATCTTACAAATGTATTTTGATAAGAAAAAGTACTCTTGATTTTATTCGTTACCATAACACTGAGTCCATAAATGTTACAAACTCGAATACTCTTACACATTTGATGTATACAATTCGATGCTATATACTTAGAACACGACGTATAAAATATTATTTTCCTACTTTGCTCTAAAAGTCTCTACAAACTCAATATTTCAGATACACAAAGGATTCTCGATTCGGCATTTGGATTATATTTTATATATAATTAATAAATTCGTTTCAATATTACCCTTCTCATTCATAATCTTTTCATTCATCATTCATTTCATAATCTAAAAAAAAAAGTTAACACAAGAATGTTCGATATTTTCTTCATACATACATTCCAAATGAATTTTAATATTCGCAGTTTAACCACGATTTATAATACATTCGAGGCGATTCGATCTGACTCAACGAACGGATGAACGATGGAAAAAAATATGCATTGCGCAAGAAAAAACTATTGAGTTTAGGTCTTCCAAAACTTACCACTGACTTTGATACATTTGACTTTCTGTAACTTCTTCTTTTCTGACAGTGCCGGCATGGCTTCTCTACTGGCTTCGCTTCCTCCCGCACCAGAGCTACCACCAGCTATGTCAGCCTCTTGAATGCCTCCGCCTCCTGTTTGAGCCGCGAGGGATTTCTTTATATTAGTAATCTAAAAGGTAACAGGAAATAATCTCTCATTTATTATACGATTAATTTTTAAAAATGAATAAAGAGAAAAAAAGAATGGAAAAAACTTACGTCTCTTTGTATTCTTTCTTTATGATAAGTAGCTTTTTGTTTTTCAACATTGGCTCTAGATATTTGTTGCTCGATACACGATAGAACTGTATCGCACGCATCGCCCCAGGCAGCTAAGGTCTCAGCTACTACACCGGTATCGCCTGGCCGAACATCCCGTCCTAAACCGGCATAATCTACTTCTAGCTGTGAATTTTTCTGATCTAATTTTCCATGGATTATGTCGGCGTATATCGCTTCGATAATCAAGTCCTCCAGATCTCTGACGTTCTTTATGTCTAACTCTTCCAATAACACCGAGTAGGGTATACATTTGTTTTTTGTGGCCAGAGTGACAATTGTGAGGTGCTGAAGCTTCTTTTTTTGAACAGGCGTTAGGTCTAATACTTTCTCTTTATTCTCCAGATAATCTTTATAAGTGCCGTATGCAAATAGATTCAAAGTATTCCAATACTGGACGTAAGGTCCATTCTCTAATTCTTTAATATTTGGCATGTCCAGTAATTCGCCAAAGACATGTACGCCGGGTGTTTCGACGGCTTGCCTTATGAGCTCTATGGCGGCGGCGCCTTTCGCCGTTTTTGCAAGCAGCACGAACTGCTCCAAAGGATTATTAGCTGTCTTTTCAGTGGTGTTTCCACCTGTCATGGTGACTCCTATTAAATAATATTTATGAATAAAAAGATCTCGTGCGCGGATAAACTGTATGCCACAAAATATGTATATGTACAGTTAATGACGATAGAATCGCCAATAGATTACTCTGGAAAAAAAAACTTCCTTTCTTCTCAACAAAGCTTTAATAAACAGAATGCTCGTACGATCGTCTGGGGGGGGGGGGGCCGAGAGAAAGAGAGGTTAGGAAACAGGATAACGACGCGTTCGTTTCGCGGACGTCGGCGACGGTCGAAGGCACGACGTGGAACGTTCCGACGTAGTCCAACGCGTGATAACGAAAGAAATTCACATTCGCTCGCGATAACGGTGTTACGAATTACAAACACCAAAGTTAACCGAAACTTCTTTTCGGCACCGTCCCGTCTCGACACTCTCGACTCGAATCGCAGCCAATCGCAAAAACGGCAAGCTTTCTTCCTGAATGCCTGGAGAAAATCGGGTACTTTTACGCATGCGTGAATCGCGATTGCCATTTGTGGCGTTAGCGCCGGAATGTAAAACCACGGAGGCATTTGTCTCGTCGATATGACAGATTTCCTAACCTTCAAAATCCGCCGACTTTACCGCTTAATTTCTACTCTCGAGAGTCACGAGCGACAGTTATCTGCTTCTCAAATCTTTGTGTCTACATCGATTGATGTATTTTTATAAAAATCTAAGTGAAACGCCGTAAACTTGACACTTACCGGAGATTCTCTGTGCAAGTGCAGTCGCAGGTTACACCGCTGGGAGAACCGATGCGGTTTGAGGTTAGGTCCCGTTCGAACCGCGACACATGAATTATCGATTAGACGTCTTTCGTATTTAGCGTGGCGAAAAACAATACCGCGGCTGATCTGGATGCAACAACAATGGTGGAGAACGAACCGGCGTGCCGTAGGTTAAGTGCTCGCCGGAGTCTCCTCGACATAGTGCCGCCAGTGACCGATATCCGCGAGCAACACTGACTCGATGAAGATGAGCCGGCTATGGAACTACCTGGTGTTCCAGGCATGGATGTCCTACCTGATGGCGGCCGGCCTGTTAGTCTTCACCAGCGGCTTCCTCCTTAATCGCGTCTCCCGGCCGGAACGGGCCGAGTGCACGCGGTGCACGGCGGCCGGCGACTGCGACGCGGCGGGCGTTCTCCGGGACACGGAGCTCGCCGCCGAGATCTGCCTGGAGCGACGAGCGCGGGTTGTGCTCCTGATCGTTGACGCCTTGAAGTACGAGTTCGCCGAGTGGCACGAGGACGATGCCGCCGCCGTGTCATCCTACCATCGCAACAAATTGCCCGTGATCCACGAGCTGCTGCAGAAACATCCGTCGCACTCTCGCCTGTACAGATTCATAGCCGATCCACCTACTACAACCATGCAGCGCCTAAAGGGTCTCACCACAGGCTCCCTGCCCACCTTCATCGAAGTGGGATCCAACTTCGCCTCGGAGTACATGCAGGAGGACAATCTGATTGACCAAAATGCCGGCGAAGGTATCGTCTTCATGGGAGACGACACGTGGACCAACCTGTTTCCGGATAAATTTATGAGGCAATTTCCATCGCCGTCGTTCAACGTCTGGGATCTCGACAGCGTGGACAAGGACGTTCAGTACCGTATCTTCTTTGAGATGAAGAAGAAAGACTGGTCGCTACTGATAGCGCATACCCTCGGGGTTGATCACTGCGGACACAAACACGGCATGCAGCATCCGGAAATGACGAGAAAATTGAATGACACAAATACGCTTATAAAAGAGATTGTAGCATCTCTCGAAAAGGACATGATGCTCTTTGTTGTTGGAGATCATGGTATGACTGAGACCGGAGATCACGGTGGTGACAGCTCCAACGAAGTTGAGGCCGCGATGTTTGTTTACTCGACGATTCCGTTGTTGAAAGGATTTGCAATTAAAGACGACGATAGCGTAAATCAAATTGATCTCGTTCCTACTCTGGCGTCGATCCTTGGTACACCGATTCCCTTCTCTAATTTAGGATCTGTAGTGCTCGATTGTTTGCCAAGTAAAGCAGAGGAGGTGGCTGCTAATCAGTTATTGTATCCGTTACATTCTCTCTGGAAGAACATTGCCCAAACGAAAAAGTACATAGAGATATATTCCGCAGATACGTACTTGTTTTCGAAAGAGCAGCTGCAGCATTTACATTACGTATACAGTCTTCTCGCGGAGCGAGTTAAGCAAGTTGACAGTTTTGAAAAATTAGAAGCGTTTCTTCGGGATACCAAAGGCTACTTTAAACTGTTGAAGGACACGTGTTCGGAAGTATGGGTCCAATTTGATTCTGGACTGATCTCCAAGGGTTTACTTCTGATGTTTTGTTCCTTGTTTTTCTTTTATCTTTTCATCACTGGTATCCCTGAGAGTCGTATGTGTGATATATTTAAATCTTCGTTTTTGCAATGTGCCATCATAGCAAATTTAGTTACCGCGGCAATTACCACCTGTTTGTTTCTGTTAAATATTTTAGATGAGTTAAGAAATACAACGTTTTTTGTCACTGGCGCAGTTTCTATTGGTTTACTGGTTATTGTGATCGCTCAAAATTGGGATGTTATATCAATGTGCTGGTATGATCATCGTCGAATCAAGCTGTTGACCTATGTATCTAGAATAATACTTCTTCTAACGGTATGCGGACTCTTCTCCAATAGTTATATAGTTGAAGAAGACAAAGTCTTATCCTTCCTGTTTGTTACACTTGTTTGCCTGCTCATGTTTGATCTGAGAAAGAATGATTCCGATAATACTTCCGAAAGGAAGACAAGATTTGCTTCAAAACCAATAAAATCAAATTTTAGGACACTTGTGCTAATTATCGGTTTACTAGCGTGTGCCTCGGTAAGGCTGTCGCATTATTTCTGGCGTTGTAGAGAAGAGCATCTACAACGGGAATGTTCTATATTTGCAACTGGTAAAGTTAGTTGGTCAACAATGCCAAATAACTGGGAACGTGCGCTACTCGCCGTTTTAATCGCTTTAGTCATCCTGGCATCATATGTGGTGATAGTTAGATTATGGTTGCAAAGTTGTGGAAATCTCACAGGTTTTGCCCCCAGTGTCATGGTAGGACAGTATTGTCCGGTTATCATAAGCGTCTGCATGGGTTGCTACTGGATTCTGCAAAAATTTCCAAAATTTGTCAAACCGAAACTCGCGTTGTCCTGGGAGATTAATACGCTACCTAATGTGGTTTACTTCTTCTGCGTCCTCGCGATTCTCGTCCTCTACTATCGTCCGCTTAGTATATATTTGCTGCCAAAGAAGAAGGAATCCATCGACGTCTACCGTGATGAAAACATAGTGCCTCGATTATTCGAAAAGATAAAAGACTCCATTTCCCGCAAACGAATAGATACCGATGAGCTCCCGGTGATTTATGGTTTCGGGACTGCCTATAGCGCTGCATTTATCTCGTTAAGCGTAATCCTCACACTTTTGTACGCATTATTATTGGGAGATATTCTGTCGCCTGGTACATTTTTGATGTTTATAACGTGTGCTTGCATATTGGGTTTATCCGCGATAGAGAGATACAAAAATGCTAATAATATTTGTAAGTACACAATTTTTATATTATCTTTATATTATCTGTATGATTAGATTGTTAATTTTCTTAATATTTTATACATATATTATTACAGCTGAGCTGGTTGATGTGTCGATGCCTGTATTACTTTGCTGGTTTTTACTAGCGGAATATTTCTTTTATGGGACTGGCCATCAGGCAACGTTTCCTACCATTCACTGGCATGCTGCCTTTGTAGGAACTGGCGATCACTTTTACGGAAACTTAGTGTCAGCAATTTTAATCGGTGGGTATTAATACGGCCAGTTAAAGTTTCTATTGGCTACAGTTTTCTAACAAAACAATTTTCAGGTATTAATACATTTGGATCGCATATTATACTGGGTGCAACGTTACCACTATTAGTGGTCGTGCCATTTACTTTGCATCGGGTATTTCCAAAGTTTCTCAAAGCAAAGTTTCTCGATGATATAAAGAGGGGCGAACTTCTCCTGTTCGAACAAGATTCTGCTTTTCACGCTGCAATTTTCGCGGTTGCCGGGAAATACACATTACTTCACGGAATTCGGGTATGTTATATAAGATGTATAACATTTAAATTAACATTTTTTTTATAAAATAAATTTATCCAGATTATATATATATATCTGTATCGTTAACCATTATATTTATTTTCTAGACTTTTGGTAGCATGCTCGCAGCGACTATACACTGTCGGCATTTAATGGTTTGGAAGATATTTGCGCCAAAGCTAATATTCGAAGGATTGGGATTCCTGGTAACGTTGGGTAGCATACTAGCGTCATTTTACATGGTATTCCGTATTGATCAACAAATGGAATATCTCATCACTAGAGTTACAAAAGGCAGATGATAGTGACTCACTCTTAAGGGAGTATAGTACAATCAATAGCAAAGTACCAAAGTCGTAAGACTACTTCGCTTTTGCGATGAATCCGAAAGTGGCTCGTTACTTACGAATATAGGTTGTATCGAACTAACAGTTCGAATTATTAAGATGTGAAACGAGCAACACAAATCTATGCTTATCATGATACTGCCAATATTTCCACAATTTTGTATGAAAGTGTAACAAGGGTAAAAACGAAATCAGGTATATCTAACAAGTATTATAAATAACATTTTTCGTACCGAAGTAAAGAAACTTGTCTCTCCACTTCTTCGAGTTGATATTAGTGTTAGATAATAATATACACGCTCTTATAGAACGCTATGTCGCGTAACCAAACTGTGATGCTTCCTAACACACTAACACTACCCTGCGTGCAATGCATTGCTGATTGACGAACAAAGCAACGCACTTGATGCAGGATTGCGTCCGTGTGTTGCGGTCTGTCTGCGCGACTGATGGGCACATCAGCGTATTACTGCTGCTATTAGAATATGATTATGTAGAGTGTAGATTAGATATCTAAAAGAATATTCACCTCTTTCATATCCTACATATACATAAAAAAAGTACTGTGTATTGTGGTTGATGAAAAACAAACGGTACAATAAATCCAGCATTTTAGATTCATTCTTTGTATCTTATATCTTGATTATCTATTGCAGATAATTTTAAATGATTCTGTAACATTATTGTTTCCTTTTTATCTTGTTCTGCCAAATATATTTTATTGGAAATAATCGATTAATATCATACATGTTTACTTATATGTTTTGGATAACATTTTTTTAAAATTTTTCATTGGAGAACTAATTGTGTAAATATAGAGTGAAAGAAATACTCCTGCTGGCTGAGTGGCCTAATGGTGGTTATGATGGTGCCTACGATCTTGATACTCATTCTTATGATACTGCATCCAGTCGGCCCATTTATTCAAGTTTCCGTAAGCGTTAGGTCCCTGCGACAGACGAACAGATGCCCGCGATATTCATAATTCAGAGACATTTTGCACATGCTTAACTGTAATTAATACTTTGAAAGCCTGGAGCTTGAGAGTTAGGCAATTTAGGCATTTGAATCTGAAAACAAATCAGGTTATTATATTTTATAGCTTCGTGCGACTATTACTCGACTAAATAGAGAACAAAGAGATCTTCGGCGAAAAATGTTAGGTAATCATATAACTTTCTATTCCTTGTTTCGGATGCAATAATTTTGTACATAGGCTTCCAAGGTATTATAGCGTGTTATATATTATGACGTAAAATTGTATATATGCACATTACCTTTCATTAAATTATCGAATGATTTATTTACGGTTTTGTTGTTATAATATTTAATTTTATTTTTGTTATTTCTTGATGAATTTGAATAAGTAAATAAATATATATAAAGTTTTTAAGGATAAATTTAAGAAATGGTAAACACATTAGGAATTGTCTCCGATAAGAACATATTTCTCTTTTATACTACCAGTGTGAAGAGAGATTCCTGTACATTTTATAAATATCATGATATTCATAAATTAAACGGAGAAAGAAAATACAAAAATCGTTAGCGTTAATAATAATATTAACAAAAAATAATATATCATTAATAATAAAATAATATATCATTATTATATATAATAACTGAAACATTAAGAAGAGAATGATATAAATAATAATCAATTAGTAATTAGTATTCAATTGATATAGCAATTATCACACAATTACTGCAAATTATTTATAGAATTGTAAAACTGTAATTATAATTGAATTTTCCGAATCTTTTTCTTTATTTCACAAGATGTTATGAATTATTATTACAATGAACTCCAATATATATGAATTATTGTACACTTTAATAAGAAATTTTGTATATATTAAAATTGTACATAGCAAAATTTTTGTGTAAAATTGAGTTTATATGCTTTTATAATTAACAGTTCAAATTTCCTCTCTCTTGATGTTTTAGTTTATTATTACTAAAATTATTCGTCTTTTAAAATAAAATCGCACTTACCAGTAACTTGATTCCTCCTCCTTGATGCCCAGGTGTAGAACCTCCCCCTGCTTGTACAGATTCCACCGAACCTGCAGGTAGACTCTGATAGCCCTGATGCATCTGCATTTGTACGCCTCTCTTGTATTGTCTATGATCATGTCGATCATTATCGTCTTCAAATCCGAAATATGATTGCGAATCATCGTTCACTTGTCGTTTTACAGCAGGCGCCGAATTCCCTGGATAAGACACCCAGAAAGATGTTGGTTCTTTGGGCAAAGCTCTGCTCATTATAGGTGTTTCTTTAACAGGAGTTGCTGGATAAGAAGCTGGATAAGAAGCCGGATAAGAAGCCGAATAGGAAGCTGGAGTTGCAGTCTCAATAGCAGATATTTTCTTCAGAATGGCGTTCAAAAGAGTGTTGTTAATCGGTGAAGCATCAACTGCTGTGTTAGTTAATGAAGCCTTCGACAACTCGGGATTATTCGGAGTACTAGCATTAGTTGCCATTGCATTTTTTGCGACCACACTAATGTTCTTTTGCAAATCCGTTAGCATATCGAATACTTGACTGAGTACAGTCATTCTCTGTTGAAATGGAAGCGTCGGATCTATTGTTGGTTTCGCAAATATACTAGAGAAAGGTTTAAAAGGCTTCTTTGTAGTAGCAGCTGCCGCAGCCTTCTCGTACGCAATCAGATCATTTAAAGTCGCTATCATATCGCTTTTTAAATCACCAAGTTCCGACAGTATTGTATCAACAATTGCATCTTTAGCGTCTGCGATGGACGACGCATCATCCAAGGATCTTGCGATTTTGTCCGGTAAAATGTCGGGTTTCAGAGATCTCATAAAATCACTTTTTGCGTCCGAATCATCGCTTGCTTCTAACGCAGTTCCATTTATACTGTCGAATAGTTTATCCAGAAAATCCGACACCTTCTGAGTATACTCGGTCGGGCCGGGAATTACGGAGGATGGTATCCAAAAGCTGGGTGGTACAATAGTGCTCGGTGTAGGTACATCAGTCGTCGTTGCCGGAGTGCTAGTGGCAAGATTTTTGAAAAGCGTGTCTAGAAATTCTGATTTCTTCGAGATAATCGCACTTGGGTCCACCACTGGTCCAAAAGAGCTACTTGATGCAAAAGGTCCACCTGGTCCGAAAGAGCCACTTGGTGCAAAGAGTCCACCTGGTCCAAAAGGTCCACCTGGTCCGAAAGGCCCAAACATTCCCGGCAAGTATTCTTTTGGTACATCAGCGGCTGGTTTTGTTGCCGACAAACTTTCTACTATCTTTGGATAAGATAATGAGCCTGGAATGGCATTAATGCTGTCTGCGGAAGGTGCTTCTATGCTTCTTTTTCTACGGGAGAAAGGTGCTGTAGCCATAAAATCAGGCATCATTTCTGGTGATGAAAACGGCGTAATGGGACCAAATTTTGGACCCATTGGACTCATCGGACCCATCGGACCCATTGGGCCAAATTTTGGAGTAAACGGACCAAACATGCCACGTTTATACATACCGCTACTGTCGATAACTTTTCCTTTACCACCTTGTAATACGTCTCGTTTATTAAATAATGCACTATCAGTGTTATCTAAAGACGATCCACTTGCGCCGTAAGGCATGATCGGTTTGGTATCTGCCATATTATACGCAACTGGTCCTAAACCGCTGAACATATTACTTAGCATATCTGTCTTTTTAGAAATAAATGTCTTCGGGTCGACGAACTTTGGCATGAACGGAGATTTTGGCATATAGGGTACGGATATCGTGTCTATTCCTCCTGGAGGTCCGAGAGCTCGTGAATAAACTACAAATTCCAAAATAATAATCGACATGAAATCTAATATTTTTTTGCAAACACAACAAAATATTAATTAATTAAACATAATTAACAAGAAATATTTGTATTTAATATTAAATTTAAAATTATCAAATTTTAATTTTTTTAAATAGATATTTGTTTCATAATCTTAAATAAACTATACATAAACTATTATACATTAACTATAAATAAACTAAACATAAACTATTATGTTTATTTTTAAAATAGAAAATAATAAATGTAAGTTTCTTATATTTGAAATTTAATTTTCTATTTTACATTTAGAATGATTTGAATTTAAATTTAGAAGTTACTTCAAAGAGATCTAATTTCTCTGAATAAATATCCAGCAAAATTTTCTTTAAATAATAGAATAATATAAAGAACAAACTATATTACCAGGTTTGGATACAAAGTTTGTCCATGGTGCTCCAGGTGGAAGTACTCCGGGTGGAAGTGCTCCAGTTAAACTGGCAACGAATGCCAACAGGCAGGTAGAAAGTAAAAGTGCTTTCTGTCGGAGCATTGTACCAAGTAATGTGGTCTATGCCATGAATCTCCTTTTATAATAATCATTGATCACTAATCCTTGCAAAGTCTCCGGGATTATCCGCATGGAGAATACTGCGGTCCGAGCTCCGCAACAAAGTCTCATTAAAATAATCTCCACTCGCCACATGTAAAACTTACAGTTGTGTATTTTAATTAGCCGATGCAATTTCCTCTTAGAGAAATGCGATTTCCTCTTCAAGAGAGTAAGTATGTCTATTTTTAACTATGGAGATAATCATGCTTTCTCAAAGGGAGAATAAAAGAAAGATGAGAGAACTATTATGTTTATTAACATATACTTGAAAAAATGCGGTTATATCATAGATTAATTTTTTTCTTTTCAATTTATTCTGAGTCACTCTTTTTTTTTGTTCACTATGTAAGTAGCGCATTTTGGATGCGATCGGATTTTAATCGTTTTACAAATGAGTCGTGTATATTGCATTCGTCAGCTGTTTCCAATAATAGAAATGCTTCAATTATTTCACGAATACCTTATTTTGACTCATCGAATTTGGTAGGATACCTAAGGTCGTTGTGAATTTATTACTCTCTTTTCAACTTAAGTCTTATATTATTATGAACATGGACAATTTTCAGCAGCGTGAGTAACATATTTTAATATAATTATGCAGAAAAAGTAGTAGTTGCGAAGATTGTGGTTGTTAATTCTATTTATTAAATTGTGTGTGTATGATTATTTCAATCAAACAGTATTTTACAATTCTAGAATTAGATTTTATTCTTTTGGAGAATTATTTACAAAACATAAAAAAATTATTATAAAATATAGAATTAAAATGTTTAGTTTTAATGGAGATATTAATTGTAACATAACATTCTTTAACTAGAGAGTACAAATGACACTGACACCATTGGATTAGCAATAGATTTTTCATCATTATATTCAGCTATACGACAAGATTACGAAGGGAATAATATTTCGAATATAATCAAGCAATTACTGCACATATATCAACCGAAAGATGGTATTAATGTATATGAATATGTCCTGAGAAAGGTCCAAGGTTTATTAGAAGATTGTGATTTCCGAAAGAAGCAACTATTGCTTTCAATGATACCTTCTCCAAACAATATACCAGATCACACGATTAAGGAAGTATTTCGTATAATTACAGGATTCAGTAAACTCAATCTGCAGGAAAAGTAAGTCCTCTTTGTAATATATTCTTATTATTATATAATTTTATACATTTTATGTTATTATACATCAGCAGCAACACGTTTCAAAATATATTTGATGCTAAAAACATGGACGGAATAATGGATAATGCTTCATCATCAAAGCAAAATTTTTTAAATGATAAAAATGCATCGGATTTTAAGTCATCACTTTCTGAAGCATTTCCTTTTCGAGGTTTTTCCGAAAGCGAAATTTCTATGATTCCCAATCATGTAAAAAATGTAATCTATTTATATAACAGAATCATAATTTTTTTTACTTCTTAAACTTAAAAATTATAGCTAATGTCAGTTTTTCTATTCAAATTCTACATTACATGTTAATTAACAGGCAGATTTATCAAGAGATTCTCTAAACAATAATCCCAAAATTTGGTTGGAAAAAAGTAATAAATATCAAATGTCATCTTATCAACAATATCTGTTTAATAAAAAATATTGTGTACCTGGTAGAATTAATATGTATAATACGATTGGTGAACCATACCTTTGTCACTCGTCTCAGACAGGATATCAGGTATGTAAAAAAAAAGAAATAAAGAAATGAAAAAAGAAATAAATTTTAATTATAACTAAATTTAACTTAAATTATAAAATTAATAAATTTTAGGATAAACGCCCTACGAAAATGTGTAATAAAACCGAGATAATAGCAAATTTATGGCAAAATAAAATTCCCCGACAATACAATGACGTTAAAAATGAAGATAAAAAATATGAAGATACATTAGATAAAGATAAAAAATCTGGCATTTCACATATGATAATCAATGTTGGCCAAGACGCAACAATTAAACAGAGAATTAAAAATGATATATATAAAATGGATGTGTGTTGCAACGAAGATCAGAACATTATCATAAATGTATTAGTCAAAATATGGCAAATTTTAATTTAAAGTATTTCTGAAGTATTTCTAAAAATAAAATAAAATAAATTAAATTCTACAGGCGGATGATCTCTTACCAACAGTGCGCGATAAACTTAAAACGAGCTTAAAAAATTTTTTAAAACGAGCACAAGAAGGAATTTTTGTTGGTAACATTATAGCATTTTATCAATTTATTTAATATACATATTAATTAAATAATATAGAAATTTATAAACATAATTTCTCTTATATACAGAATCGTCAGCCTTTCCACGCATCAGGTCGCATCCACAGGGCTCCTTAAATACGGTATATTTCACATCGGAAAAACTAAAAGCTAGAACACCATCAAAGCAAGATTTTTCAACCAATGTCTCAAATAGTGATAGTAATAGCTGCTTACTTTTAAAAAAGCAGAATACAAATATTAACACTGAAAATAACCAAAAAGAATCGGTTGAAAGGATAAAAGAAAAAGCTATTACTTATGATAATAGATTGCAAAAGAAATGCAATTCTCAGAAATTCAATAAAGTAACTGGACTGCCATTACAACAAAATAATTTAAATTACGATACGAAAGAGAAAACAGTTAAATTCGAATATAAACAGAAAGCTACAGAAGAATCAAAACATGGGTAAACGTGTGTTTAATGTTTTATCGTACGCAACAATGCAATATAATAATAAAATGATCTCTAATACAGATGCGGAATGGTAGAATCAAAATCAGATGATGTAACTTTAGTTAACAATTCTCAAGCTCGTTCAATGTTTCAACTAGCTGCATATAAGAAACGATATTACGACACGTTATTGAGTGTTCAGAAAGCGAAAGGTTAATGAAAAAATCGTATTAATGCCATATTATGTATATGAAACATATTCTGTTAAGCAATCCTTCAAACATGTTCAGTGTACTTTGTGTGGACATAATAAATTATAGTGATTAATCAGATATAAAGTGTTAAATATTACTTAAATTTTGTTACAGTTGCAATATCAAATTCTTTAATGTCTCCCTCGGATCATATAACAGCCTATCACGATCCGTATTATTCAAATTACATGTGCCAGCAGCAACACCTGCTTCACAAACAGCATCATTTGATAGCGGGGCCGCAATTTTCAACGTGTCCGACGGATCTATACGGATTATCTCCAGATTATCGGGGCGTGCACTGTGATAAGTACAGTTGGGCGAGATCCATCTGTAAATATTTATTACTGAAGCAGTTAAGACTTCAACGGCAGGTAAGAAAATACAGAGACATAGGATTATTTCGGAACACGTTTACTTACTGCATATCATTACAGACTTCGCCTCTGTATGCTCGAAATCAAAGGTAAGCTATTTATGTGCTCAACAATTGAAATATATCGGAAATAATGATTTTTATGTTCAATATTAGACTTGTATTTATGTGGTATTTTCTTGTTTTCTTCATTTTTCAAGCGGCTGGATTCATCGCTATATGGATCATGTGTATCCTTATTCCTCTATACCAAACGAAAGCGATGAAATAAAGTATTGTGTTCGTCGTAAAAACTTGGAAGAAATAGTTGGAAAACTGAAGGAGACTGAACGCAATAATCTCGATTGATTCCCCTACATTAATTAATTTCATAAGAAGTTCCATTGAAGTTGCACACGCAAATAATATTTCCCTTAATTCTTAAATATCAATTTGAAGAATTGACTAGCATTACTAGCATAATGATAAAAATGTTAAAAATTCTTAATTGATATTATGTATATAAGCTCGATAAGCTGAATCTTACTCTAAATGTTCCTTTCTTTTTTGCATTAGCTTTGCCTTCGCGTTGAAAATAATTATTATTGATTAGGGAAAAATTATCATATATAACAATTTATACATTTCTTGTTAAACACTTTGGTTCCTCATAAGGCATGATTCTCGTGAAACTTGATAGATCGCGCAACGATTTTGATAATTCCGTTTGTATTTTGGACAATTGCGTGACAATGGTTTTTCAATGGCATATACGCAGAATATATTATACCTAGCTGTCGCCAATTGAACCGCGTTTAGCGCATCAACCAATGTACATGTGCATGTTGTTTTGTTCAAGTAACATTACACAAGGTTCACTCAGACTAGATTTGTGATATATTATTAAGTATACACAATCACACAACTCCGCACAATCAATAAGTGTATAATACTCGTCGTTCATTTACTCCTAGATGTACAAAATGACATTTAAAAGAATACGTGATAATGCTATAACTTAGGTGTTACGTGACTCATGAATCATTTATTGTCCAGCTCATTCGCTATCAGCTCGATAAATCGCCAAGGTGCTATGTCGCATATCTACGTCATACTTGGTAATCTGTCTAGCCGTCTTACTTATTCATATTCATTTTCAGACTTTCTGCAAAGACATTCGACTCACGATTCGCCTAACAATCCTATAATATGTCGCTATAGTTTAATGTCCGTTATAATTATTGGCAGCATCACATTATTCATTCACATGTAACTAAATATATAAATACAATGACATTATAGATATATATCAATACCCGATATACATTCACATAAATATTAAAACACATTAAAAATATTCAAACGAGACGAACACTTTGTATTTGGGACATGTAACACGTTACATGTGTATCTATCATTTAGTGAATGAGGAATTAGGCCAGTTAAATTATTCAGGTAGGAGAATTAAAACGAATTGACAGGAATTTATTTTGTAAAATTAAATTTCTAATATTCTATATCATAATGAATATATTCTTTAATTAATAAAAAAATTTCATTAAAATACCTGTTTTAATCACAATGATTTTTCTTATCAATTCCTTTTAATTCGCCCGATTTTCAGAGGACTCAGGTCATGTACAGATTTGGATTGTCATGCTATCACTACAGGTCATTTTCAATCGAGCTTAATATATAAAGAAATCTGCGTCTATTAATCGTAATCGAAATTTATTGCCTGAATGATAATTTATTCATACAAATTCTAAGGAAACAGTGCTTTTCATGTATCACAAACATACTGCTATTTATTATATTAACTTCGTTGAAGCAAATAATTACGAATATCGAATGATAGTTTATTTTTATTGTAATAATAATAATGACTTTAATCCATTAGCTGTTCCTTATCTGATAATACTATGTGACAAATCACGTTTTTATTCTTAATTTGAGAAATAGCATTTAAAACTCTAGTTATTACAAATAACAATATGAAATGTGAAATAAAATGACATAAAATTATGTGCACAAATTCAAATTACAGATCAAAATTACAAGCTTCGGATATAAAGTCATTAAGAGAACCTAATCGGTTACATTACATTACATTCAAAGAGTATTATATTTCCTCTGGCAGTGTTTGTACACTTTGATTTTAGCTTTTAGTTCAAGACTAATTATTATGCCTTATTACGCCAAGTGACATTTTATTCGATTAATTATTCTTAATGTAACATTCTTCATTTCGAAATAACCACTTTTAATTCTCAGGATACGAAAAATAAATCATATACCGAAGAGTTATAGATTATTATTCATTGTGTTCAATGAAACGATTAATATTTTAACACTATCGATATTTGCCACAACGAAGCTGCTGTATTATACGCTATTTCTCTTTATGAATCTATATGAACACGCATTTTTCTTCTTATACTATTAATTGATTTAAGGTCGACGCATCAAAGTTCGATAAATGTGTTTATTTGTGTTTATACTCGCAGCATCGTATCAAAAGACAAAATAGCTGTTGTCAGACAAAATAGTTGTCTTACTCAAGATTAGCTAACATGTTTATATTTATTCGATCATATAATGGTCGTGATACATTAAACGAAGGAAAAACGAGATATCAGAGGAATTCTGAAGACTATATCATACTATTATATTGAGAGATTCGATGGAATTATATCAATCAGGAAATAAGCGCTCAACAGTTTTCTTCTAAGATGAATTGTACTTCTAACACGATATGTATGTACTAAAAAATACTTTTTAATTTGATGGATCATTAAGAAGATATAGTTGTACAAAAAAGTGCTTGACTAGAGATGACTAGACTTTCTCATTAAAGGATTAATACAATTAACACAATAAATAATACTGTTCGTCTAATAATTTTAAAACTACGTAAGATATACTTATAAATGATGCATATAGGAACAGAGACGGATTATTTCTTTTTAATATTTAAATCAATCAGCACGAACTTATTGGATCAGCACGAACTTATTGGATTCTGCATGTAAAAATATATGATATAATAGATATGTGAAAATATTCAATTAAGATCTAAAAAATAAGCAATTATAAATATTATTTTTTTAAATTGGTATGAATTTAGATATATTATAATTCAAATAAAACTTGTGTGATTTAAGTGATTTGTAAATCCGTCCTTGTGCAAGAATGATACTGTTGATATAATGAGCACATTTCAGAGTGTGAGCTAATTGGAATAATACAATGAATCGTTCCACGCATACTATTCTGTTCATACGGGAATTAATGCTAAACCGATCTTCCAGTGCAAAGAATACTGATTAAGTCTTATAATTTTAAGTCAATAAAAAAATTCTCTCTACATGGAATTACTTTTAGCATTTTTCTCAAAACGTGCTTTAATAAAAATGTGAAATTCTATAAGGCCATTGTGTGAAATATACATATAAAGATATTGTCATTGCAAAATAAACTATCGTGATTTTTTAATATTACGTTGCTGATTATTAATAAGCTATCCGATCATAGCTTAATTAAAACTTGAAATAAAATAAATTTTAATTGAGAAATATATAAAGTTATTCTAATTTTGCATACAATTTTTCATTAAGTTTTATTAAAAGCATCGTTTTTAATTTTAATTTTTCCATATTTTGCTTACAATCACAACGTAGTTTTTTAAGCATTTTTAAATAAACGTTTAATGATCAATTAAAAAAATTTTGTGTTTGTGTTTCAAAAGTTTGCAAATGCATATAAATTCAAGAATAAATAGACAAATTGCGATTTGCAATTGCAACTGCTGTTCTTTGTATGTAGAATTGAGAGAAAGATCGGTCTAGCTGCATTTTACTTATATATGTATGTATATAATCCTTTCAAGGTTTAATATATACACTTTCAGTTTATACACACTCACACACATACACACGCAAAATAGGCGATTTCTCCCTGCACGTTTGCTACTAAATGTTTTTTCAAATATGCATGGAGCTCAAAATATGTTGGCATCAAAATATGATAGAAATAATTAGTTAAATATTAGTGTTACGTGCTATATAGTGGTTTTATACTTACAAAATCCCATTAAAACTTACTTTAGATTTATTATTTGGTACATGATTGGAATGAAGTGGCATTATTTGCTTATCAAAGTTGGGCAGTCTGGTTTTGTGTGATGCAAAACATCAGGACCCGAACTAAAGAGAACCTATCCTCTTGGCAGCAAAATGTACAAGGCAGCAGTAATTTTATACAAGATCTTGGACACAATTTTGTCCTGCAAAATTCGATAGCTTCGAACTTGATAAGTTCGGGCTACAATCTTTTTCACCTGTTGCATATACGAAATATAGTAATCTATATATTTTACGTTAATATTTTAAATCACATCCGATTTTATCCATAGTTGAAGAACACAGATACAATATATAAAATTAAAATACATTTTC
Organism: Tetramorium alpestre; assembly: GCA_021460005.1. NCBI lineage: Eukaryota > Metazoa > Arthropoda > Insecta > Hymenoptera > Formicidae > Tetramorium > Tetramorium alpestre. The sequence continues at coordinate 2,970,126 of JAJVSH010000003.1, read as the reverse complement.
AGTCATTATGCATTATTTAATGCCAAATATCAAATATATTGAAATCAGATGAGTTTGTATGCAAATAAAAAGATATGAAATTTCTATTAGGTAGTATCATCAACTACTGTAACAATTTAATAAAAGAAAACGTTCAACGTAAAGTATATAGATGTACCTAGTTTATAAAAAATTTCGTTATGTCACAAACTGTTCACAGAAACTGTTCGATGGAACAAGTTAATTTTTTTTACCTAAAGTATATGTGCTTCGTATTTCACAAGACGATTCACAAAACGTTCAGGCAAAGCTGTAAGGATCGATAGTTTTGCTAGAACAAGGTTGAACATCATCTGGTGGTGGGCGCCACTGTCCGGGCCACATGGTATTACGAACCACATTTGCATCAGTAGTTTCTTCTATACCGTTGCTAGACGTACATTCTGCCTCCCAGTTTCGGAGGCCATTTCGAGTCACTCGATTGATCGATCTAGCCTCGTTCATTTCACAACAATTCTGTGCGTCATTGTTCACTGGCGTTCGCCTAGTTTTACTTTTAATTTGCGTAGTACCACTATTCCTACGTTCGGCGTCGGACCACAATTGAGATTGCTCCACTGTAGACTGTAGAGGTAACTTTCGTGGCACTCGCCTAGTCTTAGCTTCCTCAGCAGTACCACGACTAGCATCGACTTTACTACTACCTGGCGCGGTTCCGTCACCGGTTGAACTACTGTCACCCTCTTTCCTTCGTCTTCTCCGTCTCCTCTCAATCTCAGTGTCCTCCCGTTGAGTATCCTCGTTATTCGTATGTGTTTCTAACATATGTTGCTTGGCCGTAGCCCAATGGTCCTTTCTATTGGCGCCTTGTTTAAATTTCTCGTGAATGCTACCACGATGGCCACCGTTACTAGTGTTCGTGTCACTGTCTACGTTGCGTTTCTTCGATTGCTGATTTTTCACGGACCATGAAGCCGGCCTCTTAGGACTACGTTCCTTCAAAGTGACCTGCATTTTAGATTATGTTTACACTATGATTGATAGTCGATATTTGCGCCATAAAATAAGCAGAGATTATTTACCCCAGAGGAAGAAGAATTATCAACAGGTTTGTAAAGTTGTGTTGGGGTATGACTACGAGAATCTTGACCTTTACAACTCGATCCACTACGACAATGTATCCAGGACAGTAAAAATGCTAAGAGAGCACAGAAAAGTCCCACTACTGCCGCAGCAGTCAGTTGAGAACGTGTGCGTTTTGGTACCCAACCTCCACTGTGGTATTCCCATACTGTACATGCTAGTAATACGCTACTCGCAGCATATGACAAGCCTATGCCAGTGAACACTATAGCATTCTAGAAAAAAATAATAATAAACTTTTACACAACAACACCAACTATATCTAATCACATCTAAAAATAATTACACAAATAATTTCTGAAACATACATGTGTTATGGCAAAATGTTACTTACCAGCTTAGCCCAATTTAAAGGAAGGATGTAAATGACATGCGAAATATCAAGGAAGAGAAGGGCTGCAGTGACCAAGAAACAGAAAACAGCTACAAAGATCATGAATCGTAAACGATCTGCTAAAGGCAGCATAAAGATGCTGACCTTGGCAGTGCCAGAACTGCATAAAGTTGCCAAACAAGCTGCGGAGGATATCTACGAAATGCGCTCATTAATGTATCTATATAAAAATTTTAGTAGCACAAACTTGGAGTTTGTCATACACCTTTCTACATAAAAGTGACTTTACACTCACAAGTAACAAAAGTCTAACAACACCCGTAGGTGTTTTAAGATGTCCTTGTATATCGCAGTAAATAACCACATGGCTTGCGCGAGACCAAGGCATGGCGTTCGATGAGCCAGGTCTATGATCACTATTACCATAGTGACCATGATAATTAGCATGCGAATCCCAAGAATGGACTGTCGAATGCACCCCTGGCGAATCCAGCTCTGACGATTGGGAGCTGATTCGCCCCCCTGTCCTACTGCCTGCTATTGATACAACATCAAAACCATGTATACATTCGTATGTGTAGTTATATAGGCATAACTTTAAATGAGACAAGGCATCTAAAGTTGTAATAATTATATGTTATTTCAATGTTATAGAGAAACGACTATGAAGCATTTATCGACATAGCCTAGAGTCAATTTTCATTCAAATTTCATTCAATTTTGTAAACAAGATCTCATACGTAAACTATGTTAAATAACATACACGCGCTAACTGAAATCTTGTACATACCAATTTCGAAGTCTTGAATGTCTTCGGGTTTAGAATATATGGCAGGTTCCAGATCGCGTATCTCTTCTAGAAGAAGCACCTCTATTTCCTCGGCTGCGTATAAGTCCGAGACCGAACGAATAGGATGATGCCGAGTCTCGCTCATTACTTAGGTGCGCTCGCTCATTTACTCCTTCCTGCCTGCTGTCGTATCTTTCTGTTTGACTTGCCAGTGACCACCATTCGTTGTCTAATTGATTCGATAACAAGTCCATCTGTCTATCAGCCATCCTCTGCACATACCGTGTGCCATTTCTATCTTTGCAGGCAACAGTACTCCCTCACCCATACACCTATAAAAAAAAAGAGAAATTTTTATTTAAAGTAAAATAATATGAAGCTTATAAAATATGATGAGAAAAAAGAGAAGTATAAATATTTAACATACATCGCCATTCTCATCAAATTTTAGAATATAAAATAACTTTATTCAAGAAAAACATGTCAATAGTAACAAGTAGGAAAGTGAACAATTTTTAATTATTTATATCTCTTATGCGATATTGAATATGATTCATAATTGGAAATCGGCAAATCGATGCGGGCGCGCGTAACAAATTTCGTAAACAAGCGTGCTACTGTCAAACACATGACATTTGTTTAACACAAACAAGTCTGTCTTGTATCACGGCTGGCACACGAGAAGTCCGAGGCGCGAGCGAACGTCCAGGTGGATCGCGCGGACAGAAGATTCGATTCACGATGTATGCGGCTCCGAGATCGTTTCCCCGTGACGGGTCGTGTTTTTTCGACCGACTCGCTCGGCATCCACATGTTGCCCGAGTCGGATCTCGCGTTCCGTAGACGCGTCGCTGCGTCGGGAGGACCATTGCCCCCAGAGGGAAAGAGTCGCGGAGAACGTACCTCGAATTTACGTTAGTCGATCGCGACACGTAGATCACATCTTTCTGAGATTTTTCACGTAACCGAGCTCGTTGGCCGTCCAACGGGTAGCCGCCATTGCCTTTTTGCTTGGTTTTTGCCCATGGTCCGCGTCCGTCACGACAACCTAGAAACAACAGATGGGGCAACATGTCCCTTTTTCTCTCTCTCTTTCTTTCTCTTTATTCATTGGCCGAACGGCAAAAAATAATTGCGGGCATCGTTTACGGTGAGAAAATTGTCCTCACATTCGAGAAGAATTATTTCCTCGTCGAAAAAATCGCTCGACGATTAAATCATCCCGGGATATCCCGTAGATAACGAGCGAGATTATCAAGTGGCAACTAATCTATTTCCCAAGTACACAGCTTGGCTGGACAAAAACCAAACGGACCAATTAAGCCCATTCTACAATGGCAGTAAGTTGTAAGGTCGTAAGCAAATCGACCAATTACAGTTAAGTTTTCTTATTAAAACTCAACTATAATTGGTTGATTTCCTTACGACCTTACAACTTACTGCCATTGTAGAATGGGCTTTATGCTCCCTCCAAATATTCCTACCTCCATGGTATATGTCTATAATAGGTGCATCCAGTAGCGCAACCGCTCACTGAGCGGCTAAGTAGCAATTTGACGTGATTGGTTGGATCTAACGGTAAGAACCAATCACGTCAAATTGCTACTTAGCCGCTCAGTGAGCGATTGCGCTACTGGATGCACCTAATGAATTTCACAAGTGGCTCGCGGCGGCGGACGGCGCTCGGGACGCCTCGGGATTCGTGCGTCTGCCGAGTGCCGCGTTCCACTCTTTCATCTCTTCTGCAGCAGAAGTTCTGCTCAGCACTGTTCTCAGTAGCATTCAAACATTGTCAAAAGGCTACGCGTGCGGAATGAATTCGCCTAGTTAATGGTGTACGTCACATATATCACGTATATATGTATGAGAAGCAACGAATTTAAGAGGCTGGGAGTGAAGTCTTGACACCGCGCTCCTTGCGCGAGGCATCATGAACGATAGACGAAATAATCGCGAGGTTGTAACGGTGTTATTTCTATGTCTATTGTGGTATGCAGTGTCCAGCAGTAGCAATGTCGTCGGCAAGATGTTACTGTCGGAATTCCCGTATCCGCTCACGGTGACGATGGTGCAATTGACCTCGATCACTGTTTACTCCGGCCCGTTCTTCAATTTATGGGGCGTAAGGAAATATTCGTCTAATATAACATGGAGTTACTACCTGCGGCTCATCATACCCTTAGCCCTGGGCAAGTTTCTCGCAAATGTGTTTAGCCACGTCAGCATTTGGAAAGTACCCGTCTCTTACGCTCACACTGGTATGCATACGCGATACATTGCTTTTGGCACTTTAATTATTATGTCAGGTACATACGTCGTTGCTCGTATACGTATTTGATGTATATGCACACATGCACATATATCAAATCATAGATTTGTTTTTTTTTATCATTGCACTTCCCATTCTTGCCAAATGTCATATATTGATATCCACAGGATTTGTTCGTAAACTTAAGAAAAAAATTCAAAATGGCACTTTCGAAATTCGGCTTTTTCATATCTACATTCCCTTCCCATATTGCTCCGTTGCTGCAACAATAATATAATTCAAAAAACAGTTTTCCTGACAATAAATGTTTTAAATGTTTTAAATTATTAAAATTTTATATTATTTTTAAATGTATGTTTAAAATCAATAATCGATTATAAAGAAATAAAAGTATTTAGTTATATGTATATATTATATATTACTATATATTAGCTCTTTCGTCCTTATATCAAATTCTTACAATTTTTTTTGCAAGCAATTCACAAATTATGTTATCTTGTTGTTATATTATTTAGTTATCGTGTTGTTGTAGCAAATGAACAATATTATCATATTGTCATATTAATTAAAAATATCTAGGTATATATCACTTATTAAAAAAATTACTTATTTATTATAATGTAATCTTATTTTTTATTTTTTCGATATGATTTCGAATGCAATGAAAAATAGTATAAAATGTTTAAAGGTTCTATCAAAAATACTTTTTACAAGATGAAAAATTGATTAAATACTAAAAAAATTAGATATTTCTTCCAAAAAATCATTCTTACAATAGAATCACCTTTACATTTAATGACTTTCTTATTGATCTAGAAATACTCTAATTACAACTTTATTTTCTAATTACAAAAGACTTCATCCATTGTTTAAGATAGTCCACAGATTATTTAAAAAAAGAGGTTTTTAAGATAATAGTCCACTTTCTTGAAATTAAATATTATGTTAATCACACTAGGCTAAATATAAAGCTTATTTATTTTTAAATTTAGCAAAAAATATTAAATAAAATATGAATCGGATTTTTAAATAGCATTTTATCGAAATATTTTTAAATTTCGTTCATCAAATTTTTGGCCACAGTACATATTACAGCTTATTATATGTATACATTATCTCCATTTATATTAACTCTTTGATATTGATGTTGCCACTGTAGTGGCTTTCCTAAAGTATAAACAATTTTATAGATAAAACTGCCATAAACATGATTTTTTTTATTTACTTTGTGTGTTTATATTAAGAATAATTGAAAAAGGTATTTATGTTACGTATTGTTTTATTTTTATTTCTATTTTACTGCAAGTAAATTAAATCAATTAAGACATGATTTAATCCATTATATTATTTTATATTAATGTGGAGAAATACAATTAATCATATATTGTAAAATAATAAATTCCTTTTGCGCTATTAGTATCAATAAAACAAGTTTCGTGGCAGAGCTATTTGTAACTTTATATCCAGCTCGACTACAACAAAATATTTAATAGCAAGCATAGCAAACTTTGTGGGCTGCAAAATCAAAGGCAACCATTGTTTTTCAAATATTCTATGTTTGATAACAAACGAAATTATAAAGAACATTAAACATTGAACATTGAACATTAACAATACACATATGATCAAGTTGCACAATTTAATTTTTTTGGCTTAATTTCATGTCATGTAACTTATATAGAAGTATAATAGAATAGAAGTTTAATAAATATATAAGATTTTAATGATAACCATATATTGTTATATCACGAATTGGATAAAGATGAAAATTTATATTTTTAATAATATAGATATTTTTAAATATTATTTCTGACAAATTAACTGAAACAAAAAATTATATAAATATTATATAAGACAAGGATTACAATTATTTTAAAGATTTAAGCAAGAATACACAAATCATTATAAATTGATAAGAACAGATATATATATGTGCCTATATGTAATATTTATGATAAATATTAAAGTAATATTAAAGTTCTTGAATTAAATATTTTATAAAATAATTTATTCTTCATTTCTCAACGTTTTTCCGAAAATATAATTTCGTAAAGAGTTTTTTTTTTTTCTTTTTTTCCTTCCCTCTGTCGCTTCCATTTCTTCTTCCTCCCTTCCTTTGTTCTCTCTCTCCCCCCCTCCCTCCCTCTCTCTCCCCTTCTTTCTCCGTCTTTTCCTCTTTCATTTTTATCCTCCTTTTTCTCTTTATTTTACTTTTATACCATTCTTGTTTTAATTTTAATTATATAGTAATTGAAATTTGGCTCTGTCCCAGTGAAGGCTACAATGCCCCTTTTCACGGTGGCTCTGTCAAGAATAATACTTCGGGAGCAGCAAACGTGGAAAGTGTATTTGAGCCTTGTGCCGATTGTCGGTGGCGTAGCCGTAGCCACATTGACGGAGCTTAGTTTTAACATGATCGGCTTGATAAGCGCTTTGGCATCTACTATGGCGTTTTCCTTGCAAAATATTTATTCGAAAAAGGTAATACATCATAGATGAAAATTTTATCTCCTGTTTATATATTGATATTTTTGTTTAAATTTTTGGAATTTTTGGCCCACAGGTGCTACATGACACAGGAATACATCATTTGCGGCTACTGCATATACTCGGTCGTCTAGCTCTATTTATGTTCTTACCAATTTGGATTGTGTACGATTTACGTAGTTTGATGTACGAACCGATGATAAGACCGTCCATAGATGTAAGCTATTACGTATTAGGGTTATTATTTCTAGATGGTATACTTAATTGGTTTCAAAATATTATTGCATTTTCCGTATTGTCCATCGTAACCCCTCTAACATATGCAGTAGCGAGTGCTAGCAAACGTATATTTGTAATAGGAGTAACATTACTCATACTTGGCAATCCAGTTACGTGGCTTAATATATTTGGTATGACCATGGCCATATTAGGAGTATTATGTTACAATAAAGCTAAGTATGACCAGAGAATAGAAAAACAGGAGAAGACAATTCTTCCGAAATATTATGATGCGACACAGAATGGTAATAGCACTTCCTTCTTGGTAAATGGATTTGCTAATAGACATCAATCATTTGCAGTCTAGTCTCAATTGATAATTTTATTCTTGACAAGTTTATGTGAGTTTTCTGTATTGGGAAAAAGTTTAATTCTTTTTTTTTTTTTGTAAATTTGGATTAATCTTTACAAGTTGTCACACATTATTATAAATTATTACGATGGTATACTTGGCCAAATACGAAAAAACACTCATATGATGAATTACTTTTAACATTATATATGTGTATATGTGCGCGTGTATTTAGTACATGTACATTTACTCAGGAAGAGTTATTTTGTTCGAAAAAAATATTGGAATCGAAATACGTAAGGCCAAAAGTCATTATCTATTTTAATACTTATTAAAATTGCATTAATCTTTCTCATCAATTTTCAACAATTTCAACTGTCTTTACTTTCAACATGATGATACTCTCTGCAACAACTGTGTAAAACTACGTTAATGAAGTATTTGTTGATAAAGTTATTGCAAAGCCAAGATCAGATGATGAGGTAGAAATGTCAATTCACTTTTTAGTGAGTAGTGACTTTTTGCCTACCTGTATCTAAAAAATTAAACAGGTTTGAAAAAATGTCTGAAATAAAAATTATATATATATATATAGAAGAAATATAATGTATGCAATAAGTAGTTTTATAGTATATGTTTTTATGAGAAATTAGTTTTTTAAATAAATTTTTTTATAATTTGATTTTCTTTTTCTTCTTTCTAATATATATCTTCTTTGTATATATTATAGATTATTAAGATATTATTAAAATTAAGTAATAAAATTTCAGATATTGACAAATGTTCTAATATATCTTGATATAAAATACAAAATAGGTTGTAAAATATATCAATATAATTCATACGATAAATAGATTGAACTTCTATTTCTAAAAAAAAGGTTAATTGTAAAATTGTAATATTATGGTTTTATTGTCAAAAATATCATTTTTTTCTCATAAAAATACTTGTAAAAACGTTGTGTACATTATAATTTTTTCTTAAAGATTGGCATACAAATCGGTTTTTTTTCCAAAAAGGAAACAGTTTTTAATATTTTGCTCTTTATGTCTTTTCTTCAGTATATTTTTGAGTAATATATAACCACGCGTGCATATGCGTAAATATAAACATATAACTTTTTGCTTTGTATAAATGTTGCAAAAAGATATGATCTGCATTTTTCGAGTTTAACTGTGAAACTATATTATTTCTCTAAGTAATTATATTCTATATTTTCTTATTACGATCGTTGTAATAAGCTTTGTTTCTCAACTCTGAAACTAAATCTGCTGCATAAGGTGATTCGCACAAATCAAAATTATTGTTTTTCGCTAATTGCTGGTTCAATTAGCCTTAACTATGAATTTGACTACACTCCGCAAAATTATTCTTATTAAATAAGAAAAACATATATCCATTTTTGGCAAAAGTATCTCACTCAAAAATTTATTATTTATTATTTATTGACGTATAATATAGACTTATCTTGTATATATTACATTACGTATTCTTTAACCCCTAGAGGACACATAAGATCATTTTGACCTAGAATACACATTCTATAATGCTTCGATTTGTATGAAGAAAAAGCGAGATATAGAAATAGATTTTTTTTAAATGAATAATTTAGTTTAAATCTTCCGAAGAAGGGTAAACAAATTTCATCATTAATTTTTTCTTAACAATTGTTTTATAAATATGTAAAATGAGATAATTTGGTCTATTTGACCAATATTTCATATTTTTAATTAATTATATTTTTTGAAAGATTGATATAAGCAACTAATACCATCTCAAAGTGGATACTCTAAGATTTTTAATAAAGTTAACATTTTTACGATATGTCAATTAGAATCAAGATATTCAATTTTGAACAAAAAGTTGAAAAAACAGTTTTTTTTATTAAAATTTACATTAAAATATTATTGAAACATTATTTTTTTAATAAATCGAAATGCGTTATAAAAAAGGATATTGACTCTATATTTAAAAAAGAAATCTTTATGTTAATTAGAAACCAAGATATTCGAGAAAAACCTTGACTAGATCAAAATGACCCAGTGTGTCCTCCGCTAGGGTCCAAAAATGTTTAACCTCTCCAGAGGTTAAACTATTCAGATAAAACAAGTTTAGACACTTTCACGATCTAGATTATACAAACTACGCTAATGCTATTTTGATTTTATTTATATTTTCTAAGTTATTGATCTTTTTCGAAATGAAAAAAATTTAGATGTGTTTTTAAATGTCAATAATATGCAGATTCCTATTTGCGGAGAGTATGCGTGCATGCGAATGGAATTGTACATAGGAGAAGATGGTCTAACAGAAAAACTAATCTATACATTTATTTTTATAAATAAAATACATATGTATACAAAAATATATTGGAAATATTTAATGAGTCAGCGCTCATATATAAAATTACAATCGCATTCCAAGAATGCAATTACCAATATCAACAGAATCCATGTTTAGTCTTATTATCTTTAAAATATATTTACTATAAGAGCTATTATTAAAATTAAAGAATGAAATAACTAGAATATTAATTGATAAAATTAAATTGAATTCCAATGATACTGACAATTCAATCGCGGATGATAAATGTGGCACTCTATAAAGTTTTTACGATATTTTGTGGAGACAAAGGTCTCGCTATTGTTAGATCTAAACGCGGTCCAGCTGCTGCAATGAGTGGAACGGCCAAACAACAATCGCAATCTTCTGTGCTGGTTTCATTCACTCGGAGAATCCTGTCGTACGGTCGCAAAATGCCATCACATGGTCCACCAGGGCGCAAACGATTTATATAAACGCCACGCTCGTAAAGACCATCCGATACTGAGAAACCAAAATCTTCATAGATTGGATCTTTATGAAGTGACACATGCACTATTTGCTGAGACCTGTTATTGGAACCACTGCTCCGTTCTTGTGCTCTGGATTTTATAAAAGAAGAGAAAATGTTACACGAATAATTGTTATTGAAAAAAATCCTGAGTATAAACTAATTAATTTTGATACCCCGGATAAGATGGTATTGATAAATCTAATTGTCCACTGTCCATGGAGGCAGTATCCCAAAGTCTTAATATTTCCGGCATAGTACCACTACTGTCTCCCAATTCGCCCCAAGAATCCACTGCGCTGTCCACGCTAGGAAGACTCTCTCTGCCTGAACGTAACGCACCATTCGGAAATTGCGACTGGATCGTATCACTTCCTATGCTGGGTTCTCTACAATAATCTCTGCAGAAATCTTTTTTTTTAAAACCTTTTTACACTAAGATTTTGAAACAATTATTCTTTAACTCTTTGGCTTCTTTAAAATTTTAGATTTTCTATTATTTCTATATAGATACTTTCTACATAAGTGTTTTTTATATATATAAATATTTGATAATAGATTGAAATATAGATTTTTTTTTTTTCTATAAAAAAGAATCTTTTGTACCCATTTGCATCCCTTTTGTTTTCATTTATACCTCAAAAAATTTTTAACTGTATTGTTTTTCAGTTTTTAAAAATCCGTCAAAACAATAACTTGGTTATTTTTTAAGCTATCGCAAAATGATATATAGTATTTGAAAGAGAATCGTTGTACCTATTTATAGCTCTTTGATTTCATTCGTAAAACAAGAAGTCTAGCGCTTTTTGGTTTCCTTAACTTTTTGAAAATATTCTATATATCAATCAATAATAGCAAATCTTATTCGGTCAATGCTGGGTCTCTTACATGATAATTTCTTCGAGTACATCTTTCGCTCAGCCAACTACGCACCGTTACGAACAGATTTTAAAACGCAGTTTCAAGCTAAAATGGTACAATCGCAAATTAAAATTGATAATCAAATTTTAATAATTAAGATATTAACAATGTATCATTAAAAACTTATTTAAAGGGACTGAGTATTGCGAAGAAATATTACCTCAGCCAATAATCTAACAATGTTAGTATCTGAATTATTAAAATTTGATTATCAATTTTAATTTGTGATTGTACCATTTTAGATTTACCTTGAAACTGCGTTTTAAAGTCCATTCGTAACGACGCGTAATTGGTTGAGCGAAAGATGTATTCGAAGAAATTATTACACAAGAGAGATCCAGCGTTAACCGAATAAGGCTTGCTATTAATTGATTTATTCGATATAACGGTCTAATTTAATTATTTGATTATATTCTATATGTATAACTAATAAAAAATAAGTTGTTAAATATATTCAAATAATACGATACATTTTATCTAAAATAATGAAAAAAGGCTCAAAGGATTCTCGTAGAAAATATTTTGCATATCACTGAATACCTTATTTCCGTATTAGAATCTGGCTTTCTAATAGTTAAAGCGACCACCGATCCGCCCGGTCGATGCAACAATTGAGCGGCTTGCCTCAAGTCTCCGGGATCCAGTTTCTGCCCGTCTATTGCAAGCAACCTGTCTCCAGATGTTAAACTGCCAGTTCGATAAGCGAGTGATCCTCGGCGGACCTCCGTGATTATTAAATCCTCATTTACCGTAAGACCCAGATCGGGTTGGCCGCCTAATGGCCTAGCGACTCTCACCGTGAAAATTCCAGAACTCGGCATCACCGATCCACCCACTTTGTATTCTATCACTAACTCGATCTAATCGTGTTAGACATACGAAAACAATTAATAAGAAAATATCTTACTATATTTACTTTTGGCAAAATTTTCTTGAAGCGAAAAGAAACTATTTACCAATTGCGATGTCTCCAATATATTAATTACTTCTGACGGTTGCAAATCGCGTAACATTCTCCGATTGATCGCGACGACCTTATCGCCAGGTAAAAGGATGCCGCTTCGTTCCGCTGGACCACCAGCTTCCAGCAGACTTACTATATAATTCATACGATCTTCGGCCAATTTCAAGGCAAGACCGAAACCTCGATGATCCGGCCGCAAAATGACCGTCAAGCTCTCTTTCATCTGCAAAGTCTGACTTGAGTTTTGCTGAGCCTGTGGCTGCGCCTTCCTCTTCACTGTTCTCGCGCTGGGCGGTCGCGGTAATATCTGCAGTCTGGCAATGCGACAACTCTCGGAATTATTTCTAAGCAGCTTGGCGGCGGTCACCGCATCCTGAACAGGCGTGTCATCCACGGCTATTAGTCGATCCCCTGCTTGCAATGCACCACACCGATCCGCCGTGCTCGCCGGACGAAGACTATCGATGTAGACTCCATTTGATGTTTCTCTTACAGTTAAACCAAGCTCCCCTGAAGATTTTCAATTTATATTTTTATTTAATATATTACTAACACCTAGTCTAAAACTCGTCGTTGGCTCACTTTTATAATAAGAGTATTTACAAGCTATCATTGTTTGACTTGCATGAAAATGCTAATCTGAAAATTCTAGTTTGAATAAAATACTTTGCATGTTATGAATAATCAGGATAAAGATATGTTGTTAAATTATTAACGCTTCATACATTCAATATTTTCATACATTCGTTAAATTCAACTCAATCATCCATGGAAATTTTCTCAGTTTAGAATTGTTATTCAAGTAATTCAAGCAGCAATTTTGTGATAAAGCATAGCTAGCTTTGATACAAAAGTGAATATATTATATTAGTGTTAAATATGTTAAATTGTATAGTTGATCTTGGCTGCTTTATAATCTATGGCTAAAAAAATGGAAGATTAATAGAAATATAACTTTTAATATGTAAATTTAAAATGTAAAAGTGATTTTAAATGTACTTAGGTAAATGCATGTAATTAAAAGTTATTTTTCGTCTTTCTCGCGCGCTTCCTTCTTTTTTTGAACATAAAGCAGTAGAATATAAAGCAGCCAAGATCAACTCTGCAATTTAAAAAAACGATTAAGATTTAAGAAACAACTATGAATTCGGACCTAAAGGATGCCACTGATGAAATTAATTTTACGTACTTCTTTATTAAGCATTATTATTTAAAATTGTTTTAATGTTTTTTGTATAAATATTCACTTTTTATTTTAGTTAATGCAATTTTTTTATATTACTACTTTTATGGCTAAGATCTTTTTTAAAAAGTAATTTTCTAATATTACTTTTATAGAGAAAATCTTTTTTAAAAAGGTAATTTTTTAATAATATATTTCGGCGCGTACACTTGGCACCTCTTTTAAACCTTTTTTTAAAAAGATAATTTTTTAAAAATACATAATTACTTTACAATTACGGGATTAATTATGTGTCACAGCATTGACATTAAGAAGATATTTGAAAATAATTTCGAATATTTAGAAAACTCTGATATATAAATAAAAATTTTTTAAATTTTCCGATAATTTTAATCAAGAGTACTAGCAAGTTTATGATTAATTCAAGTGAATACATTCATCAAAGATATAATATTCAGAGAAAGATATTTTAAAAAATCTGAAATATATTTTCAACCGCCGTAACATAGCAAAATTTAAAAAGCAAATGCCTAATAAAATGCTACATAGTCAAATCAAATGTGTATCATCATAATACTTACGAATATTTTATTAATGAAATTAATTATTTATAGCCTTTTAAGTAATAAGTAAAGGAAAGTTTGTATGTTTGTATCTAAAGAAGAAACAATATACCTGAGAGGCCACGTTCCAATTGAACAAGCAACGGACCCGAGGTGGCTGCTCGTGCTTCCTCCATATTCGCGACGTCATATTCGATAGTGAGAGAGGCAATTGGTGTGTCCGAACTCCTTCTAAGCGCACGTTGTGCCTCTGCTAATGTGAGTCCCCGTAATTCGGTATCGTCCACTGCCAGCAATCGGTCACCGGGCCTAACTCTACCCTCTTTGGCGGCCGGACCGTCCGCTTTCACCCCCGTTACCACAAGAGCCCGCGACATCCCTCCACGAAGAGTCACACCGAGACTACCGTCCTCGCGTTCCACTCGTACCTGCGCGACTTTTGACGATACACCGGAAAGTGGCGATAACGCGCCGATAATGTTCATCTCCTGGTCATCCGGCAACAAAAAGCTGTGAGGATGATATTGTGTCTGCGTAAGCGTCTCCTCCGTTCTTGTTGAGTCGGAACTTGCGGACGTGGCGACGCTTCCGGGTCTGGCTCGGCTCTTGTGCGAACGCATCGTCGCCAGTCTCAACGAACTGAACATCCTCGTCAATCTCTATTTCGAAATTCTGTGATTTGATATGTTTTATATACATATATATATATATATATATATATATATATATACATATATATTATTTAAAAATTAATCAACAAAATGATTATCATTATTTTTCCCAAAAAAAGACAGCTCTCACTAATAATTCCACTTGCATCCACCCTCTCTTTTCCTTTGTTTACACCTTGTACACATGTATGTATATACACGTGTACTGCAGACCAATCCAGTTTACAACAAGTGATAACGAATCACAACTAATCTCGCGAGAATTCTCCTTTTCTCATAGCATCATCCTGCACTCTTATTACATTACATTACTAGAATACAAATATTTTATATATTACACTATATGTATTATTAAATACAAATACAAATACTGTTCTCCAAGTTAAAGCCAAATTAGCTTAAAAAAGAATATTTAATATATAGTGTGCATGCCTTTTTATCCCCATAATATTTACACAAATTCACACCAAAGCTAATATATTTGTAGAAATAAGACACATATGTATGTGTGTGAGAATGTATATAAATACATACATATACACACGTATATGAGCATATGTATATAATATTTCTCTTTCTCTCTCTCTCTCTCTCTCTCTCTCTCTCTCTCTCTCTCTCTCTCCCCCTCTATATATGTATATATACACATGAACATGCATGTATTTTTTATTCCTATAAATGTATCGACTTTGAGTTTTTTAGATTTATTGAAAGATAAGGAAGCGCTCGTCGCAACATAACACGCGCCGAATCTCCAAAACACCGGCTCAATTAAGTGAAATAAATGTCTCATTAGTAAGAGAAGAAAAGCGACGCGAATATAAGAAATCAAATCCTAATAGCACAATCAAGAATAATTATTGCTCACGTATTAAACTGATTATAGGCTTTAGTTTCTTTGTTCTAACGTACGACGCAGAGCGCGTGAAACCGTCGCCACTGCCGCGGCAGAAACCCCGTAGAACTGAACGCAGAACTGTAACGAGTCACGATATGGCTCTCAAAAATAACTCCTCCTATATAGGGCCGCATCTGCGCGCAGACGAGCGTATTCTATTTATATGATCGACAGCTACACTTTACGCACGAAATTGTGCGGCCCTGCGGAGATCGGATGCCCTCGCGGTCATAACGTCGAATGAGAGAGACTATGCTTTTCATTGAATAATATTGAATACTTCATTAAATACTTCATAACTTACTTATTTCAAATAAAGATTTCGAATATATCTTTAACACGATTCCTGTATCAGATTAAATAATATATTCTCTCTCCTTTTCCCTTCCCCTCTCTCTTTAACTTCCTTTTTCTATCTCTATTTTTCTCCCTTCTTTCTCTCTCTTCTTCTCTCTTAGTATATCTTTTTATGCTTTTTTTGTGTCTTAATGTCTAATAAAAAAACGAACAGATGGAATCGCTATTGAACACTAATTTGAATTTAGCTTAGGCTTTATATTCTTAAGATGTGTAGACGAATAATTGATACTTCTTCCTATTTAAAAATCTTGAATGATTTTAATGGTTTCGACATTTGATATAAGTCTAATTAGTATTCTTCATAATATTTTTCTTTTTCGTTCTAAATTCTTTAAGATTTGTTTATCAAATATTGATTTTATTAATTATATGTGAAACATATAATTTTCCTATACCTCATTCTCTTCTTTATATAAAAAAATTGTTGAAGCAAAGTTTGCTTCATTAAAGTTTGCTTCAATTGTAATACTTAAATAATTACGGTACAATACTCATTGCGGTTATTATCATTTTTTTATTATATATATTATTGCCTTTTATGTTTTCTTTTATATTTACTGTTTTTTTTTCTTTCTTTATATCATTAAATCTATTTCTGTTTATAAATAAATAACTCTTAAATTTATTGATGTTGATTTGTTCGAATTTAAGTTAGTTCGAGTTTTAAGTTTAACATTAAAAAGCTAAAATTCACGTTTCATTAATTTACATTAAAAATATAAATTATGTTATAATAATTAATTCGTGAATATACAAATATCATAAATAATAGTATAGTATATTCATATTAGGGTCGATCATTCATCCTCAGATAAATTATAAAATAATTTATATAATGGTTAAAAATCTGACTTGCGTTGTTTTACTTTTTGGTAAAATTTATCTGATAAATGACTAGTATCGACAGATAAATTACACGATACTCTCGCTACAATGTAAGCTACTTATCTGACAGATATGTATATGTAGTGGGAATAGAAAGCACGTACAATGATCGAGGGAGATAAGTTGATTGCGTTGGTTAGATTATCTAAAATTTTATTTCATTTGTATTTGCATTTGCACATTTGTATTTGCATATTGATATGTGCCCTTTATCGCTGAATTCCTCGTAGCCGAGCATCCATCATCAGATACGTACCGTCGACGCCTCTTCAGTATATCGCTTACAACGTTCTGTAAACACAGTAGTGATATCCTGGAAAAATTGGAATAAAAGCTCGGACGATCTGATCAAGCTAATCAAGCTGGATTAGAGTTCTTTTCTTTTTGCGTTTGTCAAGATATTTTTATTCTTCTTTACAAAATAATGCAGGATGTTGTCGGACAATACAACGGAGTAGTACACGTACATGATCGATACTAAGGATAAGGCTAATCAAAATCAGCATCGTCGTCGCCATCGCCGCCATCGTCACTCGTCATGGAAACCGTGGTATAACGTGAGAAGTAATGCTAGATTTACGGGATAAACGGGATATTAAATAGTAATATCTAAAGGGAACAAATCTAGCGTGGTTCCTTACAGTAATAAACGAGAGAGCCTAATTAAGAATTAATGTAAGGTCCGATAATAAAATCACGAAACTACTACACAACAGCCGTTGCATCTACGTTGCATCACGATATATCAATTAGAACGAAGCATACCTTCAATGTTTCAATCACGTTCAAGAGACGATTTGGACACGGACAGAAAATATCAGTATGTTAAATTTTCATTTACACTCAGCTCGTAAGTCTTAAATCTTTGATTAAATTTGATCCAAGGTCGAGCGGGATTGGCGATTCGAAAAGGCAACGTTATTCGAACGCAACACGATATTGCCTCGTTAGATATGCTCTTCAAAATTGCGAGACAATTATGTTAGACAACTTTTACTGGCCTGAAATTTATTCCTAAAATTCTGCATCGCGAGAAGTCGCTACAGTCACAAACAGTCGCGCATTGCAACTGCGCATTTCTGCGGATGATTTAAGCTCGAGATGGATCGCGCTGTGTGCGAATCCATTACCACGGCAGAACGAATCTCGGCGATTGTAGCAAGTCCGAAATTAATTACACCTGATCGATTACGGGCTTTATCCGCTTTCCGCGCACTGCAGTTACAATACTGCCACTCATCGCGGTACGCATGACGCGATCTAACAAAAACGACAGGTTGTTAATAATAGCATTGCCGCGTGATTGTTTCACCTGATTGTTCGGTAATAATCACGTCAACGTTATATATAATGATACAATAAAATTATATTATAATATAATATAACATAATAGCGACTTTTTTTGTGGGAAGGAAGAGTTATAACGACGTAATTAATATTTGTGCCTCTCCACGCCCCGCCGTTGCCCATTTCTCTATACATAACATTCTCTTTTACATATATATTTATATATTTATATATAAATATCTAAATTTTATAATATGTATTTATAATGTTCATATTTATATATAACACACTTGTTCTAGACACGTCAAACGCGTTGACTTCGAAGCTCGGATGATACCTCCGACCCTCGTCGTGTACTCTTCTTTTTCTTTTTTATTTACCGTTTATTAACCTGCGCGATTTCACTCTATTTTCTCCTCTCTCTATCCGATATGCTGCCTCAATAAATATTTGCTATGCTGCTACCAGTGACGGGTAATTGCAGCGCGTGATGTACGACTAATATTGCGCGAATGTCCCGAATATTTTATACGTTTATTTTAAATTAGAAGATATAGTTTATATTTGGCGACGACACTTCCGTCAAATATCCATAAACCTGTGGAAGCTGCACAAGTTAGTAAAATTTGCAGTCAAAAGTTGTTCGAGAAATGCCCTGAAGAGCCGATTTTTATTGACTCGCGCAGTTCCTCAAGATCTCTCACAGCGCGCGATTTACGTCAATGCGAGCAAATTATACTGAGAAAACAGGATATAGAATTTATTCAGGCATGAATTACTGTACACACGAACATTTCGCTGCGACGTTCGATCATGCGCATCCTACGCAGCAAAGATAAAATATTTTAATTTTACTTAACGTTACGTGAGCAATATATAGAAACGATAGTACAATTTCTCTAATTAAAACAATTCTCACACCCGATCGTCTTACACCGTATCGATCATTTGCTCTCTATTGAAAGCTTCTTGGTACTTATTTTTGCGACGGCGAAAATAGTTTTGAGGGAAGATGGTCCGCCTACTCTTTCATCTCGTGTGGCATCGCCGAAAGAAATTTCGTGAATGAATGATTAAAAAAAAGAAGAAAAGCTCCTTTTCTTCGTTAATTTTGTTTATCAACGATTTGAGAAACGAATAAGAGTTGTTTGCACGAAATCTTCTGGATATCCTTTAAGAATGCCATTAAAAATATGAAGAAGACAGTTTACGCAGCGCAAGTTCCATCCCTCGTCAACGTCTTGAGAATGCGTCTAGTTCGCTTTCTCTCGATCGCAATGTATCTTTCTGAATTCGCGCGTGTGCTTTATTCGCGGTATGCTTTAAATATTAACGAAAACTGAATTCGATCGGATCGACGTGCATGCGCGAATCCAGATTTCGCGGGAGATTAAATGTCGTACGATGAAATCGTCGCCGACGCAAGGAAACGAGAGAAACCGTCCAAACGCAATCGGCTTTCGCGAAATCTGCTTTCGACGAATCCTGCGTTTACGTACAGAGGTTTATTTTGTAAAAACATGGCGATTTGATTGTTTAAATCGAGATACTTGGTCTCAAGGATAGTCTCGCGACTCTCCGGATGGAAAATGCAACGACGCGGTCGAATATCCATAAGTTTCCCTTGTGCTCTTTTTTTTTGTATTATTAGACTTTTCTTTTGTATTATTATACTTCTCTTTTCTACGCCTCACGAAACTACTGCCGATTTACTTGGCGACACGATAAAATTTATTACTTAATCCTCTCTCTCTCTCTCTCTCTCTCTCTCTCTCTCTCTCT
>JAJVSH010000003.1:2895359-2949955 GCA_021460005.1 Tetramorium alpestre | reverse complement strand
ACACACACACACACACACACTTCTTCTCACACTGTCCCAAACAATACTCTCCTTAATTTTAGCGACCGAATTTTCGCTAAAATGTCTCATCGTTATTCGCACAATATATTCTCACTGGACAAAAGTTAGAGGGTAAACCATTGTGCACTGCACAGGGAAAAAATATACGTGGCATATTTTCTTGTCAATACGATGAGACAAAAAGAATAGATAAGCTAAGAAAAATTGGAAAATTTAAACAAGTTAGATTAATTTTAGAAAAACAATATTGATACAATGGATAATAATTAAACGACAATAATTAAGATGCTACATCGTATCATTGTTCTCGTCGATATTCAACGAGATACTACTAGAAGTATTGTTGTTATTCTTGTTGTATTCAACTTTTGAAAAATATTGTTAGATTCTTGCGCATAAGATAAAGTGCTTTTTTAAATACTGTCCATGCGAATAAGTATATCTGCAATAAATTTCTAATAAATATTGATAGTAATATTCTGATAGTAGAGAAAAAGAATAGCAAAAATGTAAGAGAACTCAAATATTAACTGGCTCCATAGATATAATTATACATCGCATGATATACATTATATTAATATTATTACTTATACATGCAATTCAATTTAATAAAATAATTAATATTTGATTTTCTCAATTATTAATAATTTTATGCTAAATATAAACTTGATTTCTAGATTAATCTATAAAGCTATTTATAAAGTACATATTTTTCTAAAGAAGAATTTTTTTATTAAAACACAATGAAAAAAAACATTAAATTTGATTTGTCATCTTCGTTCTCAATAAACGATTTGTTATAAGAGTATTTTTTAAATCTACAGAGTCTACAATCTGTCTATGTCTCTATAGAAAAACGAAAAATATTTTGCTACATTTTTCACCTTTATTATGCAAAATTATTTGCAGCGTATCGTTAAATTCATCAATATTTCTTCAAGAATAAAATTTGCAGTTATTCTTTCGTTTCCAGGTCTAGTTATCATAGTCAAGGTTAATATATTATTTTCATAAATTGTTAAATAGTTTCTTGAAAACTTTTATTTTATTAATATTAACATTACGTGTATTTACATTATGACATATTAAAAAGGAAGATGATAAAAGTTTTCTGTCATAATTTAATTTTTTTTCCCTAGAATTAAATAAACTTCTTTTTCATTCAGAAATAAATTTATCGATACGCTGTAATCGGACGAGATTGAAATGAACACGCATCGCTTTTGAAAGAGCGAGACTTCCGATTTTTTATTAAATAAAAAAAATAGCAGCTTTTATCTACATTTACGCTACGTTAACGCTTTTGACGTTTTAACTTTCAGAGTTCACCGTCATTCTCCTTCTCTTATTAATTTCGGGAACACTGAGAAATACTTAGGGACTTTATACACATATTACGTTTATCCCGCGCGATCATGTTATTCATTATAAATTATCTAAATTATATACGCGCCGGTCTATGTTTTATCAGCGTGAATCTTAATACGAACCGACTACGACGTTTGAAAGACACTCGCGACCTCCCGGCGATCAGAGAACCGAGTTTGTCTTCCACGGCGCAAACACCGTCGCCTCGTTAGTTCCTTCTCATAAAGCGCATAATCTGAATATCCATTTGTCTACCTAGCTACACGAAACTTCCACGATGGCTCCATTACGCGCGTACCACACGAATTCGGGAGGCAATTAATCAATTCGTAGACCGATCACCGTTTCACCTCGCGAAATCGGCGAGTTTCATTACTTATAGACATTACACATGAATCAGGGTGATTTAAATGATATAACCGGAGACGTGTTGCACTGGACTTCGGAAACATACACGTGAAATGCATTTTAGGTGTATCTTGCTGCTCGTGAGGGTATCATGATGTGTTTGCGAACATATGTCTCGTGTAGCACACAATGATGCACAGAAAACAGCATCATGCAGGAGAGAGAGATTTCGAAGATCAAAAACTGTAGCGACACGGATCACATTCGTCGTTCTTGATTCGACGTTGCTACGCGCAATACTTACAATTAAATTACTTAATATTCTGCGTCGAGATATTTTTTTAGAGATATTTCTCAACATTGAGAAAGAATATTTATTAATATCAATGCAAATATCAATGCAAAAGATAATACGTGTTGCAAAAGATAATACGTGTTGCAAAAGATCGTACGTGTTGCGTTCGTGATTATTTTATTATTTTACAATTAACAAGACGTCCGATCATCATTATATCTATTCTCATGCGTAGCGATCGTGTTATCGAGCCACGAACGACATAATCATCTCAATGAGTGTCCACGTGCCGTATAAAGATTAAGGTTCCCAATAATAGTGATAATAGTAGAATTATATAGTAACAGTGGTAGAGCAGTAGTAATAGTAGTAGTAGTAGTAATAATAGGCCGTTCGAAGTAAATGGCGAGGGGGAAGACGATGACAGGCAGTAGCATAGCGATAGTTCGACGATCAGTTCGAGCTGGAAGAAAAGTCATCGGGGAGGAAAAAAGAGGAAAAACTGGAATAGAGATCTGAAAAATTATAATCCATCTAACTAATAGAATTAAATAACATATAAAAATTAAATTTCGCCTGAAAAAAATCCTTTCTATAATTAATTACATTGAACAATCGAATTTCAATGTCCCAAGGTAAAGGAAATGTCGATTAAATAGATTAAAAAAATTGATCGGGGTTCCACTGAAGGTTGAAGCTCTAGTACTAGTATAGATATTATTGCTGCAGAATAAAGATATCGCGATTGCAAGTATCACAGCAACGCGTGCGAGGTGATCTCCCTCGTAACAAGCTACGTAGAGGGAAAAGAAGAGCGCATTATTGGATCGTGAATCTTAGAAAAAAGGATATAGGGTATAGTACATATATATACATTGAGATAAGAGTGTGTGTATATATATAGCATGTATATATATAGTATACAGACAGATGTAGAGCTACATAGATATACGGAACGCTAGAGGTACAAGTAGAATATGACATATGGAATACGAAATTATATAGAGTGCCACTAGACTTAATTATGCAGCTTGTTGACAATACAAAACTTTAGTACGATAGTGGTCAAGCTCGTCAGAGATAAACACGACGTCCATTCCAGTAGCGCACGTGGCGGTTTCCCAATGCTCCGATATACGCAAAATATAGACTTCCCCTCAATGAGATATATGCACGTTCAATAAAAATACAAGTATTTACATCAATGTATTTTCTAACAACGCGTTGAACAATCCCCTGGTTTGCCGAGCAAGAATTTTACTATTTATTCGATTCATAACTTTCGCTTGATAATGATTCTCGTTGTTCGAGCCATTTTAATTAATAATCCTTAACATTTTAATGTCTCTTTTCAATTTTTATATTAATAATAAAGAGCGCGTCGCTCCGAGTCAGGATTCGTTCCGAAGGATATGGATGGACGTCGAGAGTAATCTCTGACATATATCGGAAGTGTGTGTGGGTGTGTGTGTATTGTATGTGTGTGTGTGTGTGTATATATATATACATATATATATATATATATATATATATATACACACACACACACATACACACACATCTGTTGGCAAAAATTCAGTGCCACCGGAACAAAATAATCGCACGGCTTCCGATCGTGCTCGCAATCTCGACAGTGTCGCGGCGGAGACATTGCCAACGCAAATATATAAATTACTCTGTAGATCGCGAGACTCGTTCCATTCTCTCTTCTCCTCTTTAATACCGCATTAGACGCCTCTTGCTTCTCTTCACTTCTCGTCTCTCATTCTCTCCCCTTCTCGTCACTTCACTTCGCGCACTCTTTCTCGATTCTAAAAAGGTAATGACGTTGATCCCATAGAATACAGTGTTTTAAACATCTAGGCACAATTCCTAATGATTGTTTTGGGCGAGCTTGTGCGCAAGAAAATCTTCCTCCCTCGTTCCCGAACTGCGGAACTCCGTTTCTCGATCTTCAGACGCGTCGTGGATGTCCTGCCCGTTCTAACAGGGTATTTCTTAACAAAAGCGCATAACTAAGAACAGTAATCCCAGTAGAGACTCCGCATCTTCACAAGTAGAAAACACGAATCTTTTAATTAGTAGAATTGTGCAAGAGAGATCCACAAATCTAATTATGTGACGACTTCGATGTCTTCAATCTTTGTCAAATAATCTAGAAACAGTTTGATATAAAAATTTTTTACTTTGCATCCAATTCGATGTAGGATTGCAGATCATCAGGAGATCGAACAATTGTGATTAATCAACGATTAATTATGCGCTCCTCTCATATTTTTCTGGCACTGCCGAGTTCTTAGACGCGTTAAAAGATACGAAACACCAAGTTCGATCACCCTTTCTTCCTGTATAGATTGTAAGGGTCGCCGCGTGTGTGTGTGGATCATGATTATGTGTGCAATTTATAATACAATTCACTCTATTTGATCCACATTAACGCGGTTTCTCTTATTAAGAAAAGGTAGAATAAAAAAATTAAAATAGAGTAGGTCATGAGTGGGAAATTTGAGGATCGCACGTAAGAAGCGACATAAGAACTTCAACATGTGAATGTGTATGTGTGTGTGTGTATGTGTGTGTATCCTCCTGGGATACAAAATAAATCGTTCTTTTCAAAATAAGTAAGGTCGCACGAAGCTCTTTAAGTCGCCTCCGAGAATCGCGCGAAATGGAAGATGATTCAGGGAGACGGGCGATTAGGCGGCCGGAGATATACAGAAAAAAAACACAAAAAAACGGGTAGGTTTATTTTTTTCTTGTTTCAATCGTTTTCTTGACAAATCGAAGATTAATTATATGTATATGTACTTTCGTCCCGCTCGCTCGCGAAGTCTTTTTATTCTCGCTTCGACACTCGGTGATATCAGAGAAAGGAGAGTCAGTGGAAGAAATAAATGTGTCGGAAGGGTAGTATAACAGAAAAAAAAAACCGGTAGATTCGCAACGCCAAGTAGATTCAGGAGTGGGAAAGAGGGAAAGGATAGATATAGAAATGTCGATTGAAAGTCGTTGTTTTCGTTAAAAACGAGATAAAATAAAGAATAGGCAAGGACATACAATTACTTACGAGCCGTAAACGCATTGATGGTTACAGTAAGAGCAAACATTGGTCGGAGCGGCAACAGTAGCACTCATAGTATAGTCGAGTAATACAATAGTAGAATAATATAGTAATGATAAGAATAGAAGTATAGTATAAAGCACATACGCGATTTATATGTATATATAATAATAATGTATGTATAGAGAGAGAGAGTATGTGAGAAAGATTAAGAGAGATAGAAGTAATACAGATGATGAAAAGTGAGAGAGAGAGAGAGAGAGAGAAGTAGACAGAAAAGATATAGCATAGTTATGACACTGAACGTAGAGAATGGTAACAATCCGCATTAAACTCGATCGTAAAAAAATGAGGTGTGCTCTATTCTTGTTTCTTTATTTAAAAAATTACTGCATTTGTGATGCCACAGTCGTCACAAATTAACACGAGCAATGCGGATCGTTATGAATTTCTGATAGAGAGAGAAAAGATGAAGCGGAGAAAGTAAGAATGATAATAGAATATGACTAATGAAAGTAGCAATAGTAGAATCGAGTAATAGAGTAGTAGTAAATAGACAAATAAAGAGTAAACAGTGATAGATAAGAGTAAACAGTATCATTATCAAAGAGCGATAGTCCAGAAAGAATTAAGACAATAATGACATACTAACTAATTGTAAAAAGTGCGTTTTCAGAGAGAAGAGCAGTCTCCCTCTTTCTCTCTCTCTCTCTTTCGGCACGTAAATTAAGCGCATCATTAATGCTAAGATAAAAAAAAGGAGAATTTACTAAAGATAAGAATAAGATAACTATAATAAGAGTAGATAATTAATATTAATTAGCACTAATAATAGTAAGGATCGCAGTGGCGATGATAATAGTAACCGGCGACGCGATTAAAAGTATAAAAATAAAATTAAAAGTAAAAGGTAAGAAGCGCAAAGATAAACGCAAAAAAATACGATAGCGGGAAGAAGTAGTGAACGATGATAATACCGATAATGTCAAAGTGGTGGAACGGGAATACTCGTAAGACACTAAAACACGGACAGACCTGGAAGATGTACAATTGAACTTCTCTCACTTGTGATATGTACACATTCTCTTAAATATTTCCTGAGATAATTTCACGAACGAGCATGCATAACATAAAGGAACTATTTTCGCGCGCAATGAGATTCGTAAAACATTACCTCTAATTCATATAAAAATTACGATCATTTAATATACTTCTTTCGGGCTAATAAAACAAATTATACAATAATCGCGACAAGAGTTTATGAATAGATAGAATAAGAAAAAAGGATCTCATTCGCGAGTAAATGTATTTAAGGAAATACATTAAATTAAGAGTACGAAATTAAATTAAGAAAAGAGGGAAATTTATGACACAAAAAGCGGTACAGAACGATATACAGCCAATGGAATAAAACGATGCGCTAACGACGATTGATCTCTTTGGAAGAGATCAAACGATAAAAGCGCCTCCAGATCTGTCGGGGTGGAAAATTGAGAAAAATACTTTCGTAAAAGAGGGCTTGGGTCTTCCAAGAGTCGAGCTATAAAAAGGTTGTGGGCGATAATGTTAACAATATCTTGTCGGCGTACACTGTACATGTGTTTGGTTTCCGTGAGCGTGTCGCGCCAAAAAAAGGCACGTGGAAGATCGTCAATCGTATGTGTTTCACGCGTGTCAAAAAAGTATGTATATATATATTCTCGTGTTTTTAATTATATATATATATGTATGTATGTATGTATATGTATACATCATGCATATGTGTATGATAAATGCGAACGTGTTGATGTGCGCGCGTCTCGCGTAAATGCTGACCGACAATAAAAAGATCTCATCGATCGTTTCGACGATTCGAAAAGTCTCTCCTCCCTTTCACTTCTCTCTTTTCTTCACATTACAAATGTGTTCCCTGAATTTTTGTTTCTCTTACTTTCTTCTTTTCTCCACGCGCTTTCTTTTCGCGCGCTTCCATCGCGATTCGCACCGCGGTGCAGGGCGCAACGAACAAAACAAAAATGATCACTCGCGATCTCCGCCTTCCTACTGATAGACTAATCCCTAATCGAACTTACTAAGAAAGAGCTTAACCGTAAAACGCCCGCTCTGACAATGGTTCTCGTCGAAAGAAAATTGTCTGTTTTGCCGGAGACGAGCTGATTGTGACTTGCAACGCAATTCCTGGCCCATGATTGGTTTTCTCTCTCACATATCTTTTTTTTTTTAAGATTTTATCAGCTTTTAGAGCACGCTTCGCCGACGATCGAGCTCCTGATGACGCACGATTCCCGATTTTTATCAACCGTGCTCATGCGCTGCAAACGTATTGTTGCAATAACAGAGAAATATCTTTCAAGGAATGATAGTTTTTTTATTTATTTATTTTTTATTGAGAGCGACGCGCGGGATTGTCATCAGTTGTCGATCGGATCGGCGAACGATGACTGTGAGATAAGGGAAAGAAGGAAAGTACAGAAAACCAAGGATCTTCCTGGGCACGGAATTTGGAAAGTTCGAGAGCTAAAAGGCGGAGTTGACACTTGTCACGATAGACTTGGAAGTTTTTGCAAACAGGTGAAAAATAGGCAAGATTGCTCGGAAAGGCTTGAAGCGAAGAAGTAGTATATGTACAACCTGAGATTTTTCATGAAATTACCAAACGCTAAAAAAGATAAGAAAACGTTAAATATGTTACTCTAAGCTCTATAAATTTATCGAACGAAATATTCCTCTTTCAATATTCATATACGAACGATTTTTACAAGATTTTTCATCTTTAATGCGCCAACTAATACGAGACTCAATAGTGCAACTAAAATATTTTTAAAAGGCAATCCGTTGAAGATATATCGGTCACAAAATTTCGAAGACATAAAATTGTCTTTCCAACAATCGTCTTGCGAGAAGAAACATTGATTTAGTTTAGACACTTTCGGGTAAATAAGTCGCGATAACGATGCGAACCGGAGAGAAACGAATCAATGTACTTTTTTATCTTTATACCTTCTTTTTTTCTTTTATTTACAATTCTGGGTTGTTAGATTGCGACGTCGCGCCTAGTTATCCGCCAGCTCGGTGAAATTCTCTCGAAGGAAAGTCCACGATCGAAGTCTCGTTGTGGGAAGAAGGGATAAGAGTGAGGGACCGAGAAAAGAAGGGAAATACGAAGAAAGGGGTTCGGTGAATAGGCAGCTTATCACGGCTTTTCCGAGATTCCCTTTGTCAATTGTCGATACAGAGAGTCGAGTGATTGTCATTTAACTATACATATTACTTAAGTCTGGAGGCTTAATTAGAAAGGAGCTACTACACGACTCTAAGACGCTACTAACGTTGCTTTTTTTTTTTTACTTCGCTAACCCTCCTCGTTACAGGATCGCACCTTTCTTCTCCCTCCTCTGTTCTTCCTTAAATAACTCGCTTCTTAACGACTACTGTTTAGTTAATTTCTATAACTCTCGCTGACTTACAACGTAGTTTTTTTTTTTTTTTACGTAATTCAGCCGTCCTTTGTACGCGCGCTAATCGAGAAGAACCAAACGAATACCCTACATTTTCGATTACGAAGGTGTCGTCTCGTCACGAGAGGCTCTAAACGATCTCTCCATCTCGCTATTTCTCTCTCTTTATTACCTCGAAAGTTAGGCTTCATTAAACTGTACGTTTATCTTTACGTTCGTCCTCTTCTCTTACGGTATACCTGGTTATATCGGCATGGCGACAGCGATAGCGATACAATCTCGGTATTATTCGAAATATTTGATAGCAGCTCCATCATCGAGGCCTCTCTTCGCTATTCCCTCTTAAAGTAAGACCCCCCTCGAGACATAAAAACCGGTCAAACTGCGTTCTTACGCGCAAACAAAGGTAAAATGATTGACAAGTTGTTTGAAAAGTTCTTCCGTGGTCCTACCGTCTCGTCTCTGTCACGTCTTCGAGATCTAAACTGGCGTGATTCTCGTGAATGTAAGAGCAGGCAAGAAAATCTCGGAATCACTCAGTCAACAGTCAACACACCAACGAATAATCCGCGTGTCCCAGCGATCTATGCACGTTATTACTCAAAGGAGGAATCCTCGTGTTCGGATTCTCTTCATCCATCCGCGCCGATAGGATCGAAATAACAACCGATGTGATAAATCTAAGATTTTAGCATCTTTATCCAAATAAGAAAAATATAAATTATTAGCGTATTGATGTTCACAGTATAAAGTATGATGTTCACAAGTTCTCTTTCCTTGGCAGAATCTTTACGGAATATATTATTCAATTGTGATTATTTTAATATTCATACAGCATGTCAACATTTGAACCGATTGTTATCTCAACCCTTCTAATCTCCCATACAAAATCCCTTACAATCTGCTCTCTCACTCTATCCCGAAAATCTGTGTTACCGTCCGCACTTTGGAGACCCTGTATGTCTTTTAAATGCTTCTCCCTTCTCGCGATAAATTAATGTATACTTATTTTAAT
Source organism: Tetramorium alpestre (assembly GCA_021460005.1). Taxonomy (NCBI): domain Eukaryota; kingdom Metazoa; phylum Arthropoda; class Insecta; order Hymenoptera; family Formicidae; genus Tetramorium; species Tetramorium alpestre. Next base: position 2,940,389 of record JAJVSH010000003.1, on the reverse strand, counting down.
TTTTCGAGCTGTGTTTCCCCGTGTTAGTGAGTGTGTATATGCTTGTGTATGTTGTCAAGGTATTTTCTTACTGCTGGCTGCCCGTTATCATAACATCCAAATTGTTCTCTCAATATTAGAAGAAGGAATCACTTGCGAGTCGCGACGACGCGGACGTGCCGATAACTTGCAACTGTGAGAAATGCAGCAAGGACTATCGCGACGTTCTAACACTAACACACGGAAAAAAAAACTTGACGCGAGAAAACGGAGACGCCGTCGGTATCTCCTCTTAGGCCGGTATTCATAGCTGTTCTTATAAGTAAGACTGTCTTAAGTTGCTGTAAAGCAATTACCGAGCTATAGTAATATCTTAAGACATTACTTAAAATAAGTCTTGAACAAAGAACGGACCATGAATACTGGCCTTAGATCTGTTCTTTTCTCGGTATAAACGACGCCTAAGGCCCCGGTTAGGCAAGCAGATCATATCCTGATAATTTTCTCAACGATGTATCTAAGATAGCACAGATATAGTCATTTAAAACTCATCATATACATATATCTTTATATCTCATGCCTCTATCCGATCACGTTAACGTTGCATATTGTATGTATATGTGTATGTGCGTGTTCACGTGTCCTCCTCCGTTTTTGCCGTTTCTATGTACTTGAGTTCCGCCGCGCATTATATAATATATATATATATTTATATATAGATTAATCTTCTCTCTAATTTATGTGATAATCCGTAACACGTTAGTAACCCTATATATAGACTTATCCCTTATTAATAAAATATAGATTATCGGGATGCAGCCGCTGCGCATTTTGGACACACCTGTTACAATGCGATATATCAAATATATAATAGATATAAGTCCGTGTGACTGTGTATGTGTGTTGCGTGTATGTGTAGGTGTAGGTGCGTCTCGCATCTGGAGCGTATGTATGTCTGCTTGTATGCTCGCGCACATATATAGTTCAGTGTACACCTTCAGTGTGTAGGCTAAGCTTCGTCTACTAACGTGGCTCTCTACCAGACCCCGAATTTCCTTGGTCCGAGTGCGATGTCTCACCGACGTCGCCGCGCCGATTTTCTCCGTGCCTCGTCTTTTCCTCGGGATCAACGAACGAACCGAGCGATATGCAGGATTTTACGCCCGACGATAAACAGACATCGCGTCAGGACAATGAAACCGTTTACGCCCGCTTGAGCATCCTTGCTGGATTTTTCTTTTCTCTTTTGATTAGGAATTCCGTGCATCGTGTCCATCCTCCGCGCAAGGGTCTTTGTCGCGTTTCTGTCGATTCGCGCGATATCGTTCATCCATGGTACCATTCGCTAGAAATTGTCGTGTCTCCTGGATGCACGAAAGGGTAGCGACTATGTTGCGAGGGAAATGAAAGAGGACCCCCGTTCAACTATCGGCCGATTCCTCGCGCGACGAGTCTGGGGAAATTTCGGAGTCTGAATAATCTACGACACCATGTAGCGAGTGCTGGCTACTCCAACCCTCACCTCGGCCCCCCTCAACCCAGCTAGTGATATAGTTGATCTATCCGTCTACAGGGTGCCTCCTCTTTTCTTCATCTTTTTTTTTTCTTTTCTTTTTGCCTATCACGCGAGGATCGTCCAAGCGGAAAGGAGGAAGGCCGATCTAACATGTGTCGTACAGCGACAGAATAAACCGAATAAATGTGCGATTTAACGTCGGGCACCCTGTAGATATCTATAGCTCCCCGTTATAGCTTCCCCGTTTCCGATACGACGTTTCTACTAATAATAGTCCATCACGGAAAGAACGGCTTGTGCGCCGCTCGCGAAACGAGTTACTTTGGCGATAACGCTTGGAAGGAACCTCGCGTCGAGTTCCTTCACCTGCGAGCAGAAGAGCTGATTGTCACCATTAGTGTGGTGTGGATGTCGAAAGAAAAGAAAAGAAAAAAAGGGAAGAAGCAAAGAAACATTTACGTCGCGATAGTAAATTCCGAAAACGCGAAAAAAAGAAAATGAAAGGAATAAAACGCCGGATGCGTGCACTTACGTGGATAGTCACGTGTGTTGTGTGTTCTGTGTGAATGGGTGTGCGCGAACGCGTGCCGCACGCGTCGGCAGGAATGTACTAAGAAACGGCCGGCAAGCGACAAAATGTAATTAGCACTCTGGCGTGAACGGTGGGTGCTCGACGTTGCGATTCGCGAAAAAGATACACATATGTGTGTATATATTTATATGCATGTATAAATCGAAATATATATATATTTATATATAGCTCGGGAAATCGAGTAACACTCTCTGTGCGAGCTGTTCAGGTACGCTTAGACGATATTCGTGCCGGAAGTAAGAACTGTACGGAAGCTCCCGCACAATCTCTCCCTCCTTTTTTTTTTGCCATTTGCTTGTGGCACTCTCACGCTATGTTCCGCGCTAAGAATCAAAGAGATATGAACGTGTAAACGTCAGCGCGCGGGCTATACAAGACGCTTTAAAGGTGTCGCATAAAAAAACAAAACCCTAATGGAACAAAGTAGAATCCGTGTAAGACCGAGAAGCGCTTCTTGAATTCTTAGATCAATACGTGAATACTAAGCGAGCCATCTAAAACGAGAAGAATGTATTTTATTCGGCCAAAATAAAAGCTGTATCGCGCGCTGTATGTATATCCGCGAGCGATTGCGGTGGTGTATTTTCGTGTTATTAATGAGTATGTGTGCGTGTGTCGTTTATGGTGGGTAGGTTCCGTGATTGCCTCTTGTGTGACAGAGATTGCAGTCCGGGTGCTCGGAACGTGTGTCCGGTTAAGAATGTATAAATGCAGTCGAAGTAAATAACGTAGTATCAGAGGTCCGAAAGACACAGATCATAGATGCAAAGACTGGCCCCTTCGCTCATGCCGGCTACTCGCTACGTCTCTAAACAACTAGCTGATTGGTCGGTACTCGATCAAAGCAAGACCGCCGATCAGGGGGTCCCGCGAAATGACCATGCGAGGGGGTCACCCCCGAGGATCGGCGTCCGCACGATCGAACAGGGATATCCCATTCGCACTGCTCACTAAGAGATACCGTTTCTAGAATTTTAACTGCTAGCCTACTTTGGCACAAACAGCACACCATGCCCGAGCCGACATTCGCTTTGTTTTTTTTTTCCACAGTTTCGTCATTTCCCCTGTCTTGTACGGTTGCTGCCCGATTCTCATGGAAAAACTCCTCTTTCCGCCCCTCTATATAGTTCATCCGTCAGAGTCGCGCAACACTACAACTCGTGTGAATACAATTCTTTCGCTCTGTCACTCTATTTCTCTCGCATTCGCGCAATTACTCTCTCTCTTTCTCTCTCTCCCTTTCGCTCGTCCAGTTACGCCTTCGCATAACAGTTTCTTTCCAACATGCGCTATTCCTCTTTCTACGATCAGTTATGTTATATCAGTAAAATTTAATTGACTCCAACAGAACGTCGATTAGACAGAAACCCGTGGGCTTCGCCGGTGCGCGCGCGGTATCGCGTTTGAGGACCTCAGAATTCTCACTCTTGATGGAATGATGAGAGATCGAATATCCTCAAGATTGCAGCATCTGAGCAAAACTCCATCTCGTGCTTCTCGGCGAAGACACTTCCGACACCTCGAAAATCACCTCAATCGATTTCTACATCTTGCACGCTTCTACTAAATCCTCGTAAATACAACTCAAACTTATTACTTTGCTTTTCTCACATATCCACGTATTTATGGATCTACAACGCTCCGTCCAAGAACTTAACGTTGCAAATGGATTCATTTAATCAAACGATGATTGGCCATCTCGATTGTTTGTATTTACGGGACATCCTCACAAACACCTACTGAAGGAATGCTTTAATCAGGAACTCTCGATGAGATAAGATCGAGGCTCACACGATGGACCTATGGTTGGCACAGAGATAGGATATACCTCTTCCCTCTTCACATGGATATCGTCCATCGGCGCGAATCATCTTCGAGGTATTCCAAGTGTCACGCCGATCCGCTAAAATCGGTACAAACTTGCCGCGCGCGCCCCGTACGTTGCAAACTTTTTAATTAGCGATATGTTCAACGGTTCACTCCTTCCTCTCCTAGTCATTACTTATCTAGTCGATTTACTATACGATTAAGATCCTAACACATGCCTAAGCATCTATTCTAACTAATAAATCTGCGCGCATTCAATTGTATCTATGCGTCTGTGTGTACGTGTATATATAAATCATCGCGGCGCGTGCGTGATTGTATGTGTGTATGTCTTATGTCCGTGTACGTATAACTCCATAATTGTACGGTCTCGTAAAGACGCGGATACATGTGCGGGTGCGATATAATACTTATCTCCAAAAACTGAAACGTACAAATTATAAAAATGCCATCTGCGACGACCGTACGATAACGCGTGCAAATGCGCCGCATGGGCCTCGGAGCGAAAAACTCGTCTCAGCCATCGAGCGTTCAGGCGCCACTCGACCCATCCTAAGAAGCGTTTCGACTTCGCCGGATAGTCGAGAATACTGCAGGTACCTTCGGGGAGCGAGAGATCCACCCCGCGAAGAAGCATAAACGTAGGTCGAGCGGGCCGGATACGTTCAGAGTGGCGTATCCCAATTAGAATAGCTCTCGGCACGCAACCAACGACTTTGATACGTGCTTCGCTTCCGCCTTACGAACGGATCAACCAATCGCGATAAGTAAATGAATACGAAAAGAATTTTGAAGGCCGATTTAGCGCTCCACCGCTTTCACAAACTATCCTCTCCGATTTCGGCCGTTGCCAATCCCGCGACGTACAAAATCAACGAGGGCGATCGGTTCGTCGGCGAAGTAATAGTACCTCGTGAAAGCATGCAAAAGGTCCCGTGACATTGGCCATTTTCTTACTTAGATACCCGGTTAATTAAACACGTCGTTCCCGTCGTACTCAATCGATCGGCATCGTCGTCGATCGTATTGTCTCGTCCTCTGTCAGAACGGAAGCCACGAAGAAGTACGCTCGGTCGCGCATGTATTTGGTCGTCAGAAGAATGAAGATTGTCTCGTGGGAAACGCTGCTGTCGGTTCACGGCTGTCGGCCGTCGGTATCGTGCGTGAACGTACGAGGATTGTCGGCATACCGTCGCGATCCGTTTATCTCTACTTGGCTTTTTCCTTGAGTCCGCTCGTCGAACGAACACGCCGACTTACGGAGACCTATTTCCGAACTGTGATATACGGACGCCATCGCGCGCGCTTATCGCGAGATGGTCGCCCTTGTGTCCACATAACTTTGAAAAATTCTTAATCGTAATCACTGTAGCGGTTCGAGCCGCGTAATCATGAATTTTACATGTATAATAATATATCTTATCTTCCCTAGCATTAACTCTGTACAAGAGTCGAGGACTATTTACCACTGTGGTTTCCTCGCTCCCGTCTAATCTTACTCTCTCTTTCCTTTCTTACGTGTGCTTTCTCTACAGCCTGGCTGCTAGACTCTTCGTCTGATTTGCATGTCGCTCTCTCTCTCTCTTTCTCACTTTCTCTCTTTATGTTTTTCTCTCCCCGCGACGGTCCTGGCTTTCATAAGAATGATCGATTTGTCGCGTTATTCCCCCCCCCCCCTCTCACTCTTTTTTTTCACCGTGATCTTCGTCAGTTTCTAGAGTCTTCACACATCTTTTAAATTATGAAATTGTCGCGTTAATACGCTCGAAAGCCAGCACCGGAAACTACCTTCGAGAAGGCCATCGCGAATTTGCCTCTTCATTTAACTTGAGCGCTTGCAGCCCTGGTACATTACGAAACACCCTAGCAACCCTAGAATTGTCAGAATCAACCGGATGCGGAAATAGGTGCGTGCCATATGTATAGACATCCCAATAACAAGGGCAAGGCCTCGAAAGCATCCTAAGCTCGCTCGGACGAGGTAACTCCTGTCCGTTTGTGCTGCTTCAAAGTCCGAGTGCGCGACTCGCAGTCTCGCATAGGTCACGCGTGCAGTACAGCCGACTGACAACAGCATAGCGATTCTCGCAGGAACGGACGAGCACCTGAACGGATCCAACTATGTGACCATCAGTCGTAGACCGAAGCGGGTGACCAAAGGGGGACTAGGGCGTACGGCTGGTACCACTGCTGCTCGTGCGGTGGCGATTCTTGTTAGATGTTGCTTTTGGAGAACGACACTCTGAGGTGGTTGGACTCGCTAAGTTGGTAGTTGTGCATTTTCTGCAAAAAGAAGAACGAGTCGACTTTAGAGTCAAACAACTGGAATTTGCATTACACGTCGTGTAGTCACCAGATATGATTTCAAATTAAATTTCAAGTAAAGTTAATTTTTTTCTCTATTTTCTTAAAAGTACGCAACAAGAAAAATCGATACATATTATCTTTTTCATAAAATCGACCATAAGGAATTCTATTTCTCGTTACAGAAAATTAATAAATAATAAAGTTTTAAAAACAAAACTCCTCCAAAGTGAAAGTTGATCAAGAGGCTTACATTCTCTTTTTCATAAAAATTTTAACTAATAAAACAAGAAAGAAACTCCATATATAAGATGATTTTGTACCAGAAGGCTAAAGTTCGACTTGAGCTGTAACGTTATTGATGATTCGAATGATGACTTACGATCAGCGCAGCCACGGCATCGTCCATATTAGGCATCTGTATGAGAGCCATCTTTCTGTCCTTCGGGAAGAACTTGAAGGCTTTCACGGTGAAGCCGTTCTTGGTGAAAGCATCCTTAATCTCTTCCTCCGCTACCGTAGCCCTAAAAGAGTAAATTGAATGTCGATAAGTGTCACCGAAAGAAGAATGCCACCTGAAGTACTTGTTTCATTGTTGCTGGCTTACTTACGGAATGTTTGATAAATGCAGAGTTGCGCTTGGCGGATAGATGTTCTGATAATTTTTCGAGCCGGGTTTTTTAAATCGGTGAAGGGTGCTGTTGGTATAATCTTTCGTGAGGCCTGCATCTGGCTGACCTTCTTTTGGCAATTGGACTGTTTGATGTTTGCTGAGCATTACTTTGATTTGCTTTCCAAATACTCTTAACTTGTCCATATGGGTTAGCGCTGTTATGTTAAATATATCAATTAGACACTCATATAAGTGTAACAATTGCGCTGTAATTACAATAAAGCTCATACAATTGTGAAATAAGAAACTGTTTTTAGTTTCCTATATAAAAATTTCATATTTCGTGTTTACAGAAATAATTTTTCTTTTCAAAACAAATTTATTGAATGACGTATTTACGAGATAAAACATAATTTCGAGTCATTGCTATATATGCCTAAAAAAGGTCCACTCACCTAAAAGCGCCTGATGAGGTTCGGCCATCTGTATTAGTGCCGAGTCTTTCTTGTTGTAGAGGATCTTCACACGCTGTACATCCCCATAAACGCCTATGTGCACAATACGCAAATTTCTTTTTAGTAAATTCGGGCGGTAAGCAACAAATAACGTATTCTTTTTAGAGAGGCTGCTTTGAGGATTATCGAAGATGAATGGGATAATATTTCAGTCGATCGAGATCGGGGTACGATCGGATCTAAGAATCGGGACATGCAAGAGGCGAGCGATTCGGCTAGAAGCTTTACTTTCGGAATATAAAGTTAACAAAATAATTGTAATCTATTAATATTTGTAATTTTTGATATTAATACTTTTGTATTTCCAAGTGCATGTCACTCTTTTTATAGAACGTTTTGTTTTGATGATAATTTGCTATAAAACTAAAGAAATTAGAAGTTCTTGTAAATAAGTAAATTTGCAATTATTATTTTCATAATTAAATAAATTTTTGTTAAAATAAAACATATTAAAAATTAACGAAACTGTAACAATAATTTATTACCTGTATTTCCATGAAATTTAATTTATTTAAATTCTACATTTTTCGATATTACGTAACTACGAAGCGAAACGAATGAAATTTTCGCTGACGAAAAGTCGAAAAATGGATGTCTATGGGACGGACAGAAAATTTTTAATAATTTTTTAAAACGCGCTCCGTAACACAGTACGTGACTTTTGTATGTTCGTCTGTAATTATCCGGGAAAATCTGCATAACAATCGCTCGCGAAAAGGAAAAACACGACCGCAGCCGAGTCGCCACGCCTCGTTAATAGTGAGTTCCTATGGAATTACGTAAAATAAGCGAAAGCTTACGTAATATTAAGGTTGTGTGGAACTGATAATATTAATAAAATATTAATGAAATAATTTGTATAAAGAGATGCTTGGAAATAGAGATTGTGAGAGAACGTGTTCGGTGGTGGCCAAATGGCGGCATGACGAATGGTGATGACGGTGATTCATGAATTTGCAAATGGAGTAGCTTGTAGTAATAAAATAAGTTGAAATCACGAAAATATCGAAAAAGTACGGATTAAACGTTAATCAGAATATGTTATGTGGCGGATGTTTCACGAGAATAAAACATGACGAGAGGGAAGGAATGACGATGCTCGAGTTTTGTGAGTTGCCGAAAAGAAAAAAAGAGAGAGAGAGAGAAAAATCATATGAATAAAACAAAAAAATGAAACGAAGTTAAAAAAACAAAATAAAACCGAGGAAGAAGGAAAAGATCTTTTCTTCTTTTTTTCGGTATGAAACGTAAACCTCGGACGTGACAATCATATGAGAAAGATTCTAAACGTTGGCGTGTTCGTTTTTGTGCGTGTACAAGTTTGTCTTGCTCGTCGCTATCGAATGAGAAATATCTACGTGACCGAAAAAAAGATTCGGACGATTGTCTTCGCCTGCATTTTCCATCTCTATTCTTTTTTTCCCCTTTCGGTTTAATCGCGCGTATTGCAAAATACTCGAAATGTGTATGTCGCGTGTCGCACGTCCGCGTCCGGATTCGTGTGGTGTTGCGTATGCGTGAGAGCGCGAGGGTGTAAATATAATAATTAATAATGTAATATAATTAATAATATAAATGTGGAGACGTACCAAACAGGGTAAAGAGAGCGTCAGGCGTGACCATCTACACAGAGAACAGACAGAGTCCAGTCAGTAGTCAGCGAGTATAATAGGATTCAAATGTATAGTGTTGATGTGCGCACAAGATTCGCGTTTCTAAAGTTAAAACTTGCACGGAAGAAAAATGTTTCGTGCAAAATCGACAGAAATCGACATACAATAAAAAAAGTTTAGTTTTCGTTTTTTACACAGTGTATCTGATATAATTATCCATATGATTGATTCTTCAATAAATTTCGATAACGAAATGTCTTTTTTTTTGCAAAAATTGAGAATTTTTTTCCGAGAATGCGAGGCTTGTGCGCGACACAACGATAGTAGACACACAGTTATAGTACAGTAGTGACAAGTTGCAGCTGCGAAGTGTGACGTCGACACACAGTTTCTTGTCGAGACGACATTCATCCCGTTGGTGCTTCTTATGCGATAATGTTCGTTGTTTTTGTCATTGAACGCTATATAATCCAAGTATGCAGGAGTTGATAACAAGGACACGTATAAGTGCTCTTGGCAAAGCCGGAGAAAATGTTTAAATGTATGTACTAGATAATAGATATTAAATACATGGTCCATCATGGACGAAATTATAAATCGAAGTACGAGAAAGTAAATCGCGATGAATGTCGCCTCGCAGAAAGTAACGTCGTTTAGTCGACGACGCTACGAATTAATTAGAGGGCGCAGGATGGTGATACGTTGGAGTGATTTGTATGTGTCTTTCGAAAATGAGCGGGGCAAGATCAGGGCAGAATCAAAGATCTCGTGACGAAACAGGGCACACACGCATCGCAGCTCGATCTTTTCACCTATCCAACAGGAAGAACTCGAAGACTTTCATTTTCAGTGTCATCCCATTATCTCTCAAATGTATGAATCCTCTCTTCTCCAAAAATATAAAAATCAAATATTCTTCTTTCGGATTCCAAAACATTTAGAAATCAAAACGATTTAACTCTCGTTGTTCAACTTTTTGTTTTAAATTTATAAATACTTTTGCAATTTTTATAATAATTTTGCATCTCGGTAACAAACACAAACATCGATTACAAGATCTGTCAGATGTTAGTGATCAAAGTGCACATCGTTTGCAAGTCAATGCTCTGTCTTGGCGAGATCAACCGAAGGCTGGTGGAAAGATCGAACCGGAGAATCGAGAGATTGCGGGGTTTGCCTATGTAGCACTACGTTGTAACTCGCTCGTTAGGCTGTGTAATTATACGTGTATGCACGTGCGTATATACCGGATGGGGGTTGGCTGGCTGGTTGGTCCCGCGTGTCGCACACTGAGAGAAATAGCGTGCGGTCCCTTAGGGTTGGGTGACAAGAATACGAGAGGGAATGAGAAGAGAATAGAGAGGGAAGTGAGAAGGTACAGAGAGAAGATAAAGAAGAGGCGGTCGCGCGTATATGTGCCGTGTGTCGCGGCGGGCAAGACGATAAGTTCTTGCGGAGACACAGCGGACCAGGGATTTGAATACACACATTCATACACACATACACGCGCACGCACACTGCACAAAGGACACAACAGATACCATACACAGATACATTATTCGCGTACGACACACTTATTCGTGGCGACGACGGCCTACTTCTCTCAGTGTTGTTCGAGATGTTGCTCGAATGACGCGCAACACCCCCCCTTCGTGTGTGCGTCGTTTAACGCTTCGTTTCGTTAAACATATCGTTGTGCCTAGAAATTTACGCTATATTCACTTTGTATTCGCTTAGTCAGAACTGACTTTCCTCGTTTGGAACGTGATTGGTCCCAATAATTTCGCGACTTTACGTGAATGAAAGAAATACATTGATTTTTACAGCACAAAGTTATGCCGGCAGATCAAAACGAAGACTTAAACAAACGCGACGCTCAATGGAAACGGAATCTTCTACTGCACCTTAGTGCGATTTCAATTGATAAGAAGATAGTACACGAAGAAAATTTTCGGGAAGAGAGAGAAGCTACTATTCCACAGCGTTACAATTCGCCAAAGAATCTTTAAAAGTTGCAAGAAGTCGTAAATAAATAGATAAACTTCCCGGATTCTCTTCATGTACATTATGAGCGCGGATCTTCGTACTTGGGAAACACGCGTCAAGGACAGGACGATGGTAGGGGAGTTTGGAGTTGTCGAGATACTTACCTCCTCATTGAGATTGCTGACGAGCAGCACGGCCGATGCTTGCGCGCTTCCCTGCACCCGGACTCCTAGACCAGCTGCGCCGAGAGGGAATCCGCCGAGACCGGCGAGGCCGCCAGCCGGTGGCACGCCGTTGTAGGGACCGGCCAAGGGTGAGGCGAGGCCGTGCATGGCAAAGGGCGTGGGCAGCACACCCGGTGCCCCTGCAATGGACTCTACTTCAGGAAGTTCAGACGACATTATTACATTGTGATAAAAAAAAAAAGAAGAAAGAAAGAAAAAAAGAAAACGTAAGGCGCGAAAGACGTTCGAGAACCGCACGATCCCGCCTTCGGGACTTTCGGAATCTTAAAGTCCGAACGTAAAATCTCGCGCTTCTAATTACGGTGTCGTACGATTTGTTCAACAGTCATTTCCGTCGATCCAAACGTCGATCCCGAACGATCTCCTCGACGTCTAATTAATTGTGCTTCCTCTTGGCGGTTTTCGAAGACCGACTGCCGCGAGATCACTACCTCCAATCCTCAATCATCAACGGACTGTTTGCGCAGTGAGATAGGACGCAAAAGTGGATTACATCGTTACAGATTAAACACCAACAACAACGCCGTGAAATTAATTTAATCCAAACAAGCGCGAGGCCGAGCGTGTAATTTAAACTAACGTTGTCGCCGCGGTACAAACGCAAAAATCCAGACGATTCGGCGAGCCGGATCGCTCGCCCGGTACTTTGTACTAATTAATTAATTTACCCGAGGAAATAATAACGTCCAACCGACGCACGCAGCGGACAGGACGTAGTTTGAAACGCCAGCAACGTGCTTCCACCATCGCGAGATAATAATAATAATTCAGCCCGACGTCCGAGTGACGTAAAATCGGTCGCGCTACTAATGTAATTAATTCCGATAAACGTAACGCCGCGCGATCGTGCCGCTAATTGGCCGATCAATCTTTCAATTGTACTTTTCACAAAGCTCCGCGGGCTTTTACGTCCGCTAAAAAAAAAATACAAAAACGTCCGAATTCATTCGGAATCGTCGATTTAACGGCACGGAATTCTATAAAGCTCGCCTGTCACGATCTGCTGCCTGCATATTCCACTATTATCGAGTTATTATTACACAAAATCGTACAAGAGTTAACACAACTCATTGTTTACGCGTCTCGTGTATAGCCTATTCAGAATTGCTTCAGTCAAATTTCACTAGGTTGGCCGACGTTTAATGACCATCAATTTTGCATGTGCCAACTATATAACTATATTCAGTTATTACCGAGCATTACCACACAGAATCATTCAAGATTAACATATTTATCATCCATTTATCATCGCGCGTATAGCCTATTCCACGTATACATACATATGCATTATTTATGAACATATGTATTATACAGATAAACAGATCTTTAATTATAATTATTATTAAAAAATTATTGTAATATTGACATTTTGACATTAACATTTTTGTTTCAAAATGATTTTAAAAATGTATTCTTAAGTATTGTACAAGTATATGATTCTGTATACACGAAACAGCCAGCACACGTTCATAAATAATTAAAAATGATTTATTCGGCAACGATGATGTCGAAATGGAAATTTTAAGAGTAAATTTTACAATACTCACCGGGTATTCTGGCACGCGGTTGCGAACCGGCACCCATGAGCAACAATTCCCCGCCGAGGGCGAGCGACGCCGCATCCAGATTGGCATCGCCAGTCGGAAGGTTCGGGTTGGTGTAATCCCGGGACTTGTCATTATTGTACTTGACATTCAGATTCTGCATCTTGCTGTAGTCGATACGCAGCGTGCAGCAGGAGTTGTAGACGTTTTGCCCGTCGAGAGACTGCACAGGAAATCATGAAATTTTTCGTGATTTGAGAAGAGACGGGCATGTTTAAGCTTAGAACACACGGCTAGGAAAAATACAATAACAACAACGCGACTCAAACGATTTATTTGTATTTTGTTTAATCTGGTCGCTTTATTAATAATTTTCCGTCAATTTAAAATGAGCCGTCGATATAAAAATCAAGACACTTGTAGTTATCTATTATGCTTTTATAATGTTTATTTTAAGGAAATAAATTGCATAAAATTTAGATTAAAAAATGAAGAATTTTTTTTAGGAAAGGCGAATCGTATTGCGCGGTATTATCGAAGCAAAATTGCTCAATTAATTTCATATCAAAGATCAGAAAATCTCGTAAAGCAAACATTGCGTCAAATCAGGGTGAAGAAGAAGTTAGCTCTAAAAGCGAGAACAAGTTTTAAGAGATCAAGATTGGTGAACGCCGAACAAATTTAAAAGTTCAGACAAACAATTCTATGCACTACAACACGTTACTCGCAACGTTCGCGAGTTAGAAATTTGGTTTCTCGCAGATCCGAAGCTTCCGCTAATCAATATTCTCTGTAATATTAATCCAGGTGCTTCCGAGACGTATAAAATTTACGTTGCGGATTGTCATGCGCAAATGTTTCGTGCGCTTAATGCAGACGCAGGGCCGACCGGCCGGTCGGTCTAGGTCGCTTGTTTGAGCAACGCGCACGCGGTGCGCACGGTGCGCATTATGCGCGACGAGGCCGCGTGTCCGCCGTACCCCCTGAGGGGTATCACGCGGGTATGCACACACCCGGCCGCTCTATATTTACACGGGCTAATGAATTTCGTACATAATTAGCGGGTCGGCCCGCGCCGCGAGCCTTTGGCATGCGCGCATAGCCGCCAGTTTCTCTCTTTCTCGCTCTGTTCCTCGGGCGATTCATTCATGGCCGAGAGAGCACTGATTATGCATAATCGAAGAGAACGAGAGATGAATCAATTTTGCCGGCAAATTCGAAGCGACGTGTTTCCCTTTGCTTTTCAGAAAATCCACGATTTAGGGGATTTTAGGAAAAAAAAAAACCAATTAAACTGCAAGTGATTTCGCGTCAGAATCTCCTCCGTCGTGAATCTTGATCTTCGATTAATTTCGGCACATTCATATTTTACGCGTTCGCGCAAAGTAGTTTTGTACACGGACCAAGCGGGGAAAAAAAAGATGGCGGAAGAAAAGAAGCAAAATGAGCGAGGACAAGGAGGGAATTGGAGAAGAGCGATATCCGCAACAAAGCTAAATTAATTTTCTGTCTTGCGCGCTACCGGGTTGGTTCGCGATGGAACCGGTATATTTCAAGCGAATTAATTTTCCCTTTGATCAGCGCACAGGTTTACTAGTTTGCGGCGTCGCGCTTACGGCGCGGGATGAGGCACGAAGAGGGCCAGAGGGGTTTTCGAACGGGGAGAGGGTGGATTTAAACGCGCGGGTGCGGGAAGGGATGGGACGGGACGGAAGTTTCTGGCGAGCTTCCGTTCGCGATGGCTTGTCGTTGCCGGTGTAAAACAACGTGGCAACACACCCCGCACGCGAGGTACGCCGATACAGTTAATTCCGAATGTAACTTCCGTGTGCGAGTGTCATGAAACGGTGCAGCCCCGCCTCGCTAATCCTTCCAGATCTATCCCCCCCTCCCCCCGTTTTCCTATTCTATCGTTACAAATTAAATCTTCTAAATGTAATTTCTATTTCGAATCTTCGAAATAAAAGACCGTTCGGCGTATTCCATATTAGTCAATCAAATTGCCAATCAAATTGCGTAAATAAATTGCCAAGTGATGGATTTTAAACGACAGCGATTGAATAATAAAGAAAAATTAGTGCACACATTCGGTATTTACACGGCGACGAAGTGGGTTGCGTCACACTACTCACTTCACAAAAGTTATCGAGTATTTCAAACACTCATGAGACAGCTGGGAGAAGCCGAGTATATAAATTATACAAATATGTACAGTAGATTCCAATGGGAAGAAAAGTGTTTAGATCAATAGAAAGAAAGCCAAACTTAATGTACTTAAGTTGTAATGTACACAGTCAGGAGTTTGAAAGAGTTAATTCAAGCTTTTTTTTTTTGGAGAAAATTTATAGAATTCTCTTCGTTTCCTAAATTGTCCAGAGTGAAACTAGTTTGAGGGGTGTTCTACATAATATAATACAACGTGCGTTGTTAGGAAACTGGTATAGACGGATGTATATAGAGAAAATTAGTTGTAATATTCATAATAGAAAAAGACTCGGACAGAAACTACACGCACATTCTCCATTTCTTTTTCAAGCAGTGTCCGCTTAATGCTGCAAATCTCCCAATTTCATCAAAGAGAGAAAAGTGGAAGTAGTTATCGTCAAGACACGTGGGGTACTTGAACTCGTGATTACACAAGGAATTACAGGTAAAACAAAATTTACGGCAGAGACACAACTCGTAGTACCTTAAGCAGCGGCAAGTTTAATGCTACGGCTTTCTCAACCTCCTTAAAAAAAAAGAAAAATAGAAGTAGTTATCATCAGGGTATGGCGCTTTCAATCCTGCGGGTTAAACAGTAATAATTACAGTAATAATTACAGAGTTAAAGTAATAATTACAGTAATAATTACAGAGTTAAAGCGTAATATCGTTTTTTCTTTTTCAATGGATAGAGATACGATATTGTGAACGGAATCTACATCATCGATATTCGCGCCAAGTGCGAGGAACAGAGCGAGAACAACACGATCGATCGTCTGCTGCAAGAATTAATTTGGTTTGCAAAGCAGTCGATATTTCCATATATCCGGGGAAATACCGAGTATCGGACGAACGCCGCGCGCGCGCGCGCGCCCGCGATCTTCTCGTTCCTTCCTCTACCCCCGTCGGGATTCTTTCTTCCGCCATCAATCTTTCGATTACATTCATCGGGCTTCCTTCCGGCAATTAAACGCCGCACCGCGGCTTTCGTCGGGAATATGAGCGGGTCTAAAATATTTTCCCAACGCGAGATATTCCGCGGAAAATTTCGATCTGTCCCGCGAGAGTACGGCGGATAAGCACCGCCCGTTACGGAGAAGAAAGTAACTAAAAAAAAGGGAGGGAGAAAAAGAAAAGGCGAGAACATAACGAAAAGAAAAAGGAGAAAACAACGGGCGCACCGATGGCGGAAAGATGAAATAAAAGGAGGACGCACAGGCGGTGGTTAGAGAGTGGAAGCCAAGTCAAGTGGATACTTACGAATTTAGCGGTCTGCGCCGACAGCATGTCCGAGTACTGTATTAGTGCCTGGAAGGAGCCTGAAACACAAACGATAAAACCGTAAGACTACCGTAAGCCGTTCGACCGTGACGTTTACGAGTCGCGCTCGAGATCGCAAAAAATAATCGAGGCGACCAATGAATTCATAGAGAATGGAGAAAACGCACGACAGCGGTGGTATTGCAGGGTAGAGAGCGGCGAAATAGATCGTTAATAATAATTGTACATTTCAAGAGCGGGAGGGCCATGACGCCCTTGATTATTTTCTCATTTCGCTTCCAAATGGCTTACGCGCAATTTTGCGTGATTCGCGTTACGCGAATAGCGGATAAAGTGGCGAGAATCCCTTTCCCTTGTGATCGCAAACTTCAAGGTATCAAATAAGTATAAAAGAAACAAAACGAAACAAAGACGAAAAATAAAAATTACGGAATATTCCATAAAACCTGTTGGAAATGCAAAATGCACAAAACGCTATTGAAAATGCAGCTCTAAATGCAAAATATGTAAACTCTTGAAAATTTGATTCGAAGCAGAAAACGGTATATTTTTTACGTTAAATGCACACGCGCGCGCGCGGTATTTCAAGTACCGACCAGCTCTGGGTACAAAAAGCGGTGATTTGTTAATTTAGTGCGCGAGCGCTGCGAGAAACTAACTCTGTCATGATAATACGTTTTTCCCGTGCGGCCGGAAAGCCAGAATTGTTTCGTTAGCAGCGTTGACCAAAGTTCCAGCCGGCGGCTACGCTATTTCATTTTCGAATTTGTTTCACCGTGATAATGGAACTCTTTAATACGCTAAAACCCGAACACGTTCGTTGAAATCTTTTATTATTCTGAATCCAAAACTATTTCGTATGTACAATTTTATGCGAATGAAGTGACATGTTTGATTAAATTTTCCGCAGCAAATATGACATAATTATACGGCGTTAAAGCATGGTTTCCAAACGTGGTTTAAAGATTAATGAGTTGGTTCATTCAACCGAGTCAAAGTTTTTTTTTCCGGAAAATACTAATTAAAGTAAATTAAAAATGTAGCGAGATGACGATCAATGTATTTAAAAACAAGAGTAACAATACTTTTATTAATAATTAGTTGTGGATATTTAATTTAATAAATTCATTGTATTTATTCCGTACTGAATTGAGTATGGAATACACGTGTCACGCGTGCTCCACTTGACTCACATCACATCAGTCGCGCGATATGGCAATATGGCTACGCTAAACAATTGCAGAAGAAGACAAACGCGCAACGATAAAAGCAAGCGCGCTCGGACGTTTTGTGTGGAATAACACTAGAGAACTCCAGCGTCACTCGCTTTCCGCAGGTCGTACGTCGCGGTCGTACGATCCGTACGCGTGGCGGTCCGGGTTTATAATTGCCATTAAATCTCAATTA
The DNA here is from genome assembly GCA_021460005.1 of Tetramorium alpestre. NCBI lineage: Eukaryota > Metazoa > Arthropoda > Insecta > Hymenoptera > Formicidae > Tetramorium > Tetramorium alpestre. Next base: position 2,922,762 of record JAJVSH010000003.1, on the reverse strand, counting down.
AACGAAACGTCGCAAGGCAGCCCGGGCAATTGCAATTTCGCGAGTTTTAATCTCGCATACGTACGTCAAATTCGCGCAACTCTCCCCGCGTGTGCCGCGAGCGCCCCGCGATATTTCATTACGCGGAGCGCGTATGATACGAAACAAAGGATCGGCCCGCGGCAATGTTATTTAATTTTCGAATCTGAATTGCGGAAGCGAAAAAGAGAGTTCTCCCCCGGCGCGGCGGTGGAGAGAGCCCCTATGTTACTGAGCTTCGGAAAAAGAAGCATGCTCGCGCTTTTTATCTCACGACAATCACGAGTAGTAGTACCCCATTGCGTACGAATGGCCGCGGCGGTAACGATAATCGCGGTAACGATGATAACGTTTACTTTGCTCGCAGGCGCAGCCTCGTGCCCGTGCCTCACAACCCGAACGCAGAAATTTTCATTGAAAAGTTTTTTATTACAATCTCTCGTTTGAAAATACGAGGCTCGTCGCAAGCCGGAATAATATGGTAAAGCGGGGTAATTTGCTTTTGTACCGCCGACAATTTTGCTTTTATGCTATTTACAACGTCAGAGTAATCCGTTTTACGTTATTCAAAAGATAATTGAAATATCGTCTGAAATTTTCTCTGCGGCTCGCGAGTGACGTCTCCCACGTAAGGGAAAATAATTGATAGCGAAATTATAAGGAGCATGTGGCGCGGGCGTCGCACGCTCTTCGCCAAATCCTCGCCATTACTCGTGCGAGTTTCTCACGATGAGAAATGTATTTTGCAGATTTTTCGTCGGATACGCGTTCACGGGTCTCATTTTAAATAGCAACGTAGACTTCGTGGCCTCTAGCAGCGCGACATTCGCGGAAACGCCTGCAGGTAATCCCTGCGAATGCTGAATTGTAGGAGGATCCGGACGCGAGCACGTGCGTGTGTGACGTGTGGAGATGCACAACGTCACGATTCGCGCATCGCTTGACGCGACGCAAATACCGACGCACACGCGCACGCGAAATAATGATGCTCTTGCGCTCATCTACTGCAAACATGAGTTAGTAACACGCTCGCCGACTACGTACCGAGAGGCTCTCCTCGTATCTTTTGTATAACAAGTGCACCGAGAGATTGCGCGCGTTACCCGACTGCTCCGCCAACAATTTCGATCGAGAGAGGGAGAACATTTTAAGATACCGACTCATTGACATTTTAAATGTATCTTTCCTCTTTTATATTATTTAATTATTGGTAATTTCCGATTTAAATGATGACTGCTGCTGCATTTTTCGTACATCATACGTTCGCCTCGATAACGATTTCGCTCCTTCAGAGGTAGATTTCAGAGAGAGAGAGACACCCTTTGGAACACTCGACGCGATTTCAAAAGTACTAACGGCGCCAAGTGCGCGTAACGACGGCGGCAGGTCAGGCGGCACTTGAAGCATACTGAAGTGCTAAAGTGTCGTGTGGCGCGGGATCCGTATAGCTCGCGAGAGTACCATGATTCCATTCATTCTCCCTACGGCACATCGATTCTAAGTCGTAACATAATAACGATATACATATTAAAAGCGGTACTTACTGTTCTTTGTGAAGGTAACAATCTTCAGAACCTTGCCGAAGCGCGTGAAGATCTGCAACATACAAAGCAAGTCTTGGGTGAGAAAAAAAATCGATTGACTTATAATCCACAATCTCATCTTATGATCTCGAGAAATCTTATCTCACGACTCTCATTTCTCAGATAATTTAATCCGAAGATATAGTAAGATATAGTAGTACAAAGAAGACGATATCTCGATAATCGTAATTATGTTTTGCTTACAATAAAAATTAACGAAACGCAAGGCGACAAGTCTGCAGATGTTTTGCGAAAAATTACCTCGATTGAGTCTTGTAATTAACGAGACTGCAATTGTCACAATCGTATCGCTCTACACAAACTCGGGTGGGACGTGACCGACGAAAATTACGAGTTCGGCAAACCGACGGTGGCGAAATTACAAAATAATTGGTGTGGCGATTACGACAAAGCGATTTATTTCGAGGCAACGGGCTGTAAAACGGGCGCATGAATTATCAGACTTATAACGCGGCAATTATCCTTGGTAAAACTAGCTATCGTAATTACGATAACTGGACGGGCATTCTAAAAAATTGATTTGCGACACAACAGGCGCGGCTGCGAAATGGCATTCTATATAGGTAAATACCGGCGATATTCAAAGGCCCGGGTAACGCTCTCGCGTGAATTTTCAAAAGCCTCTTTGGCGAGCGGTGGCGGTAGCAACTGGCGACGGGAACAGTATCACGCAATATTTACAGGCGTGTACGGTGTCGAGCCGCAGGCTAATAATCGCGCATGGCTCACGTCAAACCGCCCCGGCCGTCATTGTCATATATTTGGCCGACAATGCCGATGATCACATTAATGCCGCGAATGCAAATATTTGATCCGGTATAACCGTCGCGTTCGTAACGGTCAACTGTGTACGGTTCTCTCCGCCGCGCTGCGCGCGGCACAGCTCCGAGATTAATGATTTTTTGATTCATCGGCTTTTCAGCCGATCGACTGTGAATCATTCCTTGTTAAATGTCAATATAGGTTTCGTCATTGTCTCGGCCCTCACGTCAATTAACGGCTCATTGGACTGCTTTGACAATGGCACTGATTTAATCGTTTCCGCGCGGAAAGCTATTTCCCCGATGCTCGAGATCGTTGAAAGGGCGCGTCCGTCGAGTAAATACGTAAAAAGCTCGTAAAAGCTTGACCACGAGGAGAAATAAAAAATTTCCGACGTGAGTGAAACGTAGGGAAGGAGGGGGAGGGAAACGAGCTAATGCGAACCGCGTTTTAGCTCCCAAATATTCAATATTGCACACGACCCGCGAACACCCGCATACCGAATGTTTATATTTCGCCGCTAACACGACGATAAATCCGCAAAATTGAAAATAGAGAAACGCACCGGGCATCATTGGCAGGAAAAAAAAATAGGACGATCGCAATATCGTCGCGCCGCGCCGGCATATAAAACCATATAAGGACGCATTTCTTACAAGCCACGCTTTCGTTGCACGCTTTGAGATCACATTTCCTTTGACCGTGGCACGTCAAGTATAACGCATAAACAAATTTGTCATCTTTTACAACCTTTGTAAAACTCTTGCATTCGAAATTGCTATGTAGAGACTCGTGAAGGCGTTTGTTCTCGCAAAACCAACGTGATGATACTTTCTTCGACTCTGTCACAGCTCTTCTATACTCTCTCTCTCTCTCTCTCTCTCTCTCTCTCTCTCTCTCTCTCTTGCATTTGAAAAATAGCAAGCATTTACGTTTTAACGATTAATTTATTCGAAGAAGGAAAAATCATACAAGAGACGTAATTTGCGGAAACGCAAACTAATTTTTAAAACTCGCTAATGAGTGCGTAAATGTCGAGATCGTAAAAGCACACGGCGAACACAATGTATTCTTTGATAAATTAATTCTCGATTTTCGCGTTATCATGCGCCCGCGCGCGCATCTTTTAGCGAACATAGGAAATGAAAAAATTGCTGTAATAATGAATAAAATTCTAACGCTAAAAGGGGTACACATAACGTGAAAGCGGCTCGAAAGAATGCGAAACACGCGCCGCGGGCTTTACACAACGGTTCCGTAATTAGTGAGTTCCAGAGAGAGAGAGAGAGAGAGAGAGAGAGAGAGAGAGAAGATGCATGCAACTGTGTTGCATCTGTGATGCACGCATACACCAATTGGGACAAAGACTTTTCGCGTGCCCACAGCGCAGCAGGACTTGAATTAGACCGAGGCTACGGTACTTTTTTTTAAACAAGACAAAGCGGCCTTCTCCGCGGGTGCGCGGTGCCCACATGGTGCAAATGAGTCGTCGAGTGAATGAAAATTTTGAAAAATGGAATTCTTTAATCAAACTAGATAAGCAAAATATTCTCGTACACGTAAATTTATAAAGAAAAAAAATTCAATGACATTCAAGTTTAACAACGCATTCTTTAATAAATTTCCCTAGTTACGAGAAAGTATTCGTGCGCTATTATTTTTTTAATTCTAAAAAATTAAATAGCATAATATTAAAATAATATTAAAATTAAAAATTAATAAGTGAGATTTTACGATAAATATCTTGGTATTTCAAAATTGTTCCTTAACTTAATGAATTTTTCTTATCAAACCAAAGCTTACAAAAAGACAATGCTTGATTTTGAATGTTGTGAAATTAGTGTGCTTCTTAAAATTTTTCTTTAGCTTGTTTGTACGTTGTAACAATTAACTTTTTCCGATAAAGAGCGAGCAAATTTTTCAAAGAGACCATTAAAAATAGGTTCAAACGTACGAGACTGTGTTAACGGAGAGTAATGAAATTTTCCTGCAAATAAACGTTGAGTATAATCATTACAGCCTGCCCATTAAAGAGCCCACTGCGAACGATAAAAATCAGCGCATCTCTACGCAGGTAGACTCTCTCTCATTATCGTTACATTTACATTCTGCTGCAAGCACGAAGAATCCGTTCTACTATAATTGTGCCCGGATTCGGGATTTTCAGAATTTTCGGTAGCAATTACATATCGACTTACACGTTGCATTTTCATACAACGAAAGAAGAATCTCTCTTTCTTGTTTTTCCTCGATGAGTAGCGCTAATGCGTGAGTACCGGCAATAATGCACCGCCGTAACGTAACAAACACTTTTGACTAAACCCGCTGGGAAATATTGTATTTCTACGGAACTGACGTACGCACGGCGGACGCTATGGAATCGAATATATCGCACACGTTGGCTCACCGTACAACAAATGGAGAATTCGATTATCATGGCTCCATTCGCGCAGAAGTTAAGCTCAGAAATTGTAAACCGAGTAAATTAAAAGTAGATGGATCGTTCACGCGCGGACAGCCGAGGCTCGCGAAGGCGGAAAGGTGATAACGATGATAATGTTTAGAATATATGGATTACGGTTCCATCCATTACGTTCATACATCCGCAACGTCCATTACAGGCCGCAAGATCGCCCGTAATAGCTCGCTCGGCTATGCGCCGTTCCCTCTTCTTTCTCTCCCTCGCACGCCATCGTGGTTGTGGCTGTGGCTGCAGCTGCAACTGCAACTGCAACTGCGGTGCGTTTCCTGAGCGGTAACGGTGCGCGCTATTTACAACGTGTAATACGAAAAGCAACAACGACGGCAACAGCAACAGCAGCACACCGTCGGGCCGGGTACATGTTTTTATCCGTTTTCCGATAAAACGGAAAATATTTCAATTTTGATGTTCGAATTTTTGCCGTCGTGTTTCCGGCTCGGGGGATGCATGCGTCCGACCGAAAACAGTTCGATCACGAGCGGATATGAAGTCGCGATGCGTCCCGTCAGTATTTACTCCGAGATTGCTCCAATAAACGGACAGATCGATGATAATCGGGAGAAATCGTAAAGTACGGGGAAAGATAATCCTGGAATAATCGACGGGACAGTTCTATAATTTTTTTTTCCTTTTTCTGTTCCCAAACGATAGTCGAATTTGTAGAAAGTTTGCCGCGATCGAGAGGCAACAGCCTCTCAACGCGGAGTTTTCGTCGTAGAGAGAGAGAGAGAGAGAGAGAGAGATCCTCATAAACTTCATAAAATAAATTCCGTTATAATTTCAAATTGCTTCTTAGTTAATTTCTTCTTTCATAATTTATTTTACATGAAATATAACACCGATGATAGATCGATGTCGTTGGCGGCGCCAATGGAAAACTCCGCCTTCCCCCTTGGCATTTCCGCGCGCGTCCATTACAAACATACTGTACAATAAAATTAATTAAACCGGTATTTAATTAATTAATCGAAATCTGACAAATTTTCCGCTTCCTGCACACCGGCGCAAATTGTCCCTGTGAATTTCGGAGAAATTCAAGCCCCGTAGGCGGTAACGTTTATTATCGGCGCAGTTGATGCATTCCACGATTGCTGCCGAATACACACAAACTTCTGTTCGTTCGTGCAACCATTATTCCCCTATTTCGCTGTTAGCGTTTGCCTCCTACTATTGTCAGAAATTAGGGAAGTCGCCCCCGTCATTATTTGACGGTATATTGTACATCGTGCAACACGTGCGACTCAAATTACGTATCAACAGCTATCACCAAATATAGTATATGTAATGTCTATATCGTGCATCCTTGCATCAACAAATACTTTCCGCGGAAACTATAGGATGCTAAAGAATTGTTGGAAATGTTATGGTTATTTTTAATCTATATGTCGCCGATTCGCTCGGCTTTATTCTAAAAAGAAAATATACATAACGTAAGAGTGCTGCGCCGAATCGACATTGAAGAAGTAATATCAATAATATTGGATATCCCGATATATCTGCAACTTTATATGACGAATGGATTAATGCAATCCGCTTTCACGCCCCGGCAGCGAAACAGTAGCGAAATACGCTCGCTCGACGAGATGTAAATAAGCGAAATCAGAGAAAATCGCAAAATCTGAAAACAACGTGGCATCCAACTCTGGCAGCCGATGAAAGAAAGTGTTGTAAGTTTTGCCAGATTGAAACTAGGACGAATCAGCCACGTGTGCATGATTTGCGACGAAAGTTTTAATGAGGACCAAATAAAGTGGATGTTGGTGTAACAGTTATTTTAATTGCTGACGTCTAAAATAAGGAAACCGTGCCATTGTCAAGAATGCCAGAATGCCAGAATCAATAAGATCGAACGTGTGAGGGATATAAAAATCGAACAAGAAACAAAACGTGCTTTATTTTAGTCACGATAGAAGGTCAAATGTCGCGGTCACGTAATCTCAAAATAGTTTCGGAATCTATTAATATCTTCGTCAAAATTGCACACGCGCGAGAGTCTAATGTTAATTTGCCAGTTCCGAAGGCTATTTTGTGAAATTATGCTTTGAATTAACAAGTTAATAATATATATAATAATATAATATAAATTAGGACGAGAGTGGAGAATATTTAATAGCAAGCTTCCAAAATCGATTCGCGAAAATTTAGCGAAAAGCTGCAGTCGTTATCGCAATCAAACTGCCATAACATTTCTGCGCGAAGCAAGCCGTCTCTTGGTTGTCGGTGCTATACTTTTAAGAGCAGGACTATATATGTACGTGAGATCGTGTGTGTGTGTAAGCGCGCGCTCGCAAAATTCCCACGGGAAATCATTCCGCGTGTGCATTCTACATCTGCAATCGATACGTCTGTGTACGCGTACGCGTGCGGCCGCGTCCGTCGCCGACGAACGCTCGAAAGACACGGCGTTGTTATAACTTTTGCAATCAGACCGGCCATGAGTTATCGGAGGTTCCTGTTTGATCTAAACATTTTTCCACTCGAAAACTCGCCGCGAGAACAAGGCGCATTGCATTAATCAACGCTGCTCTTAATTATCATAAGTCAAGTTATGCGGAATTGCGGAATTGTTCAAATTACAAAGAATTGAATAAAGAAATTATCGATACTGCGTTATTAATATATAGGTACATATATATAATAATTGCGCGATATAAACGGATTATCTTAAATTAAAAATGAGAAGGATTATAATCGATTGTCTCGATGCAAGTGGGGAAAAATCGTAACTTTGCGTTGAAAAGGAAATATATAATTAATAAATTAAGAACGATTCAGCGGCATAAATTATTATCATCCAACGCAAAGTTTTGATTTGATTTGATTCATTAAAGTTCATGTAATTGAAACTTGAAATTGAATGAGTCTGCCCCTCACATTAGCGAGCGATTGTAATGCAATGAAATTAATGTGCCTCGAAATACGTGTTATTCGATATGCGATTACGCGAATCGGATATATAATTATTCAATAACGGCTGAATTATTAATAGAATATTATATAATAAAATTACGAAAAAAGGATTGCAATTCTTAATTTCGTAACGTGCGTGTAAAATGAATTTTGGAACCTCGCGCCGCGCCCTGTTGCCTTTCACACGATCATGCTCGAACACGATTTTTTCCCATTTCATTGATTTTTTAAATTATTCTCTTTATGTACAGACACGCTCAAATTGGCACGTAGTTTGATTAAAAAACTTTTGTTTATCGTGGACAAAGAGCATTGTGCGTCGCAATCTCGATGACGTCGCGCTTGTGTACGGCTGTATGCGAATTCGCGTTTGCTCATCTGTACGCAGCTCGCAAAAGCTATCGTTAATATTTTATTTGTCCCCCGTTCTCCCGCATTGTGTTTCCAGCTGGCTTGCTGCACTTACACCGCCGAAATGGGATTGCGCTCTGAAAGGGCACGGGGGTAAAACGTGCACAACGCACGGCTCCCCGTTCCCCGGCTCCGGCTCGAAATAGCCATTGTCGCGCGACTTCCGGCTCGTGCACAATGAGAAAACTTTCGCGAAGGAAGATTGTGACCTTAAACTTGTCTTGGAGCACGGACTGCTCTACGTGATCAAGAGGATTCGCCTTGGATGAAAAAAATTTGTACCCTCCAACCGTACGTAACCGCGGTATGTGACGACGCAACGTACTGCGACACACATTTTTATTTTCGATAAAAAATATTTGTATCGTAGTAGACTTTGCCTTTTCGAGTACATTTATACACATGTAATAAAAACGTATTAATACGCATAAAACGCAACGACACAGATGAGTGAGTGAGTGAGTGAGTGAGTGAGTGAGTGAGTGAGAGAGAGAGAGAGAGAGAGAGAGAGAGAGAGAGAGAGAGAGAGAACTAGCTATAATTTGAATACAAATGGATACAATTTCTTGTGACAAACACTCTCCTCTAATGACGTAAGATATGCGTCCGATTAAGCAATTCGCTGCAGTTCACCCTGTGCTAGATATCCACGGCGCGTTATTTCGAGAGTGCTCGCGTTAATTCACCTACGCGACTCCTCTTAACCCCGTTTCGCTGTGGCACGTCGACTATGTGAATCAATTCGCGCTACTATTTGACAGCGCGCAACGATGCATCTTTGACATTCCAGCCTAAAAGATACTAAAAGATAAACTGGCGCAAAAAGTGAAACGCGAATAATTAGAATTTAAAGAAGCACATAAAATAAAAGAAAATCAGAATACCTCTTTATTATTAAATACTCTATCAAAATTCTAGTAAATTATGATACTCTTGTAGGTTACTATCAAGTAACAACTACTGCTTTCGTTATTGTTATTATTTTATAAGAATTCACACAAACTTGAATCTACGGATGATATTAAGAAGCGAAGAGTTGATTGTCTGTAATATTATGAGGATTAATATCGATAAAAGGACCGACCTGGAATCCGTCAAGGATGCTCGAGAAATGAATGGAACGCACAGAAATGCCGTGCCTGCGCAACAATTTCATTCGATATTTCGTCATTCCTTTCTTCTGCAAACATTCCTCCACATATTTCGAGCGTGGCCCTCACAATCCAACTCACCCAACCCGCGCAAATTTATCCCCATAACCCCAGAACGAATATATTCAGAACGAGATGTTTGCATTATACAATATATTCTACTCACTTTTCTCAGTCAATATTTTCATAAAGATTTAATCGCATAGAACAATGACTGCGGAATTAAACAGTCCAGTGTTATATATACAGAAACAATAATATTTAGATAAAGCAAACGAAAAAGCTCGTTAAAAATTATAATTATTCCATTCAAGGGAATTGTTTACAAATTCGTTAGAAAGTACGTGTCAGTATTTACGGTGTATACAGAGTGCGCAAACACCCGTTGTAATATTTTCCGTAATCTCCTTCTCGAAAGAGAGAGAGAGAGTAGAGAAAGGATCAAGAGGGGAAGAAGCGGCCGGCGTGGCGGGAACAGCTCGTTATTAAATCGAACGCGACCCTTTGGCCGATGGCCATCGCTCACGGATCTCCCGCGGGAATTCCTCCTCATGCCGCGGCCGAGGGATTACAGGTGACCAAACTCCTCCCATTCTGTCGCATTCTGCAAAAGCTGCCCATTACCGCAGCGCGTATTGATTGATGTAACAGTTATTAATTCGCGTGCTCGATTCCGCGGCCCGCTGCCGGCCGGCGCGGCGTCTGCGACTCCGCGGTTTCCGTAATGCAATAACGTAATTCCCGCGTAATTCGTCGTCGTTATTCATTTAGACACGACGACTTGTGAGTGAGATCCCATGACCGAGGGAGGGTGAAAGGATTTCTCGACGTCTGACGGCAAGTCGGAGTTTACGGACGAAAAGGTTTCAACTTATTTCCCCTCCGTCGTCGCGTGGACTTTCGCGAGAAATGGATAGGAATTTCCGCAAAAGTTTCCCTGAAAGTTGCGCGGATTTTTCCTCTTTCGAAAAATATGTTTCGTCGCGCGGCCGCGGCCGCATCGATTGCAATTCGAGAGTCGCGCAATTATAGTTACGTGCGAGATCACATTTTCTCGAGGAATTCGATCATGGTAAGGGTGTTTATCTAATAAAATAGATTTTTCTCCTATTGGGACGCATGTACGAAAAATTGAATCTTTTTACGAGATTAAGTTACCAAAATTACATGTCATTAAAAAAGGAAAATTATAAATTTCAAAACCAAGTTTTACATGACTTTAAGCAACTGAGAATTTTCAAAAGAACAGCCAACTGATAAAAAAGAATTTTTCCGTATCTTTGGATTATAAGATTATAATTACTCGATAACAATTACACTGATATTAGTTTATTTGTAATTTGCGTGCAAGAATTTCACAAATCCTATAAAAAAGTTTTAGAGTGCATATTGCGCACTTGCGTATGGCTGGCGCGATATATAAGCTGGAACTGTTAATGCCAGCTGCATTATTAATCGCTACAAATGCATCCTGATATGACATAGGGTCGTGCAGGCGACCACGAGCAGGCTTTTAAAGCTGTGTCATAGGCGTCGCCCATTAGCGACATAACTTTTAATATCCTTGTATCGCCAAGACACAATGTTATCGCAAATATCGTCACAAAAATCCCCTTTTGTTTTTTCGCCCACGCTCTCCTCCGTAAGTCTATACTTTCAATGACGCAATCTCACCCTCCATTAACATGAACAACGGAAACGATGCAATTCAGTGCAAATCCAAGATAAACATCGCGCGAAACTTAGTCGATTACTGCAGAAACACCTTATCATCCCCTACAACGCGAGGTGCTTCATGCAAATTTATATAGTCACGAATGCACGGATATACTTGTGACATATCATTGTGTCATATTTAAGCTAGACTAGAGCTTCCAATGCGGCTAATTTTTCTACTCGCCCCTCACTATATTGATCATCAAATTAAAACACGGATGTTTCTCTCGCAAACTCGCAAACGCTCGAATAACAGTTGAAATATGAAAAAGGCACGGACGTTTTCACGTTTGATTGGACAGCGCAACAATCGAAATAACCGAACAAACTGTCTCGATCTGTGCAACGTTAACCATTGTAATTGTACGTTTTAGTAGAGCCGCCGAGGCTTCCAGCGGATTCAAGGCGTAAAACACTCGCGCGCCGCGCTGAAGCGCTTGTTCGTACACGAACGAACAACTAGAACGATCGAACCGAGACATTAGACGGTTGCCAGCGGTCATTAATCATACAGGACGAGGAGGCAGGTGATTAATGTTTCCCTCTGTGCGCGATAACTTCGGCCCCTCCCCTTTCATCGCCCATTTTCACACACACACACACACTTTCTCTCTCTCTCTCCCCGGTTTTCTTCGAGTCACCGTTCTTCGAGTTCCATCGCCGTTTCCCATCGAGATCGTACCGCAAAACTGCCAACTATCGCCGAGCGATTAATTTACTATATCCGTCATTTCGCCCGTTTGCCCTTGCAATTTCGATTTTCGACTATCGCAAAACACCCCGTATGTTCTGACCATTCTATCGACGGTTTTCATTTAAAAAAATATTACGCGGTACGTTGTATGGTACACACATTTTACTGAATATAAAATTTAGATGACGAGCCATTTGTAAAATCCATCATCTCGTATTTATAATTCACGATTCAAAATAATTTTCATTATGTAAACCACAATATCAATTTATATGAAACTTCAACCGATTTTCCAATGCTAAAATAAAGCGGTGATGTTAGAATACATCAAATTACGTATTTAATTTCGTTGAATTGTGCCGATGTTATATGCATCCCATGGATACATGTATCTTAAATATTTTCTATATTTACATTTCATGTGTCAATTAGAATGGTTACAATAAAAATTCAATAAAAAAATAAAATCTTTCATCATGTATAAATTTGTAAAGAAATTTTTTGTCGCTGATTTATCGTCTGGTTTGATCAGCTATTTTAAAAGAAAATTAATAAAAGAAAGATAATTAAATCCGCCGCATTTTGCGTAATCACCCTTCGTTTGGCGCCAATGATGCTGCGGTCGCTATTTCAGACCGACACGAGTCTTAATAAGACGAGATTTAGAGCGTCCCAGGTGGCAGACTGGGCCTCAGCAATGGCAGTTTATGTCGTCGTGTACTCCGGACGGAGTTCCCGGACCATTTAACCGGGACGTAAATGTTAAAAGTCCGCCGTCTTTCCCTTTACGCTCCGCGCATATCCGTGAACGTTACGACCGGTTTTACATTCAAGCTTCAACGCGCTCTCAGCCCTGTGGGGTTTGAGGGAGCGTGAATAGTAGCTGGGGGCAGAGGGGAAGAGGAGAATGCATGATGCATCCACCTAGCGCAAAGCAAAAATTACCGAAGGAGGCTCGCTCGAGTCGCTATCGTTTTACAGGTTTCTCTATCCAGCGAATATGTAATAGGATTTATAGAAGAATTTTTAGAGCCATCTATTTGCACTTGACTCTTTTTTTATAAAACAAAAAGTGAATGATTAATATAAAACAAATTTTGTAAACAGTTAATTTGATACCGGAGAGAACATGCATTTTCGTTATTCTCATATATTATTATTATTATTATTATTATTTGTCGAATAACGTTAATGTAACATATTAATGAAACATTAATATAAAATTAAAGCTAAATATAAAAGATCGCAAAATAATTACGCTGTTTAATTAAACTGCTTAGTTTTAACGCTTGTGCTACAATTTATGAAGAATTATTTAACTCGAAATCCCTAAATTAGGAAAAAGTCTGCAAAGAAAGCTCCTTAAGATCCTTAAAATCCTTTTTTTTTCTGCGCGACACATCTTTGCTCACGGATCATTAAGAATTTTCCGACGCAAGAACGTCGATTAATGGCATCGGCTGGATTACTAAGTTTTTAGAACACCGCGCGCTGGTTCCCGCACCGAGAGTACGCACCTAAACACCTGCACCCCTTTCTTACAATCTCCTGGGACGCAACCTTTTCTTCCCTTCCCGCGAGGGTCGCGCGAGAAGTTTCCGCTCCGCGAGGGCGGACTTTTCGCGGCATTTAACCGCCTCGGCTCGGGAGACCGTAAAGTTAAATATCGGAGGAGGATTTCTAAGGTAGAGAGACGTGAGAGGATGGAAGAAACACCACCGCCGCCACGTAAATTGGCTTCGCCGCCGGAGGCGGTCGGTTAATCGCGCGAGGAGGTCGCGCGGCAACCAAGCAACAAACCAGGAACAAATAAAGAACGAAGTTAAAATTCAATTCGGCCGGAAGAAACAATCGAAGTCCAGGACGCGAGAACTGGAGAAACCGCATTTGCGACTGTTTCAGCGGAGTCGGGAGAAATCCAGGGAGACACATGGAAATTTTATGAGGCTCTCTTTGTTTTAAAAAGAAACGAATAATAAAATTAACAGTGAAGGGTGCCGTGTAGTGCGCGCGTAAGTTTTTTTATATTTAAATGCTAATACATTCTCGAAAATATTTATACATAATTTATATCATAATCGTCACAAAATGTTATGTTTTAAATAATGTATTTTTTTTATAATGGAATAATATACTAAATATAATGTAAAAGAACATAAATAAAAATGTAGGCAAATCAATATTTCAATAAATAAAAATATAGGCAAATCAATATTTCAATACCTAATCTTTGGGAGGAGGGGAGGGCAAGCTTTTCTCGAGAGTGCCGGCATCGGATTATATGCAGTAGAACAAATCAAGCTTTCATCAGACTTCGCACGCGCGCAGCATATATAAAATGTATTCAATAAATTTATTATTCGCATTATTAAAATTTCAAAAATACAAAATTAAATAACTCAATAAAATAATTCAATTAAAATTTTAAAACTTCGGACACAAGTTACAATATATGTATAAACAATTATACGAATTTTTCTTATAATAATTCTCTTATATTTAATTACTCAGTGAAAATTGAACCTAAAATTGAATGTTTATTTCTCCGACTCATGTTTTCGAATTGATGAGATCATCTTACGGTTTATCCGGATTTCTCGAGATAAGTGTCAGCCTGTATGATAGAATTTTCTTTTTAGCACAAATTATATGATACCCAAACAGATCGAAGAATCCATCTAAGCACGAAGTAAGCTCCAGATGGCTGGCTTTGACGCGGGTTAATCTTTCGAGCTGATTACAAGTCGCGAACAGCCGGACAAATCCAGTTCCGCTCCTGCCAAAACCGTCGGTATAAGCCTACTTATACAGCCGAACATGTAGTCAGCCAATCGTCGATTGGTAATCCGGGAATGTTTTCTGCCCGGTCCATTATCGGCTTAGTGCGCGGCTCCTGCGCTACTCTCTCTCTCTCTCTCTCTCATTCCCTCTCCGTTCCGCAACGACCTGATTCCACGCGAGAAAAAAGAAAACGCCACCCTATATACTAGGCGCTCTGGATAAATCGATAGCGTTAAAGATAGTTTTCTTACACGCCACTTCGCAATCGCATTTTCTCCAAGACATTCCAAGAAACACAAAAATCCTCTCTGTCGCAATCGACTCTGTAACATAATGCGAGTCCTGCAACGTTTTTCTTATAATCAGAATAATTGTAATTTGCCATCTATATTTTTCGACAATTTTCGAAATTCTACCAATGAGACAAATTGTATTGCTGCGTATCAGTTTTACAAAATAATTCGTCACACTTGGCAATATATTTCTTGGCAATTTCAATTTGTTGCATTCATTCGGTGAGACAGTAAAAATTTGTTATGAACGCAAATAAAAATTTATTAGAAACAATTTGATCGATTGGAAACTATTATCGGTGTAAAAACAAGATCGCACTGATAACTAAAGAACACTAACAAAACAACAAGCGTAACAACAATTCCGTTTTCACAAACTTGAGGAAGAAAGTACGGCCTTCGTGTATGTATACCATTATCGCCAAGGCTATTATTCGCCGTGTTATTGAGCACATATTAAAAATGCATAGGCCACTCAACTGGAACCGGAAGCACTCCGGTTATCCTGTTATCCGGTATCCTCGGGGATAAGCCTCGCCCTCCCTTAATGATGACCAGCAATATTTGCTCCTTTGTTTTCTTAGCGAGAGGAAAATAGTGCGCCGTCTTGTGCATTAGCGCACTCTCGCAAGATTACGAGGTATTTTATTCTCATGGACGAGGAAATTACACGTGCAAATAATAAAAAAGTCATGCGTTACGTTAGCTGGTGTGTCCATTTCCTTTTCGACTTAAGCATTAATTAAAAAGTATTAATTTCGGAAATCGCGAAAGCTCTAAAAATACGCTATCAATTTGATTAATAATTTAATAATCTTTTTATTTAATTATCGACTTTTGCTTCTTCGACGAAATTTGTATGAATGAAAAAGTTTTTAGAATATGTATTTGCATGAATCTGCATAGAACCTTGGTACGATATTTAGAATTGCTCCAATTTAATTCAATATCTTCCAAATATTTCAATAACAAAGTGTCAATTCGACGACAAGTGCAATTAGTATCTTACGAATAAACGACGTACAAAGTCTATCGCTATGCGCCAAGCAACCCCGATAATTCCGTTGTCGCATTACTGCAAGGAGATTATTCTATAATTTTAACAATCAATTATTTAGAATTCAGTTATCTCGGCGAGGCTGCCGGCGTATATTCAATTTTAAAACTGCAAACAGTCGCCGGGATACCGCTCGCGACGAGGCACTCAATATGTAAAGCGCGCGGTAACTTCGCCGCGGCCGCAACTCCGCGCTCCGCACGGATTAATCAAGCGGAATTCACGCCCGACTTGTAAACGTTGATCAAATATCCGTGAGCGAGTTAACGACCGCGGGATTGTCTGTGAAATTCGACTAATTCAACTCCCGGTATGCGCGCGCGCGACATTTTTCGGCGACGACATCCGTCGAAGTTAAATTACGTTAGCCCTTTCGTTTCCCGGCGTCTCCCAATTAGGGACACACTTTCCCTTCGTTGGTAACACGCAAACCGACAGTTTGTACGAGAAATTCTTTTTTTTTCTTCTTCTCATTCTTATAATTTTATGACAGTTTACGGAAACTCTCGAATCTGAGCCAATGAAAAATTCTCCCAAAAATTCCTGCCACACGCCACAGTCATATGAAATGAACGAAACTCGTGAAAAATTTCCATCCTTTCGTAACATGTATATATGCGTACGTACTTGAATATGTATATAATTCATCGTTGCATTACACGCGATACTGCATTCAGCGTACCGACTGCGACCGCTTTCAATATAAAACGAAGAAATAATAAATGAGCCGGCCGTCACGTACCGGGTGGTTCGCATTGCTCACTCACCTGATAGAGAATGTCGAGAGTGATCGGGTAGAGCAGGTGCTCCACGATGACTCGGAGTACGGTGTTAGGTCCACCCTGGGTTTCGCCAGCACCGGATACCTGATTTTGCCCAGCGATCGCGACTTGGTTGTTCGAGTTCTGTAACACAGAAGGAAAATGGAAATGAATTAAGCAAACTTCGAAGGAATAAACTGCGATCGATGTTTACACGTATAAAGTACTAAAGATACAAGTTGTTGTCCAAGTTTCGAATAACATAAATTGCATTTTCTCCAACGGAGTGATTTTCTTCGAAATTGGTCTTTTTGTAACTTTTAGGACTTCGAATATAGATGAATAATTGAAATCTTGCTTCTGACTTAATATTATTAAGTGCTCTTACTTAAGTTTAATTATTAACATAATAATAATTGCAACAGAGTAATAATATTGTATTAACATAATAATAGAAAAAGTATATGTAAAATAGCTTTCAATTATATTCGATGCTAATATAATAGGGATAATAATCGATACAGTTATTTTTATCCAACATAGATCAAGGTCTCTGAAAGCGTCGTGACAACACAAGAATGTTCTGTTCTAATTTTTCTGATGCGATCCCCATCATCAATATTAAACGAAATTTGAGTTAATAAAATAAATATTACATTTTTTTATTTCTGCATAAAAATGCAGAAAATTATTTGCAATGTTTGGCATTGAAACGTTTACATTGCAGGGAAATAAAAAAATTTCGTTGAAAAATAATAAAAACCTTGATTTATCCCCAAAGTATAATATAAAAGAATTTTGTATACATATATTTTCTGTATGAAATCATATTATTAAAAAAGGCTATTGTGCCGAGAAAATGAAACAATGGGAAATTCCCTGGCTTAAAGAATACATCGTGGATGAGCTTACTGACTTCGATGCGATGCATGATCCTCCTTCTTCGCACGATATACAGATCACGGAAATTCTCTCTCTGCGTGTCTGCTGAGCGTGATGAAGCGGAATAGAAAATGATTTCTTTGAAGCGAGAAGCAGAAAGAGCGAGCGTCAGAAGAAAAACGGAGAGAAATGCGAGAGAGCAAACGAAAATAGATGCAAGAGTATTAAAATTGGACGCATACTGAGTGTAAAAACGAGGAGACATTATACTTTGTAAGTAAGAGCCGTATAATAGACGATGGCGCTGCTGGGTTATTAAAAGGAACCGTGTCTTTCCGAGTCTCGCTGAGAGAAACACCCGGTAAGTTCTACGACCATAATATTAGATTGGAAAAGAAATTGATTGGAAAAGAAATCGTAACAACGCAGCTACAAGTTCTACAATAATTTGTTTGCAAGATCTTGTTTTATTAATTTACAGGATAAAATTAACGCAAGATAAAAATAATATTTGTTGCGTTATACTCCATCTAGACAAATAATTGAATGTAAACACAGTTATGTAAAATATATAAATATCTCTTACTTTTCAAAAGAAAATATTCAAGCCAATGTTTATCTTTTCACTGTAAAAAATTTTTACTTGTCAAAATTAATATTTAAGAAACTTATTTTTTTTAATTTAAAAAAAATAAAAAATGGCTTCCTAGATAAATCCCTCGAATAATTTAGGAATAAAGTCATGCTAGAAATATGACGGAGGTTCATTTTTCCTATCTTTCGCACGTGCGAAATGCGTCTCGCGAACCGTCGCCGTTTTCATCAGCTGCCGCGCTGCCGGTAAAGCTGTCAAAGTGAACTTTAAGGGGTACGACGCGGCGGGCATTAGCATAAAATGCTAAAGAAACGCGCCACATTAGAATTTCGATGTAGATTAAAGCGCGGCACCCGCCCGAGCGAAGCTCCTAAATCTGACTTCGTAAAAATAACTTCTCTCGAGTTGAGTATCCTAACGAAATTTCCACGACGACGACGACGGAAAATCGTCTCGCTTCCTAGTTCGCGCAGAGTTGCTGAATAACTAAATTCTTAGATATAAGTAGCAAACTAATTATTTGATTATCGCAAAAAATATAATAAATATGTATGTATGTGTACAAGCAAAAATTAATTTTGTGTCACTTTATGTAAGACAAATTATTCAATTTTACATTGATGGATAATTAATGGATCATTTTACAGTAAATGCAAAAACAGCCTCAACTCATGAACAAAACAAGAGCGTAAAGAGAAATTGATTATTGTTATAGTGCGTACAACGACTGTGTTGCCATTTTCTATCGGAAACCATTTCAGGCGAGATTGTAATAAAGAATACACACGAAATACACTTCGCGTAGCACTTTCCACGATACGATATATACATCTTTAATGGAGACGCTCGACAAAGGCAATTTGGAATAATCGATTTGGAATAAACAAGCGTAAAGACGGACAAAACACACGGACACTCACTACGATATTTCGTCTTCGCGAAAGAAACGCAATCGCAAATTATATTACGCTCAGAAGGTATAGCTTTTAACCGCAATGTCTTGACCTGAAAAATACGACGCGTTGAGAAAAGGTGTAAAAGTAAGAAGTAAAAACCGAGCTACAAGTTAGTATAGTTCTTTAGTAGCAAACGATGATCGCAACAATTCGGAAGAAGTACGCCGAGTGCATGGCGCGGGAGTAAAATTCTATTTCAAGAGACGCCTGTAAGCTTTCGATTTTGCGACGGCGTTAAACTACATGTATTTGAGCAACGTGAAATATTAAAAATAAAAATTAAGTCTTCTTATAGTTTTTAAATATTTGTTATTGTTATATAAAAGACATAAGTTTGATTTCTTTTAATTGATTTCTTTTAACTTTACAATCACATTAAACGTCTCACGATGTTTTTTTTTTAAAAAAGGTGAAAAGAGAGATCTGGTAAAAAGAAATATATTCGCCATCACCAGAAAAGTACTTCATGATTTTTAGGTACATTTTGAGTTTCTCAAAAAGGGAGAAAGAACTAGTAACAGCAACGTGTGAATCTTTCTTTATGTAAAAAGTTGCATGAACTTCTCGCAGATGGTATGCCGAGGCTAAATGAATAGTTAAATGGCCAGTGTTTCCTTCGCTGCGCACGTTACATCTTACACGGAATTTACGAGCGTTCTAAACCTCGCCTCGTTGCGCCCTCGTTTCTTCACACCAACCGCGACCATCATCTCTGTAACATCATTTTAGTAACAGCCGTTTTTGGCGGCTGCCTTCGAACGTCGTTTTTTACACGTATGTTAACAATTCGATTTATCGCCCGGCGCGGCGTATCGTGCATGTTCGTTTAATTGCGATGTAAAGCAAATTGAGGCTTCGTCGCAAGCATGGAGGATAGTATTACTTCCGACTGTATCTGTTAATAATTTTACGAGCAATTTTATTGAAGTTTGCATCGCGCGCTCGCGGTTTACTCGAGTTTCCGCACAGATTCGAAACGGCTTCCGGCGCCGGGCGATGTTGATGAGGTATAAGTGTTTTTAACTGCAAACGTACAGTAAATGCTTTACGAAAGAACAGGACCATCAGGATTAAGCGAAACAGAAATAGACCAATTAAAATGGATGAGCGCGACCGCAAAATGTCAAGAATAATCTAAATGAGAACGAGATGCAGTAAATGTTAAAGGTAATTAAAATATAGCTGTCTGAAATTTTAAATTATGCGCTTATTTGCAATATAAATCATTCGCAGCAAATGTTAACGCAACTATTTCTTCGTTTCACCGGATTACCCCAATATGAAGCTAAAGCCATAAATAAAAGTGGTTCGACGAAATTCATATTTTGATAGACCTTGGCGCGACAGCGAATATTCGAGCTCGCCACATTTTCTTAAGGAACGAGAATTAATTTTGACATCCCGGCATCAAGAGAGAAGTGCGAGAAAGACGGAGGAGACGGAAAGAAGGAAAATTCGCCAGCTGCTAATTAATTAGCCCGACAAACATTTACTGACGGTTGTTCTCTTCTCCCATCGGATCTGCCCTTAAGGATGCGGCCGGTCATAATTTTATCCAGGAATTAATCCTAAAAGTTGCGCGGCATCCCGGGCCTCCCCCGCGTTCCATTTCCGTTTCCCATCTTTTCACCTCGATGCCGATCTCACCCCCCTCCAATTAACGGCCCATAAATTTCCATGCGTGCGGAACATAAATTCGCGCCGACGCTTCTCGCGCTCTCTTATTTCCTTCCCTCTTCTAACGTTTCCATCTTTTTTTTCCAAAGGAATTCTCGGGACCGTTTCCCCTCTTCCAATGCGATCCTTTTTATCGAAACCATGCGTCTTCCGCGAGAGACACGCGATATTGAGAGACTCCTGAAATCCCATCAAACCGCCGTGAAAGAAATTTTCCGCCGACTTGAATGTGCTCTCGCGAAATCTAATTTCATTTACCGTTTATCGAAACAAAAATCAAATATCGCATCAAAGACAGAGCGTTTAGCTCTCTGGTCTATCCGCTATATTTCGCGCTGATGCAAACACCGGTGAATTTCGTGGCTAATTATGTGCCGCAGGATAATATTTCATCTCTTCCGTAATAAACTCTTCGGATTTATGATAAATCTCTTGACCTCGCGCGCAAAGATTTTCCATTATATTGCGTTATGGCCGTTAGCAGTGCTGTCGAGAACGTAGCATAAATTAATAACAAAGTTACGGTTGTCGTCATCTTATTTTAGTTACGAATCATCTGCACGACTGAGCCGCATAAATTTATATCGAAATAAACAGCCACATACATATAAGGAACGTATGCTAAATATTTACTAATGTATATGACGGTGTATTAACTAGTTTCTAATTAAAATTATAATATATTATGCTCATGTTCGAATTACAGTGTACTAACTACGCAATATGCTAAAGCTTCCGTTATTTTTGCGGAAAATTATTTCGCAGGATTGATGTTGCAAATAAAATATAAAATAAAGAATTCACACCTACAAATTACGCATTACTTTGTTGTAGACCTCTTCACCAAATGTAAATTGTAATTAAATGAATAAAATAACATAATTTTTTATTCCAAATTTTTCGTCCTACGTCCACTTTACGTTTATTTTCTTTGCATTTTTTCGCCGTAAGATGTAAGACTTTTGTTCAATGAGAAATGTCATTATACATTGAAAGACGGAACGTTTCCGTTCCAGTACTTGTAGATTACGACAGAAAGACGGAAGGGATCTGCTCCCTTCCCGCCGCTTAGACCGATTTAATTATACTGAATGTCGATAATAAAGTCACCATCTGCGAGCGGCCTGGAGAGACTCAATTAAAGCCGCCTCCTCTAAGCCGCCAAAGAAAGATCCTTAGAAGAGACGGAAGGAGTCTTCCACCCGAAAACTACAATTCCCGTTCGAAACTCCCGCCGTGAAATAATAATCCTAATTATTGTTATCGCGAATGGCACAATAGAACCCTGGAGAAATAACGGGCAGCTGCCGCTATTTCACGGTGCTTGGCAAGCCCGGTTGATATATGGCGCGTTTTAATAGTCGTGATTTTTTACGATGTTCGAACGATAAAAATTGTAGTCAAATAAAAAAAATGTTCCGCCTGTTCTTTACATTTACTCTGGACGCACGCTAAACGGCGAGTTTAGCCGCAAAATAATCGCATATTCATTCTGATGTAATCGTCCTTGACACGTTTATTTTATTCCTATGCATTCCGTTCTACATATCTTCTTGATGTCATATTTCATAAACAGCCAGACATGTTTCGAGAGAGAAAAAAACTACCTGCCTGAATGGCCTATATCGCGCCTATATCCGCGAGTTCCGCGGCTCCACTAAAAACAGACTATCGGGTGATAAAGCGGCGTGTATCCCTCCAGAATGTTGTGATCCGCAACGCGTGCGCTCGCGCGGTCTGCATTCCGGGGATACGAGATTGCCGCGGCGCGGCGGAACGCCTCGGTCCGGATCGTTACCGCGACTATGCACTTGCCCGAAGCCGCTTTCAAGGGAGGTGAAATAACTACTCCTAGGGGTAGTTTCTATCCCCTTTTGATAGCTCGGCCTCGGAACTAACGGTGAGAGTGCCGAGACTGAGAACATTATCATAACCTTCCATTACTTGTTGCCGCCAATCCACCTACCCTTATCCTCACCCTCTCTTTCTTAATCCTGCACATTCTCCACTCCTCTTTTCCACTCTCTTCTCTTTTCCTCCTCTATCTCGCGACGAGTATCGGCACTTGTCGGCATCCAACAAGATCGTGGCGATCTTATTTTTCGAGGCTGTGCTTGTATTCCGACGCCGGAAGCTATGACCGATCGTGA
This sequence comes from Tetramorium alpestre, assembly GCA_021460005.1. NCBI lineage: Eukaryota > Metazoa > Arthropoda > Insecta > Hymenoptera > Formicidae > Tetramorium > Tetramorium alpestre. Next base: position 2,899,862 of record JAJVSH010000003.1, on the reverse strand, counting down.
TCGAGATCGCGTCATAAACTTTTGTCTGAAAGCACCGTGGCGCGAAAACGAGCGTTAAAGTTTTACAAGCGATCTTTTGCGAAGATCTGAACCGCGGATATTCGTACGAGATCTCTCCCTCCCTCCCACCTCCCCCCCCTCTCTCTCTCTCGGTTTACCTGGAAATTTGCAATTTGCTTTCCACGCAGATACAATAAAGCGATTCGTTCGCGCTAACGCATCACGATCTACGTAAATCTTGCTCAGTAGGCGAATCTTTGCACTAGAGATAGAATTTTTCAAAATTCGGCACGATCAAAGAAGTTGGTCTCCGAATCTTTCAAGTTTTCGTTCTGATCTTGCGGTAATGATCCTTCCGCGTGACAAAGTTTTTCTCAAAATCGTGGCATCATTTCAAATCCGACGTCCGAGAAACGTTACTCCAATAAAAGGCATCGAATGAAAACGGTAATAAATAACAATACCACACGATGTTAATTCTCACGATAAAATACGAACTGATAGCTCCGGCTACTAAAAAAAAAAAACGGCACTTCCAAACTCGAAATAGAAAAGATGACGACGATTAATGATTACACGACGGCCGTCATCTTTTTTATATCGTCTCCTCTTAGACGCTTGTATTGTCGAAACCAGTTATTCGATCAGCGATACACTGTTCATTTAATTGCATTGAATTTGAGTAATGATATTCCCCCTCACCGGACGGTGTTATTGAAAACGTGACGGCAACCCCTGAGAATGATTAATACCGTTATTCTGACCATTGTTATCTTTTTTTTCGTGTCCCTATTGCTTAATTGTGTTCGATCCGCAACTCTGAATAAATTACATTCGCCCAGGAATTATTTGTTTCGGTGGAATGAGAATTGCGATGAGAATTTCGAGAATAAGTCCCGCCTATCCCGTTCAACTCGCTCTGTCGAATTGCCCGAGAAAATAATAGTGTCTGAGAAAATAAGAGGATTCGGCAGACCGCGCGCGATCACTGGCAGCTTTAAAATCCGTCTGGACTCTGCGACATTCTATTAGACTTGAATTATACTTCATTACGAAAATATAATATTTCGAGAATTTATCAAGTCAAGAGCTTCAATAAATTTTTTCCGCTTAATTATTATCTTACTTTAATAAATCTGTAACTGTTGAAAGAAAGAAAGAGAGAGAGAGAGAGATATATCTATTTACGCTAGACATTGTACAATTTCATTTCTAAAAGGCTGAGAAAAAGGCAGTAAGAATTTTGACAAACATCTTTTCTCTCTTCTTTCTCCCCATCTTTCTCTGATCTCTAATTAACATCACCAACAATTATTCTACAATACATTGCTTAACTTCATTCCAAGAGAATACGAAACGACCCCTCTCGCGGCGCAACATGCGCTCGAAGGCGGAACGAAGGAATTAAGAATTAATGAACACTTGGAAGCGAGAAGCAGCGGTGGATTGCCGGGAAACGTCCTGCGATTTCTTGGCGAAACGAGCGAGGCGAACACGTCGGAATACGGCTATCCGCAGAATGTTCCGTGGATGAGAGAGAAAGAGAGGAGCCGTTAAAAAAACGAGGAGTGCGCGAAGAAAACTGCGCGGGAAGTGCCGCACGCTCGTTACACGAGCAGCGCAAAAATTTTTCCTGAATAATTCATCGGCCGGCACGGCGATGGAATTTCCGCCCGTATACGTACACGGAGATGCAACCGTGACGGCGCGGAGCCAACGTGTATATATCACCGCTAATGGACAGCGAAGGGCGCGAAATAAAAAGTAATCGGACGAACTTCATCAGCGCCGCGCTTAAACTCTTAAACCTGAAATCAGGCCAAGAAAAGAAAGGCGAATGATCTTTAGTTCTACTTTGCAAACGAGATATATTATTTGCTATTCTCTAAATAAATCTACATTTCGCTTTGCCTCGCTCGTGAAATTAATGATTCACGAGATGCATAAATTGGAAGATACCGTAAAAGTTGAGAGTAAAGAGAATCATATATTTAAACCGTAAGAATGTTTGATGCTTTGATTTTTATTACATCTTCGACGCGCTTTGCACGTNCATTTCGATTCAATTCAATTCACCCCGATCTCGTGCGTTACGCGCGACACGAGCGGGAAAAACTCCCATATGTGATTCCGTCAAATTAAATTCTATCCATTAAATTCGTGTTCGCGATTTGATCTCGGCCCGATACCAGTCTTTGTGTCGTGTTCCCGTCCGCGTCGGCGATGTTAACGGCACGGCACGCCGCGCCGCGCCGTTACCGCGCATAGTTTCGACCGGGGGAGAATTTGTTGGTCCGGGTCGATGGTACGGCCATCGATTTCAATCATGCGCAACCCTGACACCGTTTCGCCACCCCTTCTTTCGCAGGTACGCACGCGACGCTCGCGTATTCCATTATATGCGTCGAGTTTTTCGACCCCCCTCGACAGTCTCGCTTTTTCACGATATTTGTTTTTGCTTTTCTCTTTTCTTTTCTACCTTTCCCGTCTTCTCTGCCTTTTTTCCTCCCTTTTTTTTCAGTGCTTGTACATACCTCGCGCTCGCGAGCGGGATAAAGAACGCGCGTTCATTGGACGACATTACGAGCGGGATTCGCCGCTGTCAAAATGATGGAGTGGCCCGCCCAGCCAGACGGACTCTTCTACAGTCAGAATAATCAGTCTTCCCGGCTTGTAGCGTCACCCCTTTTCCACCCCGTCGCATGCTCCCGCACTCCCAAAGCCACTCGTACTGTGCGAGAATCCGTCCAGAATTGTCGCAGCTATCTTTGACGCATTGTGTATTTGTAACGTCAAACGAAATCAAACGAGCATCAAACTAACGCGGTACTTGGCGACTCGTGGAAAAAAAAAGAAAAAAGAAATTCCAATAAGAGAACCATTCGCATGCTTCCCCTTAATGCTTAATTTCTTTCTTGGTGATGCGTCATGAATATTTTTCTATTTTCGTTCCTTCCTCAAACTTTCATTGCCGTTATGTAACACATCGTGACGATATATGATATAATATATTCATTATGCATTTCTAGAAAATTGCTTTTCGCACTCGGATATTCACCCCTAACGCGTGACGTTTTTCAAATCATCCCACGAAAAAGCAAGATAATTCCCACCTAAAAAATTCACATGGTGGCAGTCGAATTTCATCGAAAAGTCGAGGACGCGTCCTGCACGCGCTCCCAAGACATTCCTACTTCTTGATCCCCGTGTCCACGTTTTGGCATGGGGAAAAAAAATTGAACGATCTATCTTCGTACACCCCTCTCGACGACCCTCGCGCCTCGCCACGGTATTGGTAAAGCGCCACAAGGCTCGCATGTGCGGCTTCGCGATACGCATACAAAGCCGTCGATACCGAGATCCGATACTGAAGAGAGGGTGTACAAAGGCATCGCGGGAAGGGAAACGGTTGTACTCTTTTCCAGTCGGGCGAGGGAGAGGAGAGACGGCAACCTTTCAGATTTGTTGCGAGGAAATATTCGATTTTTCTCGTCATCGGCAAAGGGAGCTCTTTTCCTCTTTTTCTCTTTTGCGGCGCGGGGAAAGAGGTGAAATATGACGGAGGACGCGGAAAACGCGTCGAATGCGTGGAAATGATGGATTAGGCTGGAAGCGTCATTTATGCCTTTAACTCGTGGTGAAAAGAGGAAGAAGGGCAGAGAGGATCTCTTTTCTCGCGTATATTTGCATGTATCTTTAACGAGGGTCAAATAGACAGTTTTCCTTCTGTTTGTTTAGCGTTTGGTCTCAATAACAGGCCACATAATGTCGTATTTCATCGGATGATCTGAATAGTGTGGTCAACTATTGTATCCATGTTAATATCGATGTTCATTAGCTCCACGCAACGATTGCACGAACGTCCGTTGTCAGCAATTATGATTATGTCGTTCCGTCCGCATTATAATTACCCCGAGGTAGATACGTAATATCTTCAAATCGAATACGAGACATTATGCATACGCTGTGAATGTCGTATGACAAGTCGCATGTATCGCACTTTTTCTTGGGGCACGCCACATAGGTATAACATACGTTAAAATAAACGAGTTCACCCACATGCCGCGGCTCCGGCCGCGATAAAGTGTACTCATAAAATGTCCCGCGAACTCCGTTCGTGAATCGTGAATTAATAAATAGATGCGGAAGTTAATCAACCGTCCCACAAAGTTTACTTTTGTCGGAAATGTTGAACGTTAAATTACACGGCCGTTTAGGTTAAATTACAGTCTGCTCTATTGAATTGTGGCGTGTCGGAAAGTTTTTCCACGTACCAGTGAAAAGTTCATCTATTTCGGCTATCATACTGCCAAGAAAAAAAATTATATGCAATTTCTCGTTTCTGAGATAATACAATATGCTCATAGAGCAACCGGTATAAAGGATCGGAGACAAAAGACATAATATTCAAAATCAATTTATGAAAATATTTTGGCTTTTTATAAAAATGAAAATAAGATTGCCAGCTGTGACAAAATTAATTGATGAATGAATCTTATTTTG